>CM035174.1:2519514-3057527 GCA_020205615.1 Panax quinquefolius | reverse complement strand
AAATTTTACGAATAAAGATTTAATTTTCTCGATTTTTTTTATATTATGATGTGGATTTTGGATAATGTTATAGTTGTGGGTAGTATTTATAAATTTTGTAAAGTACGCAAGTTGTTATATAATATTCAATTGGTGGAAATATTCTTTTTATCGGGAATATCCGTACGATGACGGTACAATCATTAGTGGACCCTACAACCAATTATTATTTTGATTGAGAAAATGACAAAAATATTTTTATGAAAATAACGGAAAAGTTTTTACGATTAAAATTGTGGAACTACTCATTAGTAAAAAAATATGATAATATCGCGTGGTTGCATAGTAACACTACGGTATTGATTATTGATGTTTACGTGAGAAGTCACTCAGTTTTGTTCAATTATTGCTTCAATAATTGTTGCATAATATCTCACGTTATTTGATTCAATTATTGTCGATATTTTATATATTATTAAATCAATAATTGAGATGATGAGTTATTAATATTATTATTTGCAATATTAACGATGTCTAGATGTTACGCCAAGGAGAGGTTTGGTCACCTAATTATACGCATGATAGGAGAAATCCTTATTGAAAAGCCCTCTTTCTCGGAACGACTGGTCAATTAATAGTGTGAATTATAATAATGATGAAGTTTTGTTTTATTAGTATTATTAATGTAATAAAATGTAAAAGCTTTTTATATAAAACAAAATACTTTTATAAAGTTATTCGTTTTATTAGACTATAAATATAATATATTATATTCTATTATGCATAGTGTGTTGCATAGTAATTTTTATATATAAAATGTAATACTTTTATAAAGTTATTCATTTTATTAGACTATAAATAGAATATATTATATTTTATTATGCATAGTGTTTGCATAGTGCTGCGTAGTGTTTACGTAGTAAAATCTTTTTATATAAAATGTAATACTTTTATAAAGTTATTCGCTTTATTATATTATAAATAGAATATATTATATTTTATTTAAAAGATTTTGTTTTAATAGAATATTTTATAGTAAACCAACTGGACCGTCTGCTTAAAAAGTAAATCAATCAGGCCATTCAGAATTAGTTACTTATTCAAATCCATTCTCCTATAAATAAAAACTCATTCCTTCATTATTTCTTACGAATTCAATTGAAACTCTCTAGAGATAAACTATAGAGAGAAAAGAAAAAAGTATTCTCGCTACTTCACTACTCTTATATCTAGTTTGTTCTAAGGTAAGGGTATTATTTTTTTTTAGAAGTATTCATGAAGAGAACTTCATTATTCCATTTTTATTCTATTGGAATAACCTATATACTGCCGATCTACCCTATACTTGGTGAAATTCTTACATTATTCCATTCTTTATCATTATGTTGAATAACTTTTGCCTACATCAAGTACCGCATATATGGTGAAATTCTTCATTATTCCATTCTTTATTATTACATTTGGAACATCATATGCGTGCGCTTACGCATGACCGGTTCCGTTATTTATTATTCTATTGGAACATCCTATCGGTCTTGAATTTACTTTGACACGGTTCCGTTATTTATTATTCTCGTTAGAATATCCCATGCGTGCTTTTTTGGCATGACCTAGTTTCGTTATTTATTATTCTGTTGGAATAACATGTCTGTGCGGTCTATCGCATGCCTGGTGATTTCTTTTGTTATTCCATTCTTTATTATACTCATTTGGTTATAGTTTTGACTTCTATACTCCATGAAATTAGTGGAATATCCTTGATATTTGCGCTTCATCCAGTATCTTTTCATGAAAATATTCTTCTGAGCATTCTTGAATTTTACTGTACAAAGAAGTATCATGTTGACAATTTGGACGTTATTAGTTCCTGGATAAATTAATTCTTGAACTTGTTTTATTGAATTCTTATATCATTGTCATCATCCTCATATTTATTTTATGTTGAAAGTCATCTGTGGCCTGTAGTGCATAGATGGACTTGGTATGATTATGACCAGGGATTATTCGGTATAATCATGACCGTAATGTTACAAATGATGTGGTAAAGGTTCTCATTGACCCATAGTTCATTGATGGACAGTTGTTGGCATGATCATGACCATTGAGTAATACACGAATATCCTTGGCCCGTAGTGCATGGATAATTTGTGGTCGTGATACTAATGAATATCCTTGGCCGTAGTGCAGGGATGATGTGGATTATTTATTAAGCTGAGTCTCAACGATAAAAGTGATAAAAAAAACTTTTTAAATCATAAAAGATAGTAGATTATATTCTCTACTTGACTCTTTTAATGGATTGCTTGTTCCGCTGCAGTTAAACTTGATGTTTGTTATATTGTATCAGTTTAACACTTTTGAAGGCTAATGATAATTTATTACGTATTATCTTAGTCATAATATTTTTCTTGGGCTAGTTGAGCTCACTGTTTTACTTTCATTGTTCTCTTGAAGAAAATGAGAACGTGGCGAGGACTAGTCGGAAACAGTGGACGGTCCGGATAATAGCATTAGTAGTCCTCACTATTCTCGTTAAATAGTGTGATAATAAATATAATGAAGACTCAATTGAGTGTGGATATTGTCTAGATGACAATATTTGTATTAAAATTCACAGCATATGTTTTGTCGTATTTTACACTACTGTTGTATAATTAAGTTGTATTTGAATATTGTACCATGTATTTGGCGACTCAAGATGGGTGATGTATAGCTATTTTGGGGGCGTCACATTGACTGTGTACACTTGCACAAATTCATTGATTACAAAATCAATCAACAAGTTTTTGGCGCCGTTGCCGGGGACTTCTTTATTAATATTAATTCCATATTAGTTATAATCAATTCGGTCTTAATTTAAACGTTATTTATTTTTCTTCTTGTATTTGCAGGAATTCTTTGCGAGTGTATGCACACTAGATCAAGGGCTAAAAATGAACTTTTTCCTTATACAGACGATATCGAAATGAAGTTCCGAAAAGTGCAGTTGACTAGTGTGGTGTCACCTGTGGAAGAAGATCTGGCAGAACAAGAAATACCACTGAACATGGTAGGGGACGAACAAAAATCACTTAGGGATTATGTCATGCCGAATGTTACAGATATATAGTCGAGTATTAGGAGACCGGCAATTAATGCAAACAGTTTTGAGATAAAGCCGGGAATAATTCAGATGCTCCAGAATACATGCCAGTTTGGGGGTAGTTTGATAGATGATCCTAATGAGCACATCTTGAGTTTCTTGGAAGTTTACGACACCTTCAAGTTTAATAATGTATCGGAAGATGCTATAAGGTTGAGGATGTTTCTGTTTACATTGAAAGATAAAGCTCGGAGTTGGTTACATTCTTTGCCTCCTGGTTCAATCATAGCTTGGGATGACTTAGCTCAAAAATTTCTAGCTAAGTTTTTCCCACCAGCGAAGTCGGCAAAACTACGGAATGATATTCACACCTTTGTACAGTTCGACTTAGAAACGTTATATGAGGCGTGGGAAAGATTCAAGGATATGCTCTGTAAATGCCCACATCACGGAATCCCACAATGGATGCAGGTTGGAATATTCTGTGATGAATTGCAAGCGTCCACAAGAGCCAGTGTTGATGCAGCAGCAGGTGGAGCGATCATGTCTAAGAATTTTGATGAAGCTATTCAACTGCTAGAAACGATGGCCAACAAAACTATCAGTGGCCCATGACTAGGTCTAACCCTCCGAAAACACCGGGAAAGTTTGAAGTGGATCCAATGACAGCATTATCAGCATAGGTGTCCGCAATAGCTAATAAAAATAGAAACATGGAGTCCACCATCCACGCAGCAGGTAGCAATGACTTGTGAGTTGTGTGCTGGGAGTCATGCTACAGATCAATGTGCTATAAATTCTGAATCTGCTCAATTCGTAGGGAGCTATAATCGATCTACCCAACCATATCCGAATCAAAACGCATATAATCTAGGATGGAGAAATCACCTGTTATTTTCATGGAGTAACAATCAAGCTCAAGCACCTAGGCAGCAAAACACATACGGATTTCAAAATCAGACTCAACAACAGCCAAAGAGGAAATCAAGTTTGGAAGAAGCTTTGGAAAAATTCATTTTAGCTACTGACAAAAGGATCGGTGAACAAGAAAAGTTATTGAATCAAGTAGACATGAATGTGAAAAGCCAAGGTGCGTCGATAAAAAATCTGGAAAATCAATTGGGGCAGATAACACATGCGTTGAATAACCGTCCACATGGAACACTCCCTAGTGATACAGAGATAAATCCGGGCAAAGATGAGCATTGCAAGGCTGTAACTTTACGTAGTGGAAAGGATTTGCAAGAGACAGTTAAGGATAAGGAAAAGAGGGACAACGCAACAGATGAAACAGAAGAAGTTATGGAAACCAGAAAACGTCAAGATGAGACCTTAGAGTAGAAAGCACCGGAACTTACCATCACAATGCCTCCCATACCGTATCCGCAGAGGTTTCAGAAATCCAAGTTAGATAAGAAGTTTTCAAAATTCTTGGATATTTTCAAAAAACTGCATATCAACATCCCATTCACAGAAGCCTTGGAAAAAATGCCGAGTTATGCCAAGTTTATGAAGGAAGTTTTGTCGAAAAAGAGGAAATTGGGTGAGGTTGAGACAGTGGCGTTGACCGAAGAGTGCAGCGCAATTATTCAAAATAAGTTACCGCCGAAGCTCAAGGATCCAGGTAGTTTTACTATTCCATGTGAAATTGGAAATCAGTTTTCGGGACAAGCACTATGTGATTTGGGGGCCAGTATAAACTTGATGCCACTATCCGTCTATAGTCAGTTTGGACTTTAAGCACCAAAACCGACGAATGTCAGTTTGCAGTTTCCGGATTGGTCCGTTACATATCCACAAGGTATAGTTGAAGACGTGTTAGTCAAAATGGATAAATTCATCTTCCCCGCGGATTTCTTTATCTTGGATTGTGAAGTAGATAGTGAAATTCCAATTATTCTCGGGCGACCATTCTTAGCAACGAGGAGAACATTGATTGACGTTCAAAAAGGTGAATTGACGATGCGAGTTGAAGATCAATAGGTTACCTTTAATGTATTTAAGTCGATGTCTTATCCAAAAGAAAAAGGTGAGTGTTTGCGGGTGGATATCATGGATGAATTAGTTAATAATAAATTCAGCAGAAATTATTCTGAGGACCCGCTAGAATCCATTTTGCTCGGGATGGACAAAAATGGTATTGAAGATGACATTGAGTATGTCAAATGGCTAGATACACCATCTTTCATCCGAAAAAGTAATCAACCATTCGACACCCTTAAAAGGCCCGAAACGGAAGGTAAAAAGTTCAAACCCTCGATAGAAGAGCCACCGGTGTTGGAATTAAAACCGCTACCATCTCATCTGTAGTATGCTTATTTGGGAAAAGATGCTACTTTATCAGTCATTGTTTCGACAGAATTAACCGACACGCAAAAAGAGAAATGGCTAAGGGTGTTGCGAGAGTTCAAAACAGCTATCGGATGGACTATAGCGGATATTCAAGGAATTAGTCCATCATTCTGTATGCATAAGATCTTATTAGAAGAGGGGACAAAACCAACCATTGAGCAGCAAAGAAGGCTAAACCCCATTATGAAGGATGTGGTGAAAAAGGAGATCATAAAGTGGTTGGATGCCGACATTATTTATCCAATCTCGGACAGTTCATGGGTAAGTCCTGTACAATGTGTACCAAAGAAAGGGGGTATGACAGTGGTGAAGAACGAAGCTAATGAGCTCATCCCTCACCGGAACCAGCTTCGGATGGATGGAGAGTATGTATGGATTACCGCAAACTGAATAAAGCCACACGCAAGGATCACTTCCCCTTGCCGTTCATTGATCAGATGTTGGATAGGGTAGCAGGACATCAGTTCTACTGTCTCTTGGATGGATATTTCGGGTATAATCAAATTGTCATAGCCCCGGAAGATCAAGAAAAAACTACATTCACATGCCCCTACGGTACGTTTGCTTTCCGGCGTATGTCTTTTTGTAATGCGCCGACAACTCTTCAACGGTGCATGATGGCGATCTTCTCCGATATGGTAGAACAGAATTTGGAAGTATTCATGGATGACTTCTCCGTGTTCGGTGATAATTTTGATTTATGCTTGAATAATCTGGTCTTAATGTTGAAGCGCTGTGTGGAGACTAACCTAGTTCTTAACTAGGAGAAATGTCACTTTATGGAGCAAGAGGGGATTATTTTGGGGCATAAGGTATCTGCAGCAGGCTTAGAGGTGGATAAAGCGAAAATTGAAACGATTGAGAAACAACCTCCTCCATCATCTGTCAAGGGAATACGGAGCTTCTTGGGACATGCGGGTTTTTACAGACGCTTCATTAAAGATATTTCCAAAATTTCGAAACCCTTATGTTCCCTTTTGGAGAAAGACGTGTCGTTCAAGATGGATCAGTCATGTATCGAGGCATTTGAAGTATTAAAGAAGAAATTGGTCTCAGCTCCAATTATAGTGGCGCCCAATTGGTCTTTACCGTTCGAATTGATGTGCGATGCCAGTGACTACGCAGTTGGAGCAGTTTTGGGACAACGTCGTGACAAAATTTTTCACATTATCTACTACTCCAGCAAGACGTTGACGGATGCTCAATTGAACTACACAACCACCGAAAAAGAATTACTTGCGGTTGTGTTTGCCTTCGACAAGTTCAGAGCATATCTCATTGGGACCAAGGTAATTGTTTACACTGATCATTCTGCCATTAAGTATCTAATTGAGAAGAAGGATGCCAAACCGCGGTTAATACGGTGGGTACTTTTGCTATAAGAATTTAATTTGGAGATTCGAGATAAAAAAGGTACCGAGAACCAGGTGGCGGATCATCTGTCTCGGTTGGAAAACGCGGAGGTGCAGAAAAAAGACAACGTCATGATTAATGAGTGGTTTCCGGATGAACAACTTCTTCGAGTAACAATGATATTGCCATGGTATGCAGATTACATGAATTACTTGGTTGGTAAGGTATTACCCCCGGATTTGAATTCGCATCAACGAAAGAAGTTCCTCCACGATGTTAAGTAATATTATTGGGACGAACCATTTTTGTTTAAGGCTTGCGCGGATCAAATGATTAGACGATGTGTGCCACACGAAGAGATGGATATCATATTAGGTCATTGCCACTCATCAGATTACAGGGGTCATTACGCAGGTGATCGGACAACGGCCAAAGTATTGCAATCAGGATTTTTCTGGCCTTCTCTATTTAAAAATGCATATCTCTATGTGCTACAGTGTGATCGGTGTCAACAAGTAGGTAATATTTCCAAGCGCAATGAAATGCCACTTAACACAATTTTGGAGGTTGAACTATTCGATGTGTGGGGAATCGACTTCATTGGACCTTTCCCATCCCCCTTCAATAATCAGTACATTCTGTTGGCAGTTGATTACGTTTCCAAATGGGTGGAAGCCACAGCTTTACCCATGAACGATGCCAACGTTGTCCTACGATTTTTGAAGAAAAATATCTTCACACGATTTGGGATGCCGAGGGCAATAATCAGTGATGAGGGAACTCACTTCTGTAATAAGCAATTCACTAAATTGCTTATAAAGTATAGGGTCCATTATAAAATTGTAGCCGCATATCAACCCCAAACCAACGGTCAAGCGAATTCTGGAAAAGGTGGTCAATCCGTCACGAAAAGATTGGGCCATGCGAATAGATGATTCCCTATGGGCATATCAAACATCATACAAGAATCCGATCGGCATGTCACCCTACAGAATGGTCTACGGAAAGGCATGTCATCTACTGGTCAAACTAGAACATAGTGCACACTGGGCCATTCGAAAACTTAATTTCGATCTACAAGCAGAGATGGACGAATTTCGGTTCAATGCTTATGAAAACGCAAAACTCTACAAGGAGAAAGTCAAAACTTGGCACGATAAGAAAATCCTTTATCTAAAATTCGAACCGGGTCAACAAGTCTTGCTTTTCAACTCACGTTTGCGTTTATTCCCCGAAAAGTTGAAACCTCACTGGTCCGGACCTTTCACGGTTGTATCTGTCGCGCCGTACGAAAATGTTGAAGTTGAGGAACCGAATTCAAAGCGAACATTCAAGGTGAACGGACAACGGCTTAAGCATTATTGGAGTGGACCCATCAAACGCCAATCTACGGCTGTGTACCTCTCCGATCTAGTGCACAATTAAGCAACACAGCAAAATCGGGCCGATAACTATAAACCAAGCGCTATGAGGAGACAACCCCAATAGTTTTATTTTTCTTTGATTCATTAGTCATATTTTATTTTTATTCTCTTTCCTTCAATAATTTACGCAAGATAGTATGATATTATAATACACCACTACTAGTAATGCATTGTTGGTGTCTTGCATATAGGTCAACATGGGCTAAAAAGTTGGTATGCCAGAAGATAACTAAACCAAAATCGAGAAGGCAGCGCCCCGGCGCTCAGTTTTAACACAAGTACAGCGCTTCGGCGCTAAAGGCTTGCACGACACACTGATGTTAAGCGCCCCGACGCTCCTTACAAGGCCAATCACAGCGCCCCGACACTAGGACCCTTCTCTAATTTCTGACTTGTAGCGCCCCGACGCCCTGTATAGGCCATTCTGCAGCGCCCCGGCGCTAGAGCGTGATCCCAGATACTGACTTGCAGCGCCCCGGTGCTATGGTCTACTACCAGATCCTAATGGCCAGCGCCCCGGCGCCAAATCCAATGTAAAACTTAGCGCCCCGGCGCTAGGGGCGGTTAGATTCCAACTTGTTTACAAGTCTGCATTGCACACACCTCTTATTTCCATTAATTGCACTACACGATTGTCTCACTTCCAACAATCAGTTTTTTTAATTATTTCTCTTCCTCTTTTCCTTTCGTGGGTAACTGCATAGCCTTTTTATGTTCGGAAAATAAGAAGATTGTGCTTGACCTGGGTTAATTTTTCAAATTTCTTTCATTCTTTCCCTCTGAATTGACGGTACATTTTTTACTGCTTGTGATTTGATGCGATATCCTCTTGCATGTGTCTTACATCATGTTTGTGTTCCTGTACTCACTATTAATTGTTCTGATTTGGATTTTAGATTGATATGCAACTACTTGTGCCCATAAAGTATTATAGTTTCCCACAAGTTGTTTGATGTTTTTCCTCACTCAATGTTCATACACGTAACCATATCTAAAATTGACTATACTTGCATTCTAACCATCTCAATACCGTAGGACTACGGAGATATCATTAGTATGGGGGGTTAAATTGTATAGATGCTTATGTCGGGTCAAATTTCTATGCGAATAATATTTTGTCAGACTTGCATATACATTAACGATTGAAATTCTTCAAAATTTTAGCCTATATAGTTTTCTGTTACCCATGTACCTAATGTATGCAGTTGTTTGCCATATTATGCTTCTACATGTCAATTCCTTTGGGCATACTTTGTGCTTCTTTTGCAAATTGTAATATTTGAATAGTAACTGCAACCAATTGGTACCACTTCGCACTTTCATGCTATTATATGTCATGCCACACCCCCACCCATGTACTCAACGTACACATATTTTGAAGTTTAGGGGTAGTACCATGGGTACATTTATACAAATTAGATTTTTGTCCAATGCTAATACATGTAAATGCGAATTTTTCCAGACTTTTCTAAATGGTATTGAAGCGTCAACGTGGGGAAGGTTCTGGGACCGCCTCGGCTCCACTAAAATTTGATAGCCGAAGGTTTGTCAGCGCTGAGGCACAAGAACGCTATAATAGAATGGCCACCCGCTTTCTTGTCCCCGAACGTGGTTTAAGACCCGATCAATCAAAGGATGGGGACATGGCGGTTATGATAGCTGAGAGGAATTGGTTCTCACTCACCGAACAACCCGATCCAGCAATAATTGCAGTCGTCAAAGAGATCTACGCCAACGTTCCCGAACACTACCACTATGGGGTGTATGTGAGAGGCAAGACAGTCGAATTTTGCAAAGAAGACATTAACGGGTGCTATCAACTGCCATTAGAGGGACACAACGACGAGTATGCTAATCTTGTGAGTCAAGGCCCTGATTATGAAGCAATTATCCGCGAGCTTTGTCAACCCGGGCACCACATGGACCATGCATGAACGAGGTAGTATGACATTTTCTCTGTCGCACCTCAGCTTATATGGCAAGGCGTGGTATGCCTTTTTATGCGCTAAACTGATGCCATGCACACATGTGAGCCATGTCACCAAAGAGCGGGCGGTGCTGCTATATTCCATAATTAAAGGCTTAAAAATTGACGTCGACCATCTTATTCAGCAGTCCATTCTCCGAGCGTCACGACGAGGGACCACAGGAGGGTTACCCCATCCGTCTCTCATTTGCGTTTTATGTACCAAGTTCGGAGTTAAATGAAAGTCAGATGAGATGATTCAGCTCCCAATGCCCGTGTTGGACCATAAGTTGATCAGCAGGTATAAGTTGCCCGTGTTGGGTTTTATGTGACAACCGTAATTTTATAATTTAATTTTAATATTTATTTGATTGAATAAATATTTTTTGATGAATTAATTATTAAATTAAATAATTAATTGATGAAGTTGTGATAGATTAATTTAATTATATGTGTTACATTTATTAATTTAATGTGGAGAATTTTATTATTCAAGTATGTGATTATGTAAGCTTATTGAATTAAAAGAAATATTTAATAAGCTATGTTATTTTAATTAATTTAATTATTAATTAGAGATTTAATAATTTGACATTATTAATCAAAGAAAATTTGAATTATGTGACTATGTGTATTAATGAGAAATTATTATATTTTATTTAAAGTAAATTAAATAAGATATTAGATTTATTTTATATGGATGTGACATTATTTAAACTATATGATAATGATTTATTAAATTAAATGATTTTAAACCCCATTCTTGCTAGCCAAACATGGCACTAAGAGAGGTTGGGAGCAGTTACCCATGATAGGTAACTGACCTCCATCATACGCATCAGTTTACCTTATGTATTAGTATACACCTTCTTTTCTTTTCCTTATTATTTCTAAGTCTGACAAAGTTTAACAGAGAGAGTTTGATAGAGATTGGGAGAAATTCTGTGATTGAGGTAGAGAGATTTGTCATTTTATTTAATCTACGCTTTGGGTAATTCTCTTCAACCCAAATTCTTATTTTACGTTTTTTAAATTTTCATAAAAATGGCTTTCATACTTCCGTGAGTCTCTGTATTTGGGAAATTCTATTGTTATGAGAATATATGTAATAATTTGAGTTGTATGACATGTTTTATATATATATATTGTGTGTTTTCATATCATCAATTCCATAAGATTACAACGTATGATTATGTCTTGTTATTTCAAAAATTTATAGAGTACGTGATATGGCCATATGGCCTTATACGTGATTTTTATATGTTAAATATAATTTATTTTGCAAAACTCGCACATTGATATGATTATGCATGTTAAAATGAACAAAATGAAACTTGAATGGTTGGATTTGGCTTTATAACGAATTCGTAGCATTAAAATCCATGTTTTTGTTCAAGAACTTCAAGAACATCAAGAACAGTCCAATTTGCATGCTTTAATTCTGTGATTATGTGTTTTAATGGGTGAAAATCACTCCATAGATGTTAAGTATTGATTATGTACAAATTATAACATGTGGGTATGTGTAAATTGGTGAAATTAGTGTTTAAGAAGTGTTGAATTATTTGAACTCGTGTTCTTCTAGAATCGAATCAAAATCTGAGTTTCAAATATGCATGCTCAACTCAAAGCTCGAAACTCGCATCATACCATGGCATGTCTATGTCTTTAGTCATGGCGCCTCATAAGCCATGATACCAATACTCGATACAAAAGTGGTGTAAATACCACTTAGCGATTTGTCCGAAAATGCAAATTTTTAATTTTCGAGTATAGAAATGAGTTATTGACCTAGTCTAATGAACATAAAAACTTGTTAGACATATAATGAGATATTAAAATGAGTTTTTACCAAGTCAAGAAGACAATTACATGTTATTTGAATCGTTGATTATGTAATTAACTTGTTGTTCGTGTAGTATTATATTATGTGAAAACAAGTATGGTAATTTGACTAAGTATGGTCATGAAGTTGAGATTTGACAAAGAATAACTTATGATGTTTAGTACGTTATTATTGACTGGTATTGTGAACGTAATTGATATGTAGGATTTAATTCAAAGAACGAGTTTTATTAACGTGTAATCTACGCACGAGGCAAGTTTCTAAACCTTATCTTGTTACATTGAGCAAGTTTTCTAACTCTACATTTACGTTGAGCAAGTTTCTTACCCTAAACTTTCGTTAAACAAGTTTCCTAACCCTACTTGTTATCGTTATATAAGTTGATTAATTCATCTTTCGATATTGAGTAAGTTCTCATTATTATTGATCAAGCTTCGCTCTTGTATATTAAAGTTTATTAATCTTGAGCATGATGTTGTTATACAATAATTATTCTATTGTATACCTTTTGAGATGTTATTCAGGGTTAAATATTCGTTTCTTCGTTAAACCTTGTTAGACTAGCGAACCCTTATTGATTCGACTAGTCCATAGTTGATAAGCGTTCTAAATTTTAGAATCCTTGATGAATTATCCAAACCAAACTTCCTTTCAGTGCGGACTCGAATGTCAAATCGAGATGAACAACCTCAGATAGGGGATTATTTATGCTTTAGTGTTAAGATATTGTGCACAGTATGGTACTAAGGGATGATCCCCCTAAGTACGAGAAGAAGAGTCCATAGTCTTATGATTGTTAAAGGTTTCAAGTAAAAACACTTGACAACCTAGGACATAGTTCAAGGTCTTATGACCCTCAGAATTTCTTTTGATTCTTGTTATTCATTCTTGATTCAAAATTTGAGCTTTATATCAGAAGTTATTATTTCTCTCGCATGTTATTATTCATTGTTATATTATTATACTTGTGGGCAATCGTGCTCACTCTAGCGTAATAATAACATTGCGATTAAGAATGAAAGAAGCATTTAACCTTCCACTAGTAAGGGCAAGGGCAAGCTTAGCAAGTAATGAAGACTGATTATTTATGTGATTATGTAATGATAGTTAGACTTGATGTTACTTAAGACTTATTTGTTTATGTTTTCCGCACAGATGATTTAAGGTTAGAGTAACCTGGGATTTATTTATTATTCAGTTGATGTAGCCCCATAAGGGGAGAGATTTTATTATTATTTCTTTCTATTGCATGGTTTGCATTTATTTATGGGTAGATAGATAGATGATGCTTGTACAGTGAACACCAAATCCTGTGGAAATGGAAGTACCGGATTTGGGGGTGTCACATTTTATAATTCCCCAAGTTGAAGCTCCACAAGCTTCACAACCTTCAGCCCCACCCACATATGGTCCTTCCTCCGCAGCTCACCGTGGTGTTGTCCCTGAAGCTGTCCAGCGTGAGATTGACGGGTGGTTCTATAATCTAGAATCTCAGAATGTCCGCCTGTCTGACCGTCAAGATGTCATCTACAAATACTTGGTTGACCAATTTGCTGCCCAGAATGCCATAAACGCTCAACTGTACTCGGGCATTTATCTTAGCCAGTTCCCGACTGCTCCTGTCTTGCCTGTGTTTCCCCCTTCTGATCAAGAGATGAGCGAGGATGATGATGCTCCACCCGAGGAATAAGCTCGTCAGGGAAGTCCTCTATTTTAATTTTTCTATTTTTCGCATGAGGTCATTGCTCTTGATAAGTTTGGGGGTAGTTAATTTTTATTTTGCATTATTAGATTGCTAATAGATTGTGGATAGTTTTTGTTTTTATTGTTGGTTAAGTGTTGCATTTAGGATTGCATGTTAATTCCAGTTGTTTAATAGTTATGTATGTTTGGGGCCAATGATGAAATTAAAATTGCATGAACAAGTCTAGTAAGGATTGTTAAGATAGTGATGTGATGTTCTTGACATAATTTAAATCTTTATCTGTTGACACTTGTATCATCAGGATAGCACGTTATGCAAAATGACCATGTTGGCTAAGAAAGTTTAAATGGATAGATAATAGAGTTCTAAAGGATGAATGCTAGTGAAATGAAGGAATAATTTGAATAGCTAGTGAAGACTGAATTTAGACATAAACTCGAGTTTGGGGGAAAAATATTTGGAGTATATAAGCTTTGAAAATAATAATAATAATAATAATAAACACCGTGGCATGTTTGTCTAATTTTGTGGCCTTTGTTACTTGAGTAAGTAAGCTCGGGGGGGATTGTCTTTACACCTAGCGCACTAAGGTCTTAATGGCTTGGGAGTCGTTGGTCGAAAGCTCATTAAGGTAACACTAAAAAGCCTAAGGGAATAGGACAATGCATAGCCATGAGTAAAATAAAAAAAAAAAAAAAAAAAAAAGAAAAAAGTAAAAAAAATAATAATAAAGCGGGAAAAGTGCAAAAAGCCCCCGTTAGTAAAGCATAAGTATTCCTTGTTGACCCTTGAACGTTGGTAAATGTTTGATTTAGCCAAAACTAGTTTATTTGAGGAGTTCCTGAGTTTACACTGTATGATGTCTTCTAAGAAATCTATTATGTGTCGCATTTTGCTTTTTATTGGTTAGCATGGTCGTTGAACACACACGCACTATATTAGTAATAATAGATTTGGATTTATTGATTGTTGGGATATTATTGATCTGCCTTACTATGATATATTATCATGTTTTTGTGATTTTTCTGAGGCCTAATGAATATACGGTGTGCTATTTGATTGCTGGAATTACGAACATGTAGATAATTTTAGTGCATTGTATGGTTGTTTAGTTTTTCGTGGTGTTTTGTGTTTTGTTGTTTGAGGACACGCAACGATTTAAGTTTAGGGGTATTTGATGATTGGGTAATATACTCATGAATTGAATATAATCGAGCTTAAATTATTGTAATCTCAAGTCGTTTAGTAGAATTTTTATTGTGATTTGTTGTTATTTTGCAGATTTAGGAGACACAGGGGCAAATTGGGGAGTTTGAGTTGTGAATGGCATTTTCGCAATTATTTTGAAGCTCAGCGCAGGGGCGCTGAAGCCCGACATCAGTTGACCAAAGATGCGCGCGTGTTGACCAACGTGTTGACTTGGATTTATGGCTTAATTGAGAGGTTGATTTGAGAAATGATTGTGGTGCAATGTGAAGAATATATAAAGTTTACTGTGCTGAATTAAAAGGGGGATCTACCACAATTGAAGGCTAAGCAAGGGATTACTTGAAGATTGAAGGATTGACTCTAGAGTTTTCTTCTTCTCCTATTTTTCAATTGGTGTAATTCCTTAAGGATGATTTTCAAAGGATTGTTGGTTTTAAATTTTGTCATGAACTAATTTCTTTCATTAAGATTTCAATTAAACCTTTTATGTCTATAAATTAGTTATTCAATTTATTCTAATTATTTATGTCAAAGTGAATTGTTTATCTTGTCTTGTGCTTATTGATTAATTATTTGGCCAATAGTTACCTTGTTACTCTAGAAGGAATTAGAAGAGGAGATCTAGGATTAGAACTGGGCATGATAACATGTATTCTTAATTATTTGCATGACGAATAATTAGGGTCGTGAATTGAATGGAAATATCTGTTCACTGCATGTAACAAGTTAGGAATTGGGATTGAAAGAGTTTAATTTAATTGTTTTGCATAGGAATATATCAAGATTAATTGGATTAAATAGAAGTTAATTGATCACTTGGAAAATGACTTTTGACACTTGGAAATTCCTGTTAACAATTCAGTAGGCATAATAATTGGGATAATTGGATAATTGGTTTATAGTTCATAATTGGGAATATTGAAGTCTTAATCTTTATTTATCTCTAATTCATTCGTTAAAATCTTAGTTTTATTTATTTGCTTTATTTTAGAATAATCTCTTTTAATTGTTTAATTTAGTTTTCCTATTTCAAAAATCACACTTTATGGTTGTTTAAATAAAATTGGATTGATATAGTACTAGTAGTTGGAATTTATTGATTAGAATTCTATGTGGGATCAACACTCTATTTTATCACTTTATTACTTGTTGACTGTGTACACTTGCACAAATTCATTAATTGCGAAATCAATCAACATGTTTATAGTAATCATTCATGATTATATGTGAAGTCCTTCAAGGAATATATGTACAAGGACTTGGTGATAGATCAAAATTGTTAGGTTGATCTAAGCTTTCAATATTCATCATTCTGTAAATGAATGTATAGATAAAGAGATCAAAGATGTTAGGTTGATCTATATCTTGAAATGTAATAGATAGGCTTCAATCGAGTTTAACATCTAATGAAATTTGAGCAAAAGTCTGCAGAAGCCAAGGCAAAATTGTAGAGCATCAAGGATCGTAGTATGACTACCTTGAAGGGCCTCTCCAGAGATCGTAGAGTAGTCCAGACGTTTGCCGAAGCCAACTTAGAGATCATAGAGTGGTCCAGACGTTTGCCGAAGCCAACTCAGAGATCGTAGTGTGCTCTCGAAAACGTAGAGTCTGCGAAACAAGCAAGTGAATATCGTAGTATGCTCTCGGAAACATAAAGTCTCTGCGAAACAAGCAAGTGAAGATCGTAGTGTGCCCTTCCTTAAGAGAAATCGTAGTGCTCTCGCTTGCTTGCATCCAACACTAAGGTGGCAAGACACCACGATAAGAATCATAGAGTATCATCTGGCTATGTCAGAAGATGTGGGCCTTGATCATTTGTTCAAAGATAAAATCTTAACAAATGTGGAATGGGTTACAAACGTTGAAGTAATCACCAGTACCAATGGCATGAAAATATCCTTAGTATGCAACAAAGAGACGTAATAAAGAAGCTAAGGAAAGGACCATGGGACAGAGGAAAACACCTTTTCAGGTGTTAGGTGAGAAAGCAGTCTGCTATGTCAGTGGGCCAGAATGCTATTCAGAAGATATGCAGAAAAGTCTTCATCAAAGTTTAGAAACGTCAAACGCATTAAATGCTTCAAAAATGATTTCAAATATATGAAAGACATATGCAGATGATTCAAAAAATGCAAGCAATTGAACAAAAAGGAAGAATACTTAACGCTCAACTCTACGATCTAAGGAAAAGAGAAAGCTTGTACAGCTACTCAGTTCTTTCGAACAAGAGCTTAACGACAACTGAGTAGCACCAATCAAGAACTCAACAATAGCCAAACAAGTGAAGTAAGAAGTTCCAAGTCAGAAGGACTTGAAGAGTTCTAAAGTAAACTGTGAAGAACCAAGTCTGTTGGACTTGAAGAGTTCAAGAGTAAACTAAGAAGTTCATAGACTGCTGATCTAGAAGGAATCTGTGAGATTCAGAAAGTGTAAAAGATATCCTTAGTGGATTTCCTACTCGAGGAGTAGAAGAGTGGACTAGGAGCTTTAAGTGCTTTGAACCACTTAAAACAGTTGTGTCTATTTTATTCTTGCTATAACTGTTATAACTGCTATAACTGTTATAACTGCCTCACTCTCATTAACTCATGACTATATCTAAAAGGAAGATCAAACAAACCTTAACTCCGCTGTGTTTAAATCATTATCAAAACTGACAAAGTAAAACGAAAAGATTTTTTAATTATCTATTCACCCCCCCTTCTAGATAACTATTGTGCCTCCGGGAACTAACAGTACTAAGTACTAGCCTTGACAAATCAATTACTGCAAGATAAGTTCATTTATATATATATATATATATATATATATATATATAATTTCATTTAAGTTTATTAACAATCTTAAGACAATTAATATATATATATATATATATATATATATATATATTTGCAAGAAATATGGATACCAATTCTGTTACTATAATTGGTTCTTCTTCTATACCTTCTATACCAAATGTTCCTGTGAACCATGGTGAAAAACCAGAAAAGTTCAATGGAACGGAATTTAAAAGATGGCAACAAAAAATGTTGTTTTATCTCACAATTTTGAACTTGGCGAGGTTTCTTCACGAAGATCCCCCTATGCTCAAAGAAGATGAAACAGACAGGCAAGTTATTGCCGTAATAGATGCATGGAAACATGCAAATTTTTTGTGCCGAAATTATATCCTTAATGAATTGGATAACACATTATACAATGTGTATAGTTCTCTTAAAACAGCAAAAGAATTATGGGATTCCTTGGATAAAAAGTATAAAACAGAAGATGCAGAAGGTATGTCATTAAGTGAATCTTTTTAAGTTGCTGCTATTATTAAAAAAATTACCACCAATGTGGAAAATTTTTAAATATTATCTCAAGCATAAACGCAAAGAGATGAAACTTGAAGACTTAATCGTAAGATTAAGAATATAAGAGGACAACCGTACCTCTGAGAAGAAAACTGGAAGGACCTTTGTGGAGCATAAAGTAAATGTGGTGGAACAAGGTCCGAAGTCCAAAAAGAGAAAATTCTCTGGTAATGGGCCTCAACAAGGAACAAATAAAAAATTCCAAGGCAAATGCTACATCTGTGATAAGCTTGACATAGAGGGCAAAGGGATTGTCGAAAACACAAAGACCGTAATAAGAAGTCTCCGCACAAAGCCAATGTAACTGAAGTGGATAGTCTTCTTCAAGATGTTTCTGAAATGAAACTTTCAGCGGTTGTTTCAGATATAAATATGGTTGAGAATCCAAGAGAATGGTGGGTGGATACTGAAGCAACCCGCCACGTGTGTTCCGATAGAAAGATGTTCTCCACATATCAAGAAATTGAGAATGGAGAACATCTATACATGGGAAAATCTTCTTCATCAAAGATAGCTGGACAAGGAAAGGTGATCCTGAAGATGACATCTGGCAAGGAACTCACCCTTAACAACGTGCTCTATGTGCCTGATATTAGGAAAAATTTAGTGTCAGGATCCCTTCTTAGTCAAAAGGGATTTAAACTAGTCTTTGTATCAGACAAATTTGTATTAACTAAAAATGGGATGTATGTGGGGAAGGGTTATATGAGCAATGGGTTCTTCAAAATGAATGTAATGACTATTGTACTTTCCAATATTAACAAAATTACATCTTATGCTTATATGATTGAGTCATCTAATTTATGGCATGGTAGATTAGGTCATGTTAATTATAATATTATACGTAGATTAATTAATATGGAATGTTTGCCAAAATATGAGATTAACTCTAATCATAAATGTGAAATTTGCGTTGAGGCAAAACTTAGAAAATCTTCTTTTAAATCAATTGAAAGAAGTACAGAACCTCTTGAATTAATACATATTGATATTTGTGATTTAAAGTATATACAGACAAGAGGAAGTAAGAAATACTTTATCACTTTTATAGATGATTGTACAAGATATTATTATGTTTACTTATTGAGAAGTAAAGATGAGGCTTTGGAAATGTTTAAACATTACAAAAATGAGGTTGAGAATCAACTTGATAAAAAGATCAAGACAGTTAGAAGTGATAGAGGTGGGGAATATGAATTTCCATTTGTTGAAATTTGTTCACAATATGGTATAATACACCAAACAATCAAGACCTTATTCACCACAACAAAATTGTGTTGCAGAAAGAAAGAATAGAACTTTAAAAGAAATGATGAATGCATTGTTATTAAGTTCTGGGCTACCTCAGAATTTGTGGGGGGAAGCAATTCTTTCAACAAATTATATTCTCAACCGAATACCTCAAAAGAAGTCTAATGTTACACCCTATGAATTATGGAAATGACGTAAGTCGTCTTATAAACACTTAAAAGTGTGGGGGTGTTTAGCAAAAGTAATGGTTCCTCCACCCAAAAAGGTGAAAATTGGACCGAAAACAATAGATTGTATATTTATTGGTTATGCTAATAATAGCAGTGCATATAGATTTTTGGTTAATAAATCAAAAATAGAGGAAATACATAAAAATATGATTATTGAGTCAAAAGATGCTGAATTCTTTGAAACAGTATTTCCTAATAAAAAGGAACAAGAGCCAAGTTCTAACAAACAAGAAACAAGTTCAAATAAAAGAGCTTATGATGCTGTTAATGACAGTAATCATGGTTTAGAAGATATTGATGAACCTAGACGTAGTAAACGTGCTAGAATATCAAAATCTTTTGGTCTAGATTTTTTAACCTATTTGTTAGAAAATGAGCCTCAAACCTATAAAGAAGCAATATCGAGTCCTGAAGCTCCATATTGGAAAGAGGCTATAAATAGTGAAATAGAATCCATTTTGCATAATCATACGTGGGAATTAGTAGATCTCCCACCAGGCTCTAAACCTCTTGGATATAAGTGGATATTCAAGAAGAAAATGAAAGCAGATGGATCTATAGACAAATATAAAGCAAGACTTGTAATCAAAGGATACAAGCAAAATGAGGGTTTAGATTATTTTGATACTTATTCTCCTTTGACAAGAATATCCTCGATTAGGATGTTAATAGCCATTGCAGCTATATATAATTTAGAAATACATCAAATGGATGTAAAAACAGCTTACTTGAATGGAGATTTAGAAGAAGAAATCTACATGGAACAACCAGAAGGATTTATTGTTCCAGGACAAGAAAAGAAAGTTTATTTAACTTGTAAAGTCTCTTTATGGATTAAAACAAGCACCTAAACAATGGCATGAAAAATTTGATAATGCAATGTTATCAAATGGTTTCAAAATAAATGAGTGTGACAAATGTGTGTATGTCAAGGACACTAAGAATGGGTATGTTATTATTTGTCTTTATGTGGATGATATGCTCATTATGGGTAGTAATAATGATATCATTAAAACTACTAAAAGAATGTTAAATAATATGTTTGACATGAAAGACACGGGTGTTGCCGATGTAATATTAGGAATTAAGATTTCTAAAACATCGAATGGATTAGTGTTATCACAATCACACTATATTGAGAAAATACTCAGGAAATTCAATCAATATAATTGTAATCCTGTGGGAACGCCGGTAGATATAAATCTATATTTGTCTAAAAATAAAGGAGAGAGCATATCACAACCTGAGTATGCACAAATAATTGAAAGCCTTATGTACTTAATGAATTGTACACGTCCTGACATAGCACAAGCAGTCAATAAATTGAGTACATTTACAAGCAATCCAGGACAAGATCACTGGAAAGCGATTATAAGAGTTTTACGGTATTTAAAATATACTCAAAATTTTGGATTGCACTACTCAAGATATCCAGCAGTACTTGAAGGATACTGTGATGCGAATTGGATATCGGATACAAAAAACTCCAAATCCACAAGTGGCTTTGTGTTTACACTAGGAGGAGGAGCAGTATCATGAAAATCTTGTAAACAAACATGCATTGCTCGATCAACAATGGAATCTAAGTTTATTGTATTGGATAAGGCTGGAGAAGAAGATAAATGGCTTCGTAACTTTTTAGAAGATATTCCTATGTGGCCTAAACCTGTGCCGCCTATTTGTATCCATTGTGATAGTCAATCAACAATTGGGCAGATCTTTAATTTGAACCAGGCCCCAAAACTACGCTGTTTTGTCGCCGCTTTTTTTCTTTAAGCCTCAAAACTACGTAGTTTTGATTCTGCTAACACTTAAACTACGCTGTTTTAATAAACTGAATAGTTGCACCTATTCTATAAATGATCAAAACTACGTCGTTTTGACCAACATATATCAAATATACCTTTTCATAAGCACCCCATGCCTTTTCAGAGGTGAAGTACCCTTCCGAAGGGTCACCAACCCCTCCTATAAATAGATATGAGGGGCCAGCCTTTTCATTCATTCAATTCTCAAGCATTCTAGCATATTAGATTTTTTAAGTCTTTATTTCTTCATCAGTTTCTTAGTTATTTTGTAAGAGAGAGTCTGAGCATTACTTTGGTTCATAGAGTATATTTTTTGTAGTGCTGCAAAAATATACAGTGTCATTGTATCCTGAGAGACAAGTGCTATCAACTCTAAGCACCATACGGAGAGCATAATTGTCTTAAGGACATAGTACCAAGTACTAGCCTTGACAAATCAATTACTGCAAGATAAGTTCATTATATATATATATATATATATATAATTTCATTTAAGTTTAATAACAGAATCCAGTCATCAGCCATAAATTTATTTAAAAGTAAGAAGAAAATGAAAAAACAGAGAGGAGAGAATGAGATTGTATGAAAAAAGGAAGATAGAAATTTAGATGATAGACTAAAAGAGAGAAAGTGAGAGTAAAAAAGGAATTCGGATCCTCTATGAGGATTTTTCTGTGAGAATCTTGTGCGGATTTTGTTGTGGGGTTGACAACACATTAAAAAGGAGATCCAATGGCTCACATCTCCTTTCCTTGTTTATGTATCAAAATAACGTCGTTTTGATAGAAATTTTTTTTACAAGTTAATAGAAAATTGGAAGCCACAAAACGCCGTTTACTTCGTTTGTTTGCTTCGTTTTTCCGTTTTCTTCTCTTTTCTTTCTTTGCTTCGTTTCTTGTTCTTCCTAGAGTACGCCAAGGTTTAGGATTAGTCAAATTTCAATTTTTTTTTCCTTTATTCAAAATTTTCCCAGATTGTTTACCCCAATTTTTTTTTCTTTAATTTTTTTCAATTGGCTTAAAGAATCACAATGGAAACTCAATTTTTTTAATAGGATAAAAATTGTCCGTTGGATTTATTTTTTTGAAAAATAAAGAATAATATTATTAGACTTTGACAAAGATACAAAGATTAATAACCCTATCGATTCCAAAGCAACAAAAAAATGATTAATAAAACATCTCAACTAGATTAACACTCAACCCATTACAATCGTTAAAAAAGTCATGCCGTTCATAACTAACAAGAATTAGCAAACAAACGAAGTAAACGACGTTTGGTGACTTCCAATTTTCTGTTAACTTGTAAAAAAAAATTACTATCAAAACGACGTTGTTTTGATACACAGACAAAAAAAAGAGTTGTGAGCCATTGGATCTCTTTTTTTAATGTGTTATCAATTCCACAATAA
Source organism: Panax quinquefolius (assembly GCA_020205615.1). Classification (NCBI taxonomy): domain Eukaryota; kingdom Viridiplantae; phylum Streptophyta; class Magnoliopsida; order Apiales; family Araliaceae; genus Panax; species Panax quinquefolius. The sequence goes on along the minus strand of CM035174.1, from coordinate 3,034,558 downwards.
AATTCTCACAAAATCCTCACAAAGAAATCTTCATAAAGGATCCAGATCCGTAAAAAAGAGAAATAAAAAGTGAGACGAGAGATTGTTGCTTTTATAGTTAAAATGAAACATTGAATATTCATGAAAATAGCTAGACTAAGTGATTGTAGGCTCATGTGACGTCTTTTTTTCATATTTGCTTTTTTAAAGTACAAACGCCACGTTCAACTCTCTTCTACATTTCCTTTTTTTTTCAAGTTTGCTTAACAAAAAAATTATTAAAAAAAAAGTTTCAACGCCATTTCATTTAACGTTTGATCAAAAAAAAATTTCTCTTTCAAAAAAATTTAATTAATTTATTCTCCAACGTCACTTCAAGTGGCATTAAAAAAAATTATCCTTTCAAATTTGTTTTATATAAAAAAAGATTGAAACAACAATTCAAATAGCGTTAACTCTCTCTCTTCAATTTTTTTTGGACATCCGCTTTAAAAAGAAAAAGAAGAAGATTGAAACGCCAATTCAAGTGGCTTATCTCTTCAACTTTCCTGTCATCTGCTTTATATAAAAAAAAAAAATCAACTTTCCTTCTAATAAAAAAAATCCAACCGACGCCAATTCAACTGGCATTTGGCGTTAGACTAATTTTTTCCCTTTTACAAAAATAAATTTGTTTTTTAAAAAATTAAGGATAATTTTTTTAAAAAAATAATCTAATTAAATTAATCTAATAATTTGGTTAAATTAATTTAATAATTTTCAACCCACCAACGTCAATTGAATTGATTTTGAATTTGATTTTCAAACTCTAGCGTCAATCTAATTGGCGTTTGCCCCATATTGAGAAAGTTTAAAAATTTTAGTTGTAATCTAAACTTACCGAGGGTGTTGTTCTTTTACTTTTTTGTTCCTTAATCTAATATAATTGAAAAAAAAAAATCATCAAAAATCTATTTTTTTTAATTACACAGAAAAATTGATTTGTCACACCAGTATAACACGTCATTAATTTCTGACGTGACGTTTTAATTGAACTAAAATGAAAAAAATCGATAACTTAATGACCACAATGAAAAAAATTAAAAAGTAAATCATCAAAATGAAAAAAAATCAATAATTTAGAATAATAATTTATTTATATTTAAACCTTTTAAAAATTCGATATCAATTACTACGGGTACACGGTAGTACGCCTACTCGTACGTTGACGATACATTGAGATTTTTCATTAGGCTTGTAACTAAAATGTATATCTGATCGGGTAATTTGATTGTGAGAAGATTATTATATATGCTCAATCTCAACAATTATAAACTAAACCAATCCAAATTGAAAGATTACTACCGATGACTCTTTTTATGGACAAGTGCTGAATCTTAGAGGGTACATACTCCTCTGACAAAAGATACAGAAATCAAAAAAGTTTGGTGGTTGGAGTGACAGAGAGTGATGATACAAAAGATACTACAAAAATAATCCACCTTGAATCTTTGAGGGTACATACTCCTCTGACAAGAAGGAAAGTGAACAAGCGGATAATGCTTCAATCTCAAATTTGACTCCTCTTTGCAGCAGCAACTCTATTTCCAACCTATAATGGGGGGAGGGGAGGGGAGGAGAGGACAAAGAGCCCATCAATGTCGAGAGAATTGACAAAAATCATAACAGATCATAAAAATCAATGTTACACCTCCACTCTGCCACTTCTAGTCGTAAGTAACACCTATGTAACATTGCTTCAGCTCTTGACTTGTCTGAAGATGAATACAGGATATCAACCACAAAATAGGGTAAACATTGCCCCAATAAAAAAGAGCCATTTCAGAAAATAAATTCATTGAGCACTCATCTGACCTCCTGCTGTCAAAGGAAGGAGACAGTGTTCTGGAAGACTATATTTCTCAATATCAGAAGGAAACGCTCCAAGCCAGCGTATCTCAGGTAGACGAGAAATTTTTGCATCATAGGCCATTTGCTTTAAGAAAAGCAATAATGAAAAAGAAAGCGAAAAAGGTTGAATATTTACAAAATCCTAGGTTTTGTAGATATCCAAACCAAATGTATATCTAATACAACAAATTCACCAGAAACCTTACCATTGAACCAAATCGGTATGTAGTCAAGATGTCAAAGCCATATGGATCACAATCTACCAAACAATAGATAGGCAGGCACAGCTTCTCAATGAGGACCCGCAAAAACCTGCATCCAAAATCAATGCATATACAACACCAGATTACACCAAGTCAAGATTGAAGTGGGATTGTCTTCTCCTTTCCAATATAAAGTGAAAAACAAGCCATTACCTTCTCGTGGAAACATCCGGATAACCTCTTCCCTGTTAGGAAATCACAGTTAAGACTGTTTTGAGGAATGTTCAACTGAAAGCACACTTACTGTGATGACAATGCAGCGGTTTCTTTTGCAAAACTGATCATTTGCTAATCGCTGGAAAGCTGCATGATGAGAACCCAATGAAAGATTCTATCAAATTTATTTATATATTAAATAAAATATGGGAACAAGCAATACCAAGAGTCTTGCTAAGGAAAAGCTTAACCTGATTCTTTCTCCACAATTAGTATGTATTCAGCAACACTGATAATATCTATGCCCAAGAAACAATTAAAGGAAAAATTAGCTAGATGCTAAGCCAAGCATAATTATCTTCTATATCACATCTGTAGATCAGGAACTGTAGAACGCAGTGTTTAGCAAAGAATAGAGTGATTAATTAAAGTCCTTGTATAATGTAAATGTTCTGTTAAAAACTCTCCCGATCATAATACCTTTCACTTCTTCTACATGCACTGGAACAGGATGAGCCTGCAGTAAACAAAATAAACCATTAGTTTAGGTTATGATGCTATATAATCAAATAGCACTGCTTGTTCTTACAGAGTTGGGACTGTTAATGCAATCAAATTTCCTTCCAGCTTCGGAGAATCTCAACCAGCCCATCACCAATCTATAGAAGGAATAAAACCAAGTGCATAGATGGACAAGTGGCAGTCAGTAACATTCCAAGGGCATACAACCTATTCTTGGCAGCAAACATAATTCTCATCCATATCAATAACTTTATATTTACCCTTTTCCAACAGACACCTGCAAAAATGAAAAACGAGATTATTATTTTAACAATATCAAGTTTGTTTCAAAGATGCAAGCTGTCAGTTTTAACTATCCAGAGTCCAAACTAGGGGTGCAAGTAATTCCTGAAAAAAATTTATTGATCTTCTTAGCTACCGATTTAAATTAATTTCACATAATAATTGGTTACTTCCACAAGTACATGACATGAGGAAAGATATTAAACCACAATTAAGAAACAGTAACACATGTCATAGTGTAAAGCACCATACTTAGTTGAGACTTAACCCATGATAATCTAGGAAAGCTTCAAGATAATAGATGAATAAAATAAACCCATAGCTTTTTTTTTCTGAAGAGAAGAACAAAGCAAAATAGTCAAACCTGTAATCATGTTTTTTCAAGAGTTAGATACAAGGGCATGTTCAACATCGCATTCAACTCAGACAGATCCTCCATCAAGCTATAGAGTTGAAAAGCAGACTCAAAGAAAAGGTAAGAAATGGGGATGGTACATACAACATTTAGATTGTGGCGACTGCACTGCAGAAGGATGCATATGTCATTGATTGCACGATCTACAACTGACTGTTCTGTTTTTGCAACATGTTAGACACATTAGATTTGAGAAAATAAGAATGTTTTGCAGAGGAAAGCTTTGGCTCTTTAACAAAAACTAGTAGCATAGGACACTGTAGTCTTCATAGACAATGTAATTGTACATGATCTGTAGGATGATTTGTCTATAAGGGGTGTTCAAATTCACCTCGAAAAACAGAAGGATGCATGTAATAAATATCTCTCTTTGACCCATGCTTGTTCTCTTGCAGAAGTTGCTGAACAATCAGCAGCACTCTTAGCAAGACATCTAAGAAATGAAGAGGCAATTTAAATATTAATTTCAAACATTTTTTATTCTTTTCTAAATTAAAACTAATTGATGTCCGAAAGACAAAAGTCTATTGTAAGAAAATACAGTCCACAAGTCATTACCATATTGATACCACATGCAAACATGATCAGGCATGAAACTCACCAAGCCTATGTACATGATATTCTCGTCGTACTGTTATAATCTCCTTTCCTTTGACTGTATCAGAGCTACAACAGCTGCTTATGTAAAACAACTTTTAAGTGAGTATTCACATTCCACAACATGGTAATCGAGCATTATCATTCCAGAACTTGGATTTGTATTCATTAAGATTTAAGAGGGTTTTGGTTATATCAACAAACTTTTTTCATTTAAATTTCTTGTCTATTTTCTCGCTTTTTCCAAGTTCCAATCAGACTTTAAAAGGCACTTCATACAGAAGATATGGTTTTATCAAAATAATTCGCAAAGCAATGAATCACTCTCACTATCCTAAAAATTGATGGCAGTGATCTCATCCTAGAAATGGAATAGCTATAAGTCTTGAACATGGTAGTATTTTGTGACGAGTGAAATCCGAATTGTTACTAATGTGAGCAAATAAAATAAACCTAGCTAGGGTACAGAGCAGTTTCGCATTCATTAATTCGGCGGATGAAGAAAACGGACCAGTATCCAGTAGAATCCGTGCAGTAATTTCTGAAGCGATCGATGCAAATTAATGGAGATCGGTTAACGCCAAGATCTTTCTCCACGCCCCAATCACCAAGACGCCATCCGATATCCCGCATAGCTTCAACAAGTCAACACCAAAAGCTTTCGATTTCTACCGACCGTCGGGATAGCTCCCGCGAGAGTCAAGATTTGCATTTTACGATCACCAAAAATGCAGGAACAATGGAGAGAAAATAATGTCTAATGTCCGGAGAGAATAATAATATGAATGTGTAATATTTTGATACTTACCCTCTTTTTCATTTTTGATCCTAGCCCCATACATACTCCAATCTCGGCTTACCGTACACCCATCATCTCCTCGACACCTTTTCCCCCATCCCTGGCCATTTCAAATTTAAAGTATGTAGCCTACTCTCTCACCGCTACCACTCACTTTCACACCACCGGCCATCATCCGAGTCCCATCCTCATTAATGCCATGTAGAAAGGTGGCGATATAGTAGTCAACTATCGTCATATAATGATTACCGGCCAAAGTCGGTTTAAGGACACTTGATAATGGGCCAATTCAATGACTAAGCCCAAATAATGGAAATAACCCAAACGACCGGATCCAACCGAAAGGACCCAATGAAATAATCAAATAATCGGGCCCAAACCATTCTGGACCAACCAGATTAGCGTAATATGATCCAAGGAGGAGCCCATTAAGTCCGCCCAATAAGGAAAAGGATTACGGCTCAACATCGCTTCTCTAGTCTTTTATTAAACAGGTGTTTAATGAAAGACTATAAATAAGATAGGCCCATGATATAACTAATTATGATAAATCACAAGAGGTCCAAAGTGAAACTCACCAAAGCCCAACAAAATCCTATCCAAATTGATATCGTGAATAGAAATGGGAGGCCCAATAAACACAAGTCCACTCAGTGAAGATATTTAGACCCAAAATGGATGAAACCTCTTCCCATTCACCATCATTGTCAGTGAATTAAATGTGTCGCCTCGACACTGTGGTAACCATCACAAGATAAAAGGTAAACTTTACCAATTCTCGACGATTTTACTCCGCCAATTTGAAATTTGAACCTTTGAGCTTTCTTCTCTCTCTCAGAACTTCTTCCTCCGCTTCACGAAATCTCAACAATGGTGACCGTGAATTCCAAAACAAAACTCTCCCAACCCAAACCCTAACCAAGAGGGTTCGAGTTCCAACCCCCAATCTTCAACAACTATGGGGAAATCCACCTCCCCATCCCTCCGCACTACCTTTTCCGACTTTTTCAAGGATCTGGGAACAATTCCCTCATGCCAACATCCCTCCTCCGTCACGGAATCTAAGATACGATCCTTCTGACTCAAGTATCGATTCCCGACATGTATGCCATAAGGGCCCCCGCTCCTCAAGAGCGATGTACCAAATGAATCCGGACGGCATTGGGTCGCCATGCCACCACCTTCCGGAAAAGGGGGTTCGCCACCTCTCCATGCTTTTGTCGTTACCTCCTAGGGTTCATAGGAGGGGCTTTGCTCATTAGTGCCCAATTCCTACATCCACATCCCGCATTCATTGCTTTTGTCATGAATTAGGATTTCTCCTCCGCTGACATCTTCTTCACCCTCTTCTCTCTCGCCGGAAAGTCTCGAGAACGAGGCTTCAAAATGTTGAGTAAGCGCCTCCCCCACCCAACACCGCATTCGAGAGGAGACTCGATGGATACCCTTCCAAAGAATAAGGGTCAGCACGAGAAGTGGTTTTTCGTCACGGACCCGAGATCTCTTCTCTTCCAGATTGACTACCTCTCGATCGGGTCTCACGACTTTGAGAGACATCTCCAAGAGCGTGCAGAGGGAGATGGCAGACTTTTTTCAAGAAGATTCCTCCAAAAGAATGGAGTTTTACACTTCTCGACCAAACAAGCCCGCTATATGACCACAAATGTAAGTTTCAAACAACTTTGTAACATAATTTTTTGAGATATATAAATGATACGGTTCTATATATGGTTTTTTGCAAAGTTGTCTCCGATCAAACCAACTTCTTTCGAAGTGAAAGATCCGAAGATTTTTTCAAGCAGGAAGAATACTTGATGCGAAGCGAAGACCATCCGATCAAGAGTCTTCCCAGCCGATCCCCTGCCATCGATCCACCAACTACCTCCCTTCAAAATGATGAACCCCAAACCGATGAGCCCAACATACCCAAGAATCCTCGCACTCACCCAAGAAAAAGATCCGCCAAAAATCCAAATCCACCCAACCGGACACACACCCCAAAGTGATCCTAAACAATTCCTCAAGCAACCCCACAAATGTTTTCAAACATCCAACCCCAATCCTACACCCTCCGAATCTATCCTCGTGAGGAGGAGTTTGCTCGACATTCCTTTCGCACGATAGGGCCAAGGTTCTTCGTGTAAAAAAAGATAAGGACGAGGATAACCCCCGATCGCCAAGAGCTCCGAAGTTCCTTCGCTTTCTACCGACATCCTCCGATAATCCCCACAGAAATCCAAGTGCCTGATGATGAACCGACCGGATCTGTCCCCACTCCATCCCTAAAAAGGAAACATCCATCAGACAGCCACCCTGGTTCATCCTCTGCACCTTCGCCAACCCCGAACCCACTCCTCGCTTCTGCCTCTTCTCCCAAACCATACATGTGGACTCTCGCCAGCCGCCATCAACCCCCGCTTTCTCCTCCAAGACAAACGATCGCCGAATTCCAAAGAGACGCCATGGCCTCTCCAACCATGTGGCCTCGATTTAATGCCCATTTTCCTTTTTAACTGCTCAACGCCTTTCGCTCGTGAAACCGATGATCATCTGCTCGGAAACAGCTTCAAACGGATTTACTCAATGAGGGTATGAGCTACTTGGCAAGGTAAACGGTTCTTTCTTTTTATTTCCGAATTTATCTTCATACTTATACATCTAAAATCGATCAAATAATATTGACATGATATAGCGAATGTCGTCAGTTCAAAGGCTCAAGGCCCCGAGGTCTCTCGAGGCCAATCTGAGGAAGAGGCTCGAGGAAGGAGAATGCCCTTCCAAGTCTCGCTTGCTAGGGAAAAGACTCAACGCTAATGCATTCTTCATACAAATGAAGGACTTCAAAAGAGTTAGCCCAAGCCAAGGGAGATGTGAAGGCCTCCAATGAAGAACTAAAGTCAACCAAAGCACAACACGAGGAGATCGCAAAATGAATATCGACTTGGTTCGTAGGAGCGAGATAAGGATGGAGAAGATCAAGGAATTAAAGGTCGATGCTAAACTCCCGACTAAGACCATCCAAAAACTAGAGTCGGCAGAGACTCGCCATCCGAATAAAAGGAAAAGCTCAAGAAGAAATCCGAGAACTTAAGGTCTTCGACTCTGGGGCCTCCTCCGACCGATGATCTTCGCAAACAAATCAGAAGAGTATCTAACCCTGATGAGATCAACGGGAAATAATGAAGATATACTCGAGAGTTACGAAATGCGTTTTAGTCGTGGCAAGGAGAAGTCGATTGCAGCCAACGCGATCCATCCTCGCTCGATTTCTTCGTGATGACGAGGATGGCGCTCAAGTCGATTTTTCCTTGGTTTTATCAAGAATATTTATGAAGACTTCAGTTATGTTTCTTTCTTTAATTTATAGGACTTGTAAAAATTATCTAATATTGTAATTAGATTGAATATCAATGAAAAGTGGTTTCATTCCTTATGACTTCGGTGCATTTACTTTCTGCCAATACTCCAATATTAATTTAACTGGAAAGATGCACAAACTCTTTCATGGACTGAACTCGAACTGTTAGTTAACAACTAAACATGTCATATAATGTATAAGATGAAGTTAAAGAATGAGGCATTTCAACTCAACACTTAGAAAAAATTTTAGGTAATAAAGTAAAGGGATACTTATTAGTTACCAAGTGTGAGATGATTCTCTTCATTAGGAATTTGTTTACCCCGAAAGGCCTAACAAAATCAAAAGATGACATTTGCCTACCACGGCGGGCCCGATAAAGTCTAAAGGACAACGCTTGCTTACCACGGCGGGGGTTCGATAAGGTCTGAAAGATGATACTCTACCCGAAAGATGACAAGGTCTGCCTCGACAATCGCTTAAGGGCTCCTCGATAAGGTCTAAGTGTGACACTTGCCTACCACGCAGGGCCTAAGGTCGATAATCGCCTACCACGCAGGATAACGTTTTAAGGGTGACACTTGCCTACCACGTAAGGGCCGACAAGGTCTAAGTGTCGATAATTGCCTTACCACGCAGGCTCCGATAACGTTTTAGGGATGACACTTGCTTACCACGGCGGGGCCCCGACAAGGTCTAAGTGTCGATAATTGCTTACCACGCAGGGCTCGATAACGCCTTAAGGATGACACTTGCCTTACCACGCCTTATAAGGTCTAAGTGTCGACAATTGCTTACCACGCAGGGGCTCGACAACGTTTTAAGGATGACAACCACGGGTCTAAGTGTCGACAATTGCCTACCACGCAGGGCCCGATAACGTTTTAAGGATGGCGCTTGCTTACCACGGCGGGGCCCGACAAACCCATAAGGTTCACCTACCATTAAGGCTACCATCGAATGGCCAAATGAGTCCACCCAAACCTCCTAACACCAATGACGCTTTGCCTACCACTAAGGGCCCCGATAAACTCATAAGGACCACTCATTAAAAAGGCTACCATCGAATGGTCACGAGTCCACCCAACCTCCTAACACCATCGAACCGATCAAAGAACGAAGACAAGATTTGTTTGAGAAAAAGGAACTTTTATCGATGATGACATAAATATTTACAGACTTCCAATGTAATCGACATCATTTTTACCGAAAGTACTTCCTAAGCCTCGCCTCACAAGCGCTAAGTATTCTTAATTGTCGACCTGCCTAATGCCTTCAACCGATAAGTCCCCTGCCTTCAGACTTCAAAGGATTTCATACGGCCCTTCCCAGCTTTGCATCAACTTTCCCAGATTCGAGGTGTAGATGCTTCGCTTCTAAGGACAAAATCTCCTACTTCAATCAAGCAAACTTTACCCCTTGTTATAATGCTTGGCCACTTTCACCGATAGGGTCGCCAATTTGATTAAGGCCGCTCCTCCGACTTCCTCAAGCAAATCAAGATTGGCCTTAAGCCCTTCCTCATCAGAGATCTCTTCGAATCGGCTAACCCAAGACTTGAGATCCAATTTCAACCGACTAAGGCATCGCATTATAAGCCAATCTGAAGGTGAATCCCCCGTCAGTAGTCCCTGAGTAGTTCTAGAAGCCCATAACACGCTAAGTAGCTCTTCCCGCCATCTTCCCTCGCTTCGCTCAATCTACGCTTGATCCCATTCAAAGCAGCTGCTCGCTGGTCACTTCAACTTGTCCGCTTGACCGAGGATGAGCTATCAAGTCTTTCTCGCGGCCGGATCCCCAGCTTCTTTCAAAATGTTTCAAATTTCGATCCCACAAACCGACGTCCATTGTCCGATATTACCACCTTTAGGAATCCCAAACGAAATACTACCGATTCTTTCAAAAATTTCAAGCATTCCCGTTCTGCTATTAACCTAAGTGGCTTTTGCTTCTACCCATTTGGTCATATAGTCGATGGCAACTATAACAAAACCGACTTCGACCTTTTGCTTTCTAGAGGGGCCCAAAGATATCAACCCCCCAGATAAATAAGGGTATAGGAGACAAGATCGAGTATAGCTCTTCCGTGTGGTCAAGGGATCTGACCGCTGAGTCGACATTTCTCGCACTTCTCGACATATTCACCGCTTCTCAAGATGGTAGGCCAAGAATACCCTTTTTCAAGTACTTTATAAAGCAATGACTTAGCCACCATATGGTCGCCACAGATGCCTTCATGTACTTCTGAGAGCATATTCAAATTTCGATGGAGTCGCATTTCAAGAGGGGAGATGATAAAGCCCTTCTAATAGATCCCCATCAATCGTAACAAAATTAGCGCCTTATACTTGATTTTCGCTAGCATCCGATCCGAAGGTAGGACGCCATCCGCCAGATACTCTATATATGGAGTCAACCAAATAGCTGGTTCGGTCAATGCACATTACCGATTCATGATGGACACTAGATGTTGCAAAAATTTCTAAGTAAACCGACCCATCAAAGTCGCTAACATCCGTAGTGGCTAATTTGAGAGAGGCATCAAGAATTGAATTGTTATTACGCCGACCCCAAACTCGTAGGATTGGAAATGTTGAAGTTGTTCCTTCAATTTCGCTAGATATTTGATCATTTTTGGGCCTCGAGCTTCAGATTCCCGTAAAGTCGCTTAACGACTAACCGAGAATCATCAAGATGATTATTCTTTGCACTTCAAGACTTTTTGCCAACAGAACTCCTCGCAAGTACCGCTTCATACTCACCTTTCGTTGTTTGTCGCTTTGAACTCGAATCATGGCTCACGCACTCAATCCTCCCACTCGCCGAATAATCCTCGCCCCACTAACGTCCGTGGTAGAAGACCCATCTCGCATACAAATATTCACGAACTCGCTCAAAGAACTCAGAATCGCTTCGTCTCGATCCTTCACCTTCCCACAACTTCATCACCTTCGTAAATGAGCATTCAACCACAAAATCAGCCAAAGCTTGCCCTTTCATGGTGGTTCGGGATGATATTCAATGAAAAATTGGGACAACTCCATCGTCTACGCAGCCTAATCTCCCCGATACCTCGTGTTTGCCCATAATCTTCTTCAAAGGTTAATCTGTGTATACTATTACCAATCTACCCCGAAGTATTGCCTAAGCTTTCGACTAGCGCTTATTAAAGCAAAAGCAAACTTTTCAATGTTCGGTACTTGTTTCAAAGATCCCAAGGACATGGCTTACATAATAAACCGGGTGTCGCTACCCCCAACTTCACGCACCAAAACCGCTTCCTACCGCCAAATCTAACTAGTCGCTAAGTATAAATATAGAGGCTCAAGAGAGAGCGGGCTTCACCAACAAAGGTGCCAAGATAAGTAGGACTTTATGCTCGAAGGCGCCCTCACACTCCAAAGTCCATCAAACGCCTTTGCATTCTTCTACCTTTTCAATGTATCAAAGAACCAGAACATCTTTCTCGCCGACTTCGACATGAACCTCCTTAAAGTCGCAATCCTTCCAAATGACGTTGAACATCTTTAAATGACTAAGGAGTCTTCATGTTCAGATCGCTTAAATCTTCTCCGATTGGCTTCAATTCCTCTCTCTCGATCGACAAGATAACCTAGAATTTTTCCAAATTTCTAGACCAAGGTGCACTTAGTGGGGTTCAATCTTAAATTGTGATGACGAATTGTCCGAAAGCATTCTTCTAAATCATCCAGATGTTTATGCACCAACATGCTTTCGACAATCATGTCGCCCACGCACACCTCCACATTCCCGCCAAAATGATATCCAAGACACGGTTCATCATCCTCTCGTATGTGGTCTCCTGCATCGATGAGGCCGAAAGTCATTTTCTTATAGGCATATACCGAACGATGCGTAATGAACGCCGCCTTCTCAGATATCCTCTTCATGACATGGAAATTTTATGATATCCAGAGAATGCGCCCATAAAACTTAATAAAGCATACCCCAAGTGGCATCACGAGTCGGGTCGATGGGGCAATGTAGAAATCCTTTGACAAGCTTTATTTAGATCGGTAAATCGATGCGCATCGCCATTTACCATTCTCGCTTCGACCAAAGACCACATTTGCCATCCATTGTGGGTAATCGATCTCAAGATGAAGTCACCGCCAACAATTTAGTAATCTCTTCATCAATGATTCACCGACGCTCAGTGCAAAGATCCTCCTCTTCCGCTTGACCGGTTTCTTCGACGGTCCACCACTCCAACCGATGCTCAACGATATCCCCGCTTACTCCCTAAGATATCCCGAGGTTCCCATGCAAAATGTCAACATAGCATTGCAGAGCTCCACGAGGTTCGTCTCGAGAGGTTCCGCAGACCAACCTATTTTCACCGACTTGTTTTGCTTTTGCCTCGATGAGCTCTATCTCCTCCGCTTTCTTCACCGGCACGACCAACGGTTCGAAATACTCTCTCAGAAAGGTTCGATCTCTATCGCCATGGTCTCCGCTTCGCTTCGATACTCCCACTCCCGGCGATCACAAAGATTCCTATAACACCTTCTCGCCGCATCCAAATCCCTTTCACCTCACCAACCCCACGAGCCGTAGGGAAATTTGATTTTGAAATGAGGAATTGAGGTCACAAATTGCAAAAAGCAATTAAAGTAGGCCTTCCCAAAATAACATTATAAGCGTAATCTACACGCACAACATAAAATTTGCAAATAATTTCTACCGTTTGGGGGCCGCTCAAGATGATCGGTAGTTCAATGGTTCCAAATGCACCTCGACCGGGTCACATTAAACCATATAAAGGAGCCTCCGTCCCATCTCCATCTTTCGCCCATCTAGTGCATCCTCCGATAAGCGTGGCATACGTATATATCTACGTAAGACGATTATCTACCATCATTCGCTTCATATCCACCGAACCCACTTCATGGCAATCAAGACCAATGATCCTCGTATGGCTCGATGACTTCCAAGGGTAATCTTCATCAAGAAGGAGATTACCAGATCGAATAAGGTCCGCTGCCTTTCGAGGGTACCCGCCACCGATACGACCGAATCCAAGTAACTTCGGCTTTCTTTCCAACGAATTTGCCGTAAGTACCCCAATGATGACATCTATCACATGCCTCGCAGTCGTTCCGAGCCGGCAACGCTTTAATTTGAACTGGGTTGAGTCACCGAAACAGCCTTCTATCCTCATTGTTGATTAGTTCTCGCGCCCACATACCAATTAAAGCCCCACCTTGTACCTTTCTTTTTCAATAAAGTCCTTCAAACTAGCACAATGCTCAGATCGTGACCAAGCTTGATGGTAATCACAATACTTACGAGAATTCCTTTTTCCGCTTAATGTTATCTCGAGGTGGCTCAAGATAGGTTGATCCTTAATCTGATCCAAGATAATGTACTTCGCCTCAGGTTGAGGCCGTGTACGCCCTATTCACTCTTCAATGGGAGCGACGAACGCCCTCCACCCTCGCTCCAATTGTTATATTTCTTCGACCCGCCTTCAGAAGCGATCTTTTTATTCCTTCATTTCTTTTTCTCGTCTCTATCAATTCTCGTCCCGATCGCCTCCTTAAGTTTTGTCTCAAGAGGGACGCTGAGGTCAGCTCCATGGCTTCCTCCACCACGATATAGCCTTCACTTTTCGTCAAGGCTTCAAATGAGACTCTTCTGTGATGAAACATTAACTTCTTCACCAACTTCTCCGATTCGACCAGATCTAATCCATTCTCAAATAAATTAACGGCTTGTAGATCGCTCAGTCTCACACTTGGCCGATCGCTTCACTTGAACCGCTTCACATATCGACCCAAAGACTCATTCAATACTGTCAAACCTCGAGCCAACGAACCAGCTTGGTTTTCCCTTCTTTTTGTTGCTCCCCAAGCGAGCATGAAACTTATCGCATACGCCCGCCCAAGATGAAATCAATCCGAGGGCAAAGTCCCCATCCACCGCCGCATCCTTTCTCGAAAGGCTAGAATAAAAGTATGACACTTAGCAAAGATCGCTAAAGTCATATTAATCCATCACCATTTAACGCCTCGACTCAGGGTCATAGGGATCCCCGATCCATCATAACTTTCGATATGGGCAACTTTTGGTGGGGTCACTTTTTTCCTTAAGAATCTCCGCAAAAAAAGGGATGCCTTCTTCCCAAGTATCCTTCATTTTTTGTACTTCGGCAAGTCGCTCAAGTTCTTTTTAACTCTTTAACCAGATACTCCACACCTTCCGTCGAGATGATGCTTTTTTTCCCTGACTCTTTCCTCCTCCGAGTGGGACCGGCTTTCTTACAATAGAGCCTTCAACTCTGTAAGGACTTTTTTACGAAGACGAGTGTCCATTGGGTGGTGTACCTCAAGAGACTTCCTGAGTACGATCTCTAGATATACTTCGCCTCTCGAAGCTCTGCACTATGGCAAGAATGTGCAACAACAAGGGCTTTCTTTCAGGGTCTCGTGGAGGTGATCTCCGGATCGACCTCTTCGTTTTTTTCCGACCGCCCTTAGAATCGACAGGTGATGTACCCTCTTCGATCTTTGAGGAGTAGGGCTTCGATCTTCTTCTTTCTCGAAGTTCTACCGAGACTCTCGGCCCCCGAATGAACAGTGCTCTTTCCCACTCCGTGTCCTCGCTTCTTCTGACCGATCATAATCGAGCTCTTCATCCTCAACTCGCCATCCGCCATCTGCTTCACCTATATCCCGTCATCGCTTCACGAGTACTTCCATAGCTCTATCCGCTTCATCTACCATCTTAGCCACCGTGAAGCTTTTTCATCTTGGTCATCTCTTGATCGAAGTTCTAGCGAGGTGCTTTCACTCGCTTCCCACCACGGCCGACGCTTTCTCCGTCGGGAAGACTAGCCCACGCTTAGCTCTTGCTTCACCGCTTTTCTACCGAAAATCTTCATGTGATCGCTTGGACGCCAGTACGGGTATGAACACTTATCATTTCATTCCTAAACGATCCTCGACAGACACTCATGGTGTCGATTCACCGGCAACATCTACACGCCTTCTTCGTGTAGGTGTTCTACTTTTACCATGAATATCGACGTAGAACAAACACCGCCTCGTGATTGAAAAATACTCAGACACTAGAACTCACCCTCCTTCTAGCGCCAAATGTTAACGCCAAGATCTTTCTCCACGCCCCAATCACCAAGACGCGTCCGATATCCCGCACACTCAACAAGTCAACACTAAAAGCTTCGACTACCGACCGCTTGGGATAGCTCCGCATGGAGAGTCAAGATTTGCGATCACCAAAGTCAACAATGGAGAGAAAATAATGTCTAATGTCCGAGAGAGAATAATAATACGAATGTGTGTAATATTTTGATACTTACCCTCTTTGTGATCCTAGCCCCATACATACTCCAATCTCGGCCACCGTACACCCATCATCTCCTCGACACCTTTTCCCCACTCCCTTGGCCATTTCAAATTAAAGTATGTAGCCTACTACTCTCTCACCGCTACCACTCTTTTGCCACCGCCGGCCATCCGAGTCCCATCCTCATTAATGCCATGCAGAAGGTGGCGTATATAGTAGTCAACTATCGCTTGGCATAATGATTACCGGCCAAAGTCAAGTTAAGTGACACTTGTATAATGGGCCAATTCAACGACTAAGCCCAAATAATGGAAATGACCCAAACGACCGGATCCAACCGAAAGGACCCAATGAAATAATCAAATAATCGGGCCCAAACCATTCTAACCAACCAGATTAGCGAATATGATCCAAGGAGGAGCCCATTAAGTCCGCCCAATAAGGAAAAGGATTATGGCCCATCCACAACAATCCAAATTCTTTATTGGAGCAACCCCTTTTTACTTTATGAAATTTCTTTTGGAGCAAAAAAAAAAAAATTGAAAGGCGTGGAAGGGGTTTACTTTCACGCCAAGTTTTGAAGTTTCTTATGGATGGAACCCCTTTATATATATTATAGAAATTGAGAAGCTTATTTCATTGAAATTATTTATTTCATTACATAGATTGGTATATATACATAAAACAATTATAATTATATTTATGGTAATTCTAAATTACATTATATGTGTACAACGTGAATTATATTTACGATTAAAAAAATGCTACAATTATGGTATATCATGTATATATCTTCTAATACTCCCCTCAAGTTGGTGGATAGATGTCTCACATACCCAACTTGAAACATAGTGGATGAAACATCTTACTACTAAGATTCTTAGTCAAAATATCGCACCAAGCTAATTTTACTGCTTTGACAAAAGATAAGCAAATAAGACTACTAGTTAATTTTTCTTTAATGAAGTGTTTGTCAATCTCAATGTGCTTGGATTCTATCGTGTTGTACTAGGTCATTCGCAATACTAATGGTTGTCTTATTATCACAAAATTACTACATAGGCCTATTAGTTGTAACACCCAAATCTTCTAACAAGGTTCAAAGCCGCATTAGTTCACATATACCCAAGGCGATAGAGGTCGATATTAATTCCGCTTCAGCACTATATCTTGCTACCATGGATTGTTTCTTACGCCAAGTAACAAGATTATCTCCAATAAATGAACAGTAACCTGATTTAGAACGACGATCCTCTATACGAGACATCCCAATCTTAGTCGGAAAAAGTTTCACTCTCGTATACCCATTGTGATGCTAATTATAATCCTTTTTCTAGAGCAAGCTTGAGATACCTCGAGAATTACATAAGCAGCTTCCATGTGACAATGTCGAGGATCATGCATATCTTGACTCACTATTCCCACGACATAAGATATATATCGTCCCACCAAACGTTGATATCTTTCTTTATCAACCTTAGTTCATGTGCCACCTACTAGATGATGATTAACTTTAATAGGAGAATCAAGAAGCTTACATCCCAACATGCCAATTTCATTAAAAGATCAAGGACATACTTCATTTGAGATAGAAGAAATCCCACTAGTAGTTCTTGCAACTTCAATACCAAGGAAATATTTCAGAGGACCAAGATCTTTGATCTCAAATTCTTTAGCCAAACTTGCTCGAGATTAACTATCTCTTCTATATTATCCTCTCTGTCACCACAATGTCATCAACATAAACAATAAGAATGGTAGTCTTACTGCTTATCCATTTTGACAAATAGAGTATGATCCACTCTACTGCTTGTACCCAAATCTTATCATTATTTTGCGGAATCTACCAAACCAAGCTCTGGAAGATTTCTTCAACCCATATAAAGCCTTTCGCGGTTTACAAACCTTACCCTTGGTGGCAGATGAAGAAAAATCAGATGGTATTTCCATGTATACTTCCTCCTCTAAGTCACCATGAAGGAATGCATTTTTCACATCCAATTGTTGAATATCCCAGTCGAAGTTTGCTGCACATGAGATTATGGTGCGAAGAGAGTTCATCTTTGCCACAGGAGCAAATGTCTCCTGGTAATCAATCCCATGAGTTTGAGTGTACCATTTTGCAACTAGCCTATCTTTGAGTCACTCAACTGTCCAGTCTAGCTTCTGTTTGACTGTATATACCCATTTGCAACCAACTGGTCTTTTTTTATAAGGAAGTGAGACTAGTTCTCATGTATCATTCTTTTTCAGGGCATTCATCTCCTCTATCATAGTTTGTTTCCAATTCTCATCATTCATTGCTTCTTTCCATCCCTGAGGTATAGATATTGAAGACAAGAAATAAACAAAAGAGAGATAGGATTTAGATAATTTATCATAGGCTACGAAATTAGAGATCGGATGTTGAGTAAGCTTTAGGACGTCCATGAAGCTTGAAACAACGATCTCTGGTATGTTTCCTTCCCCCATAGTAATCACATTCATGGGATTTCTTCTCAACAGGAGACTGAGTAGTAGAGCCAAACTTAGGATACGAAGCAACCATGGCGAATCGGTCAACATAATGTAAAACCATCACTCGACGCCTACTTTCCTTTTGTTGGACCCTAGCATGAGCCTCTTGTAACAATGCAAAAAGTGTCTTGTAAGACCCCAAATTTTATGAAATAAAAGTATTCAATTTTATTATAATTATTATTTTATTTAGCAAATGGTTAAATTGATAAAATGTTAAACTTAATGTTGATATGTAAAAATTTTGCAAAGTAAGCAATTTGTCATAAAATATTCGTTTGGTCGGAAAATATTATTTTTGTCGGAGAATATCCGTATGATGACACAATCATTGGTAGACCCCACAACGGAAGTATTATCGTAGTTAGAAAATGACAGAAATATCTTTTTATAAAAAATAACGACGAAAGTGTTACCGTTAAACTATTGAAATACACGGTGGTAAAAGTACAGTAATACGCGTGGTTGCATAGTAGCACACGGTATTGATTATTGATGTTTACGTGAGAAGTCACTCAGTTATACTCAATTATTGCTACAATAATTGCTGCATCATATCTCTCATATTATTGATTCAATTATTGTCATAGTATCATCTGCATAATATTTTATATTATTAAATCAATAATTGAAATGACAACGTTATTCATATTATTATTTGCAATATTGACGATGTCTAGAAAGTTCTGTCAATGAGAGGTTTGGTCACCTAATTGCGCGCCAATAGGGAGAAATCCTTATCGGAAAACCCCCTCTTTCCTGGGAATGATTTGGTTGTTAAATATTGTGAGTTATAATATTAATGATGAATAAGTTTGTGACGCCCCCAAAATAGGTATACATCACCCATCTTGAGTCGCCAAATACATGGTACAGAATTTAAATACAAACTTAATTATACAACGATAAATAAAATATGACTAAACATATGTCATTGTGAGTTTTAATACAAATATTGTCATCTAGACAATATACAAACTCAATAAGGGTCCTCATTACATTTATTATCACACTATTTCACCGTAATAGTGAGGACTACTAATGCACCATCTAGGACCATCACCTGTTCCCCACTATTCCTCTTGCTATGTTCTCATTTCACGAAGAGAATAATGAAAGTAAAAGGGTGAGCTCAACTAGCCCAATGAAATATTATGACTAAGATAATGCGTAATAAATTATCATTAGCCTTCAACAAAAGTTGTTAAACGATAAAATATAACAAACATCAAGTTTAACTGCAGCGGAACAAGCAATCCATTAGAAGAGTCAAGTAGAGAATAAAATCTATTATCTTCTATGATTTAAAAGGTTTTTCATTACTTTTAAAGCTTAGACTCAACTTAATAAATAATTCATATCATCCCTGCACTACGGCCAAGGATATTCATTAGTATCACGACAACAAATTATCCATGCACTACAGGCCAAGGATATTCGTGTATTCATCAATGGTCATGATCATGCCAACAATCGCCCATCAATGCACCATCGCCAATGACTTTTTCCACATCATTTGTAACATTACTACCATGATTACAATCAATAATCCTTGGTCATAATCATACCAAGTCCATCTATGCACTACAGGAACCCACGATGACTTTCAACATAATATCAATATGAGGATGATGACAATGATATAAGAATTCAATAAAACAAGTTCAAGAATTAATTTATCCAGAACTAATAATGTCCAAATTGTCAACATGATACTTCTTTGTAGAAAGTAACACTCAAGAATGCTCGTAAGAATATTTCCATGAAAAGATCTCGGATGAAGCGCAAATATCGAGGATATTCTACTAATTTCATGGAGTATAGAAGTCAAAACTTTAACCAACCGAGTATAATAAAGAATGGAATAATAAAAGAAATCACCGTGCATGCGATAGACCGCATGCATGTGTTATTCCAACAGAATAATAAATAAAGGAACTGTGTCATGCGTAAACGCATACGTATAGAATATTCCAATGTAATAATAATTAATGTAAACCGAGGCGTGCGTAAAAGCACGACGGGATGTTCCAACGTATGATAAATAATGGAACCGTGTCAAATACATGAAAGCATGAGACGGATGTTCGCTCCAACGTAATGATAAATAATGGAACCAAAATCATTCGTAAGCACATACAGAATGTTCCAACAGAATAATAAAAAATGGAATAACAGAAGAATTTCACCAAGTATAGGGTAGCCCGCGTATATAGGTTATTCAAATAGAATAATAAAGAATGGAATAATAGAAGTTCTCTTCATGAATAAGAAAAAAATAATACCCCTTACGAGTACAACAAATAATATCCCTTACCGTAAAAGAATAGTATTCCGACTGGTAGGGCGATGATATTCTTGAAGAAAACTTACACTACACTCAAAGCTTCTTAAAACTCAAAAGAAATACGCTCAAGATTATAGAAGAATTCTCTGAACTTCTGGTGTGGTTTTCAATTCTAACTAAGCATCTATTTATAGGAAAATAGAAAGGATACTATGCTGCACTATGTAATAAAATATAATATATTCTATATATATATATATTTATATTTTATTTAAAATCTAATAAAATAAATAACTTTATAAAAGTATTCTGCTTTTATAAAAAGATTTTACTACGCAAAACAAGATGCGTATTACTTATGATAATAAAATATAATATATTCTAATTATTGTCTAATAAAACAAATAACTTTATAAAAGTATTCTGCTTTATATAAAAAGATTTTACTATGCAAAATACTATACGCATAATAGAATATTATATATTCTATTTATAGTCTAATAAAATGAATAACTTTATAAAAGTATTCTGTTTTATATAAAAAACTTTTCTGTTTTATTACATTAATAATACTAATAAAACAAAACTCATCATCATTATTATAATTCACAATATTAATTGACCAGGTCGTTCCCAGGAAAGAGGGGGCTTTCCAATAAGGATTTCTCCTCATTGGCGCGCAATTAGGTGACCAAACATCTCCTTGACAGAATTTCTAGACATCGTTAATATTGCAAATAATAATATTAATAACTTTGTCATCTCAATTATTGATTATAAAATATTGACAATAATTGAATCAAATAATGTGAGATACTATGCAGCAATTACTATAACAATAATTGAACAAAATTTATTGACTTTTCACGTAAGCATCAATAATCAATACCGTGTGCTACTGTGCAACTACGTGTATTACTATGCTTTTAACACCGGGTGTTTCAACAGTTAACAGTAAAACTTCCGCCGTTATTTTCATAAAGTATTTTTGTCATTTTCTCAATCCGACAATAATTCCGTTGTGGGGTCCACCAATGAATTGTGTCGTTGTACGAATATTCCCTGTTAAAACGAATATTCCCCACCAATCGAATATTATATAACAACTTACGTACTTTACAAAATTTATAAATATTACCCACAACTATAACATTATATCAAATTCATTCCATAATATTTAAAAATGATATTTATAGAAAATTCATCTTTATTTATAAAAGTTGGGGTCTTACAAAGTTCGTGTTGATTAAAAATGAAATTGATATTTTCATTGTGTTGGGATTATTAGTGTTAATGGAAATCGACATTTATTTCGATAATAATTGATTTCTGGAGGTTATTTTGACTAATCGGGTAATTAATCAGAAAAATGAGAAATTAATTGCTATTAATTCACATGCTTATAACTATTTGTTCACATGTATGTATTATTGATTCACATGCATGTACTATTAGGGGAGGTAGTGCAAGATTGATAATACTTGCATGACTAAATTAAAAATAAAGAAAAAGATGAAGGTATTATACTATAATATTTCGAGCCCCAAAATGTGCAATTATCGAAACTATATTTTCCTATAAATTGAAGCTCATTCTTCTTTTATTCTCACCAATTCACTAAGCACAAGAGCAATTATAGACAGAGAAGCTATAGAGAGAAAGAAGAAGAGTATTCTGCTACTTCACTATTCCAGTATCCAGTCTTCTTCTAAGGTAAGAGATATTATTTTTGTTTAATATTCGTAAGAAATAATATTTTCTTCCATACTTTGTAGTATATGAGTAATATTATTTCGTTTCGTATTCCTAATTCTACACTCATTCTGTTAAAGTATTGCTTCTATACTCCGTGAAATTAGTAGAATATCCTTGAAATTTGCGCTTCATCCAGTATTGTTTCACAAGGATATTTTTGAACATTCTTGTTAAATTTTAAGTTTTTCATGCCGGAGTAATGTTCAAGGGGTACTATTCACAAAGTAATATTCACGGGGTACTATTCATAAAGTACTATTCACGAGTTACTATTCACAAATTATTATTCACAGAGTACTATTCCCGAAGTACTATTCATGGGGTACTATTCACTCGGGTTCTATTCACCCGGGGTATTATTCATGATAAAAATTGATTTCTTTTCTGTCCAAATCATTTTTGATACAATATTATTCTTGAATTTTACCCCACAAAGCAGTATCATGTTAACAATTTGGACATTATTGAATTCTGGATAAATTAAAATGTTAAAGTCTTTAATATTTATCCTTTGCTTTTAATTAATTGAATTCTTATATCATTTTCATCATCCTCGTGCTTATATTATGATGAAAGTCATTTGTGGCCCGTAGTGCATAGATGGACTTGGTATGATTATGACCAGGAATTATTCAGTATAATCATGACCTTAATGTAAAAAATGATGTGGTAAAAGTCCTCATTGGCCCGTAGTGCATTGATGGACAGTTGAACACGAATATCTTTTGCTCGTAGTGCAGGGATGATTCGATGATGTGGATTATTTATTAAGTTGAGTCTCAGCGATAAAACTGGTGATAAACTTTTTAAATCATAGAGGATAGTAGATATCATGCTCTACTTGACTCTTCTAATGGATTGCTTGTTCCGATGCAGTTAAACTTGATGTTTATTAATTTTATCAGTTTAACACTGTTGCAAGCTAACGATAATTTATTATGTATTATCTTAGTCATAATATTTCTTACTGGACTAGTTGAGCTCACCCTTTGCTTTCATTATTGTTCTCTTCAGGAAATGAGAATATAGCTGGGACTAGTCGGGGAACGGGGTGACGGTCCAGATGTTTGCATTAGTAGTCCTCACTATTCTGTGAAATAATGTGATAATAAATGAGGACTTATTTTGAGTTTCAATACTGTCTAGAAGACAATATTTATTTTAAAACTCACAGATAATTAAGTTTGCATTTAAATTCTGTACCATGTATTTGGCGACTCAGAATGGGTGATGTATACCTATTTTGGGGGCGTCACAGTTGGTATCAAAGCTTAGGGATATGATCCCTGGTTGAGATGTGAGACTAGAATTAGGAGGGGAGAGACGGGTAAATCCTTCACTAGTATAACCTACCTAAGTTACTTATTATTTAATTGGTTGATCAGAGTATAGGGATAATATGTGGCATGTCAATTAACCCTTGTTTTGTGACAGCGTTTGAGAATGACATCTGAAAATGTTGAGATAAGGAATGAAGCTCATGAGACCGTTGAGTCACCGACTATCAATAACCAGGATAATGTGCATCAGGAAGGCAATAATCCTCGTGTAAGCAACAACACTGACCAAATGGCGAACGATGGTACGTTTAGGAGTTTTTTAGAATTTATGCAAAACCAAACGAGAGAGACTCCTGTTCAAAATGCAGGTGTAAACACTTGTAACTCACGGCTGGTCACCGCTAAGTAGTTCAAGGAGCTGGGACCACCGAATTTTTTGGGAAAACCAGAACCACTTAAGGCAGTGATGTGGATTAAGCAGATCACCAAGATATTTGATGTCTTGGGATGCTACGAGGAGCAAAAGGTTCCCTTTGCCACCTTCATGTTGCGAGGAGAGGCAGATCATTGGTGGGAATCTGTGAAACGTACCCAGCCTGCCGTACTAAGGATGTTTTGGGAGAAGTTCCAAGAATTATTCAACGACAAGTATTTTCTCGAAAGTATTCGTCACATGAAGGAGGTTGAATTCATCAATCTGGAACAAAATAACATGACCGTGGCGCAGTAAGAGGCTAAGTTTGCTGAGTTGTCCCAATTTACGTCCCACTTGGTTGATAATGAGGAAAGAATGACGAGGATGTTTTTAAGAGGTTTGAAACTTGAGATACGTCAATACCTCATTTCTCACAAACTTTGTTTATATTCAGATGTTGTGAATAAGGCTCATTTAGTGGAGCGCGATAATGAGTCAGCACAACCAAAAGGTAACGACCAACAACACGATAATATTCATACCGGTAGCAACGACCATCGGAACAATGATAACCATCGTGGAGAAAATTATCATGCCAAGAATGGTAACCACTTTGGTGGTAATCATGGCCAAGATAATAGAGGTGGAAATTTCAAGAAGAGAAGGTTTAACAATAACGGAAAGACGTCGGTAGCAGCACCATCACCCGTTTCCAAAGAAGAAGAACGACCACCGGTCGTATGTTTCATATGCGGACAAGAGGGACACATCCGTCCAAACAGTACGCAGCAACCCAAAGCATGTTTTAATTGTAAAAGAGAAGGTCACCTAGCTCAATTTTGTCGTGTAGTGAAGTCAAGTCCAGCTGGAATGGTGACACCAAAGGATGTCTCAGACAAGTCAAAGCCGGTAGTTTAAGTGAGAGCGTTTGTCGAGGAACCCGAATGAAGTTATCACGGGTAAGTTAATCATAAACTCTTGCGAAGTCTATATCTTGTTAGATACAGGTTCTACCATTTTTTTATTTCACCTAGTTGTGTTCCACGCTTGAACTTGACTCTTGAGAAATTAGATTTTAAATTATCTATTAAAACTCCGTTAAAAGAAACCTTCATTACATCCACTGTTTATAAGTCTTGTTTGATTCAAATCGGCACCTTCACGTTACCTGTCGATCTTATCTCTTTGAAAATATTTACATTTGATGTGATTTTAGCAATCGACTAGTTAACTACTCATCATGCAAAAATTGATTATTTTCGTAAGGTTGTTAGCTTTCATATTCATAACCAACCTATTATGCAAATTCAAGCAACCAAACCACTAAAGTCAATCACTGTCATATTAAGCCATAAAGCTATTCGTTTATTGAAAAATGGACGTCAAGCTTTCTTAGCAATGTCACAGATTTAAACAAAAATACGTCAGATTTGAATGATACTTCTATCGTTAACAAATTTCCTGACGTATTCCCTGAAGAACTTTCTGGCCTACCCCCAGAGCGTGAAATCGAATTTTGTATCGACCTTGAACCAGATACAAAAACCCTCAAATATTTTTTTTCACCTAAAACGAACGTAACATATGCCAAAGTCGTTGGTTCGAGATGTTGAAAGATTACGACAAAACCATTCAATACCATCTTAGAAAAGCGAACGTGGTAGCTGACGCATTGAGTAGAAGATCATATACGTGTTCGAGTGCGATATTGTCACTGCAAAAGCCCATTTTATATGACTTACAAATGATGGAGATAGAGTTAAAGACTTCAGGGGCCCACGTGATGATGGCAAATATACGAGTAGAACCTACTTTAATCGATAAAGTTAAAGCTGCTCAAGCTACAGACCTGGAGCTGATGCGTATGAGGAAGAAAGTACAAGAAGGTGATATTTCGGAAGCAAGAAACGATGAAGAAGGAATACTTCAAGTCAACTCCAGACTTTGTGCTCCTAACGATTCTGACTTGAAGTATAAAATCACGATGGAGGCGCACAACACACCGTTTGTAATCCATCCTGGGAGTACCAAAATATATCGTGATCTTCAAAATATATTTTAGTGGAGCAATATGAAGAGAGAGATAGCGGGGTTTATCTCAAGGTGTCTAACTTGTCAACGAGTCAAGGCGGAGCATCAAGTGCCAAAAGGTCCATTGCAACCACTTGAAATTCATGAATGGAAGTGGGAAAAAATTACCATGGATTTCGTTACTGGTCTTCCCAAGGTTTCTCAAGGCATAGATGCGATTTGGGTCATTGTTGATAGATTGACCAAGTCTGCTCATTTCTTACCGATACGAGAAATTTATACACTTGAACGTCTTTCTCGTATGTACATAAACAGGATTGTAAGATTGCATGGTATGCCAGTATCCATAGTTTCTGATCGAGACACAAGATTCACTTCAAGATTTTGGGTTAGTTTGCAAAAATCTATGGGCACGGATTTACGATTCAGTTCGGCATATCATCCTCAGATGGACGGGTAGTCGGAGAGGACTATTCAAACTCTTGAGGATCTATTAGGACTCTGTGTCCTTGACTTCAAAGGAAGTTGGGACAAGTTCTTGCCATTAATGGAATTCTCCTACAACAACAGTTATAAAGCAAGTATTGGCATGGCTCCATTTGAGGCGTTATATGGAAGAAAGTGTCATTCTCCAGTATGTTGAGATGAGGTAGGTGAAGCAACGTTGTTGGGACCGGAGTTGGTACGTATGACTACGAAAAAAATTCAAATGATCCGGCAACGTATAAAAACCTCACAAGATTGACAAAAGAGTTATGCTGATCTTCATCGGAAGGACGTGGAATTCAATGAGAACATGTGTTGTTACGTGTTTGCTCCATGGAAGGGAGTTATGAGATTTGGAAAGAGAGAAAAGCTCAATTCTCAATTTAATTGGCCCATTTGAAATCCTCGATCGAGTAGGAACTGTGGCCTATAGACTCGCCTTACCGCTAAGTTTGTCGCGTATTCATAACGTTTTTCACGTATCGATGTTACGTAAATATGTGGACGACCCGAATAACATTATTGAATTAGGACTTGATGAGATAGCAGAATATTTAACGTATGAGGAGATACGTGTTAAAATCTTGGATAAGAAAGATCATATTCGACACTCAAAGGTTATACCTCAAGAGTTAGAATCTAAACAAGGTATCCTCACCTCTTCGGCATACCAGGTACGTACGTAAATTTTGAGGGCGAAATTTCATAAGGAGGGGAGATTGTAAGACCCCAAATTTTATGAAATGAAAGAATTTAATTTTATTATAATTATTATTTTATTTAGTAAATGGTTAAATTGATAAAAGGTTAAAGTTAAGGGTGATATGTAAAAATTTTGCAAAGTAAGCAAGTTGTCATAAAAAATTCGTTTGGTCGGGGAATATTCTTTTTGTCGGGGAATATCTGTACAACGACACAATCATTGGTGGACCCCACAATGGAAGTATTATCGTAGTTAGAAAATGACAGAAATATCTCTTTATAAAAAAAATGACGAAAGTGTTACCGTTAAACTGTTGAAATACCCGGTGGTAAAAGTACAGTAATACGCGTGGTTGCATAGTAGCACACAATATTGATTATTGATGCTTACGTGAGAAGTCACTCAGTTATACTCAATTATTGTTGCAGTAATTGCTGCATCATATCTCTTATATTATTGATTCAATTATTGTCATAGTATCATCTGCATAATATTTTATATTATTAAATCAATAATTGAGACGACAAAGTCATTCATATTATTATTTGCAATATTGACGATGTCTAGAAAGTTCTGTCAATGAGAGGTTTGATCACCTAATTGTGCGCCAATAGGGAGAAATCCTTATCGAAAAGCCCCCTCTTTCTTGGGAATAACCTGGTTGTTAAATATTGTGAGTTATAATATTAATGATGAATAAGTTCGTGTTGATTAAAGATGAAATTGATATTTTCATTGTGTTGGGATTATTAATGTTAATGGAAATCGACATTTATTTCGATAATAATTAATTTTTGGAGGTTATATTGACCAATCGGATAATTAATTGGATAAATGAGCAATTAATTGCTATTAATTCACATGCTTATAACTATTTATTTACATGTATGTACTATTGATTCACATGCATGTACTATTAGGGGAGGTGGTGCAAGATTGATAATACTTCTATGACTAAATTAAAAATGAAGGAAAAGATGAAGGTATTATACTGTAATATTTCGAGTCTCAAAACGTGCAATTATCGAAACTATATTTTCCTATAAATAGAATCTCATTCTTCTTTCATTCTCGCCAATTCACTAAGACTCACAAGAACAATTATAGAGAGAGAAGCTATAGAAAAAAAGAAGAAGAGTATTCTGCTACTTCACTATTCCAGTATTTAGTCTTCTTCTAAGGTAAGGGATATTATTTTTGTTCAGTATTCGTAAGAAATAATATTTTCTTCTATACTCTATAGTATGTGAGTAATATTATTTCGTTTCGTATTCCTAATTCTACACTCATTCTGTTAAAGTATTGCTTCTATACTCCGTGAAATTAGTAGAATATCCTTGAAATTTGCGCTTCATCTAGTATCGTTTCACAAGGATATTTTTGAATTTTCTTGTTAAATTTTAAGCTTTTCATGTCGGAGTACTGTTCACGGGGTACTATTCATAAAGTACTATTCACGGGTTACTATTCATAAAGTACTATTCATGAGGTATTATTTATAGAGTACTATTCCCAAAGTACTATTCACGGGGTACTATTCACTCAGGTACTATTCACCCGGGGTATTATTCATGATAAAAATTAATTTTTTTCTGTCCAAATCATTTTTGATACAATATTATTCTTGAATTTTACTCCACAAAGAAGTATCATGTTGACAATTTGGACATTATTGAATTCTGGATAAATTAAATTGCTAAAGTCTTTAATATTTATCCTTTGCTTTCATTTAATTGAATTCTTATATCATTGTCATCATCCTCATGCTTATATTATGATGAAAGTCATCGGTGGCCCGTAGTGCATAAATGGACTTGGTATAATTATGACCATGGATTATTCAATATAATCATGACCGTAATGTTACAAATGATGTGGTAAAAGTCCTCATTGGTTCGTAGTGTATTGATGGACAGTTGTTGGCATGATCATGACCATTGATGAAAACACGAATATCCTTCGCTTGTAGTGCATGGATAATTCGTGGTCGTGATACTAATGAATATCCTTGGCCCGTAGTGCAGGGATGATTCGATGATGTGGATTATTTATTAAAAGTCGAGTCTCAATGATAAAATTGATGATAAACTTTTAAATCATAGAAAATAGTAGATATCATGCTCTACTTGACTCTTCTAATGGATTGCTTGTTCCGCTGCAGTTAAACTTGATGTTTATTATATTTTATCAGTTTAACATTGTTGAAGGCTAACGATAATTTATTCTGCATTATCTTAGTCATAAGATTTCTTACTGGACTAGGTGAGCTCACCCTTTGCTTTCATTGTTCTCTTCAGGAAATGAGAATATAGCTGGGATTAGTCGGGGAACGGGGTGACGGTCCAGATGTTTGCATTAATAGTTCTCACTATTCTGTGAAATAGTGTGATAATAAATGAAGACTTATTTTGAGTTTGAATATTGTCTAGAAGATAATATTTGTATTAAAACTCACAGCTCATGTTATATAATTAAGTTTGTATTTAAATTATGTACCATATATTTGGCGACTCAAAATGGGTGATGTATACCTATTTTGGGGGTGTCACATGTCTGGCCAATCAACTGTGCTCGAACTTGATCAAATTCTATATCCAAACCTGTCAAGAAATCCACAACTCTATCTGTACTAACAAACTTTTGATAAACAGTTGCATTTTCAAGACATTTGGTTGAAAAAACCGTGTAATGATCAAGCTCGATCCGGCCAAAGAGCATTAATTTCTACAAAATACTGAGTCATAGTCTTCTCTCCTTGACTTAATTAGCTCACGAATCCTTTTACGAATATCATATGCCTTAGACATATCACCAGAAACAGAGAAAGTTTGAGAGATAGCCTCCCACTGCTCATAGGCAGTGTCTAAGAACATGCAACTACTCCGCATACTGGGTTCCATGGAATTAAAAATTAATGTTTTTACCATGGAATTATTATATTTCCATTCCTCTTGGATCAGACCCTTTTCTCAGCCATAGTGGTTGTTCCATTGATGAAGTGTTACATACGATTGGCCTTAATGGACATGCGACATGCTTGAGACCATGCTAAATAGTTATTTCCATCTAGTTTAAAAGGGCTGAGAGTCAATGCTGAATTAAGAGTATGACTCCTGAACAAACCTTGTTGTTCCATTCCACTGTTCTGAACCTTACTGGTTGCACCACTATGTTCCGCCATAAAAGAGTACTAACAAGGAGATACAATCTATACCAAGGAGAATAAACTTTTCAAATGATATCAAGAGATTGTATAACACTCTAGGAACAAGGATAGGCAGACAAAGCAACAAAAAAACACATTGTTTCAAGACTTCAGTTTGTTTAACAGTGAAAGAACTAACACTGTTAATAAGGGTTGTGAAAAAATTCAACTAATCACCTTAAATCCACTGTAGATAGAAAGAGGAGAGAGAGGTGAAAAAGATGGAACAAACTCGCCAGAAAAGGTCACACGCGCCGATCAACTGCGTCAGATCAAGGTCAAGCGTGTGGGCAACACGTGGCGGCGTATGCGGCGATGGGTCAGAAAATTCAAAACTCAGATTAGGTCGCCTGACACTATAAAACCCTATTATGATCTCAATTTCTCCAAAAAAAAATACTGATCATGTAAGGTTTCTACTATAATCTCACGTTCGGCAGTTGAAACAGAGAAGGAAAAAATATAGGTCTGTTAATGGACCATGCTCTGACGATGCCATGTAGAAATTAAGAATGCTTATTTTATTGAAGCTATTTCTTTCTATTACACAGATTGATATATATACATAAAACAACCTAATTACATTTATGATAATTTCTAAATTACAGTAATATGTACATTGATTAAAGAATCTACAATTATGATATATACTGTGATATCTTCTAACATATATATATATATATATATATATATATATATGATTGAATAGAAAAGTAATCTTTGTCTTATAATAGTTTCATATGATTTGTTTTTAAACAAAAATTTTTTACAAAATCTAAGAAATTTTGAAGATTTTGACCAATTTTCGGTAGAAATTTTTTTTCCTCCTTCTTTATAAACCAAATTTTTGGGTTGATAGGGTTATTTCCTGGATACAAATTTTGAGGTGGAAATGTATGGGGATGGTGACTCATCTGAGAAGATGATCAACAAAGACCTTCCTAAGATCCACAGAGATTTTACCATCGACCAAGAAGACTCCAGAGGAGTCTTCATCATCGAACAGTGATGGCCCACGCCATCATCTCTTTTTTACTTTAGTAAATGTAAAAGTAAAAGTAAAAGAATAACTATTGCTTTTACTTAAGTTAAATGTTTTTAACTTAGTTAAATGTTTCTTACATTTACCCATGTAAAAGTAAATGTCAAATGTTTCTTACGTTTTACTTTTACTTTAGTAAATTACTTTTACTTCAAATAATGTAATAGTGATTCTGCGTGAATCAAATAGTAATTTACTTTTCGCTTTTCTATTTAAACAACTCAAGTGTTTAGAGTTGTTTAAGCTTAATTCGATATAGCCTCGAGCTTCTCTGCAAAAGCTCTTCCGAGGTCCTCTCCTTCTCTCTTAGTTAGTTTTAGACGAAGCTTTCAAACCGATCTTCTTAGTTAAAGATGAAGAAGAAGTCTTCAATACTTCCTTCATCCCTTAAACATTTAGTCTAGGAATTAATGTAATCCCTTCCTCAAATGTTTATAAATTAATGAAAGAGATTACTTTACCGATTCACCGGTCATCTTCTTAATCTTTTCTTTTTTCTGTTGTTTAAGTTTTTCTTTTAAAAACTTAATCGTCGCTGTCATATGGTATCAGAGCCACGCGGTTGGTTCTTGATGCTATCGGTGGTTTTGATTAAAAACAGTTTGATTTGTTTACTTAAATGTTTTTCCAAACTTTTATTTTTCTTGCTTCGCTTTTAATCGCCCCACCTTCGCCGTGAAACACCCAAGATCTCCTTAAGTCCTGACTAATGCCATTTGTAAGTCTCAATTGGGAGCAGTGTAAGGCTAAAGAGAACCTTTAGATCTACGGGTAAGTATTTAAGGCAAGTAAGGCTAGAGTCTAAGTGGACCTTCAAGAAAAAGAATTTTTGTTTAAACAGTTAACAAATTAGTCTTCTGTTTAGATCGATTTACTGATAGATCAGGACCAATCGAGTGATCCTTTATTTCAGATTTCAGTCTGATTTGTTTTTAAACAAAATTTTTTTACAAAATCTAAGAAATTTTGAAGATTTTGACCAATTTTCGGTAGAAATTTTTTTTCCTCCTTCTTTATAAACCAAATTTTTGGGCTGATAGGGTTATTTCCTGGATAAAAATTTTGAGGTGGAAATGTATGGGGATGGTGACTCATCTGAGAAGATGATCAACAGCACCTTCCGGCATCCACAGGAGACGGACCAGTCAACCAAGAAGACGCCAGAGGAGTCTTCAGTCACCGACAGGTGATGGCCCACGCCATCATCTCTTTTACTTTAGTAAATGTAAAAGTAAAAGTAAAAGAATAACTATTGCTTTTACTTAAGTTAAATGTTTTTAACGTAGTTAAATGTTTCTTACATTTACCCATGTAAAAGTAAATGTAAAATGTTTCTTACGTTTTACTTTTACTTTAGTAAATTACTTTTACTTGATCGATGTAATAGTGATTCTGCGTGAATCAAATAGTAATTTACTTTTTAGTTTTCTATTTAAACAACTCAAGTGTTTAGAGTTGTTTTGAAGCTTAATTCAATATAGCCTCGGGCTTCTCTCTGCAAAGCTCTTCCGAGGTCCTCTCCTTCTCTCTTAGTTAGTTGCAGAGCGAAGCTTTCAAACGATCTTCTTAGTTAAAGATGAAGAAGAAGTCTTCAATACTTCCTTCTTCCCTTAAACATTTAGTCTAGGAATTAATGTAATCCCTTCCTCAAATGTTTATAAATAAAAGAAAGAGATTACTTTACCGATTCACCGGTCATCTTCTTAATCTTTTCTTTTTTATGTTGTTTAAGTTTTTCTTTTAAAAACTTAATCGTCGCTGTCATATGGTATCAGAGCTACACGGTTGGTTCTTGATGCTATCGGTGGTTTCGATTAAAAACAGTTTGATTTTTTTACTTAAATGTTTTTCCAAACTTTTATTTTTCTTGCTCCGCTTTTAATCGCCCCACCTTCGCCGTGAAACACCCAAGATCGCCTTAAGTCCCGACTAATGCCGTTTGTAAGTCTTAATTGGGAGCAGTGTAAGGCTAAAGGGAACCTTTAGATCTACGGGTATGTATTTAAGGCAAGTAAGGCTAGAGTCTAAGTGGACCTTCAAGAAAAAGAATTTTTGTTTAAACAGTTAACAAATTAGTCTTACATTTAGATCGATTCTTGATAGATCAGGACCAATAGAGTGATCCTTTATTTTAGATTTCAGTCTGATTTGTTTTTAAACAAATTTTTTTTACAAAATCTAAGAAATTTTGAAGATTTTGACCAATTTTCGGTAGAAAATTTTTTTCCTCCTTCTATATAAACCAAATTTTTGGGCTGATAGGGTTATTTCCTGGATAAAAATTTTGAGGTGGAAATGTATGGGGATGGTGACTCATTTGAGAAGATGATCAACAAAGACCTTCCCAAGATCCACAAGAGAGACGGACCAATCCACAAACGCCAGAGGAGTCTTCATCATCGGTGATAGCCCACGCCATCATCTCTTTTACTTTAGTAAATGTAAAAGTAAAAGTAAAAGAATAACTTTTGCTTTTACTTAAGTTAAATGTTTTTAACTTAGTTAAATGTTTCTTACATTTACCCATGTAAAAGTAAATATAAAATGTTTCTTACGTTTTACTTTTACTTTAGTAAATTACTTTTACTTGATCGATGTAATAGTGATTCTCAAGTGAATCAAATAGTAATTTACTTTTCAGTTTTCTATTTAAACAACTCGAAGTGTTTAGAGTTGTTTAGGCTTAATTCAGTATAGCCTCAGAGCTTCTCTCTCTAGAAAGCTCTTCCGAGGTCCTCTCCCTTCTCTCTTAGTTAGCCGGAGACGAAGCTTTCAGCTTCGATCTTCTTAGTTAAAGATGAAGAAGAAGTCTTCAATACTTTCTTCTTCCCTTAAACATTTAGTCTAGGAATTAATGTAATCCCGTCCTCAAATGTTTATAAATAAAAGAAAGAGATTACTTTACTGATTCACCGGTCATCTTCTTAATCTTTTCTTTTTTCTGTTGTTTAAGTTTTTCTTTTAAAAACTTAATCGCCGCTGTCATATGGGACTCATTCTGGTGAAGGAGAACCTTATACCAGGCATCAATATATTCATAAAAACAGAAGGAATTATTTTGACTGGTGAGATCCATAAGATCAGAGGGATTTTTACCCCAATCTGAAATTTGAAGGATTTGTTTAATATACAAAGAATGATAAAGGACTTTTGATTTATCATTATTTGCATAAATGAGTTTGATATTTACTAATTCTGTTTCGAGGAGAATGTCCTTATAATATACAAGAGACTTATAAGGAGCAGATGGCGGAAAATGCCAACCAGAGGCTTAACTGGGTCATTTTTTGATTTCATGTATGGTTCAATATGGAACAAGTAACTTTCCCATTTGAGCACATGCTCCGAAGGGGGGTAACTGGGAGCTGAAGACGAGGTTTTAGCAGGATTACTGAATGGATCAATGGGTTCAGGTTTATTAACTAGGGCTGAACTGTAAGGCTTGGGGATTGTCCCAAGGACTGTAAACTTGTTTGACTGGTAGACAGGGGTAACTGGGTGAGGAACTAGGGTTCCTCTGGGATGAGTACTTGGGCCAATAGGGCGACCCGGACCCTGTGAGGCAAGAAGTGGCACTGAAGAAGTCACTATTTGTGCTGACAATTGCAATGAAAATTGTTGCAATAAAAAAGTTAATGTAATTAACAAAGATGACGAAGAAAGTTCTTTGTTAATTGACTTAATTGGTAAAATCACAGATCCTAAGTTAAAAGCTCAATACACAAAACAGTTGAAAGATTTATTAACTAAAGATAATAGAGAAAATGATAGGTTTATTAAAGCTAAAGAGAAACCAATTTTTAGTCTTAATAAAACCTTGGAAAGATTTAAATCTCTAGTTAAAGAAGTTAGTCTTCCAGAATTAAATCAAGAAGTTAATAAATTAAAGAAAGAAATAGCTAATTTAAAATTAGAAGTCTCTAATCTAAGAAAAGATTTTGATAAAAGGCCTGATCTTCAAATCAATGATTCCTCATCCAGTGATGAAAATCACAATGAACCAGAATCATCTGGTACTAAAGATATTTCAGACTTATTTATTCAAGGTCTTTCACTTAAAAGAATTAAAGACATCACCATTCAGAAATGGTATGTATCTATTAACCTAATTGTGGATAAGAACTTTTCAATACAGCTTACTGCCTTAGTTGACACAGGTACAGATTTAAACTGTATTCAAGAAGGTCTAATTCCAACTAAGTATTACAAAAAAACCAGTGAAAAATTAAATTCAGCTAATGGTAGTCAAATGGAAATAAAGTATAAATTACTTAAAGTGCATATTTGTCAAGATAACATGTGCTTTAAAACATCTTTTGTTTTAATTCGCAATCTTACAGATAAAATCATTTTGGGATTACCATTTATATATTTATTATACCCATTTACTACTAGTAATGAAGGATTAACCTGTAAACATTTAGGAAAGAAAATAACGTTTAAGTTTCTTATTAAACCAAAAAGAAAGAGATTTAAAATTCATTCAAGAAGAATCCATTTCCAAATCATTGAATTTAATAAATCAGAAATCTACCCATTTGAGTTTCTTGAAAGAAGAAATCAAATATAAAAGAATTGAAGAACGACTTCAAAATAAAGATGTTCAATTAAAATTGAAGAGTTAAAACATACATGAAAAATAACCTTTGTTCTAATTCCCCAATGCCTTTTGGCATAGAAAAAATATATGGTTAGAAGCTTCCTTATGCTAAGGAATTTAAAGAACATTTAATTCCTACTAAGGCTAGACCTATTCAGATGAGTCATGAACAAATGGAGTTATGTAAGAATGAAATTAATGATCTGCTAGATAAAGGATTAATTAAACATAGTAAGTCCCCTTGGTCTTGCCCTGCTTTTTATGTCAACAATGAAGCAGAAAAAGAGAGAGGTGTACCCCGTTTAGTTATCAATTACAAACCATTGAACAAGGTCTTAGAGTGGATTAGGTACCCTCTTCCCAACAAAGACGATTAATTTACTTTTCTGTTGAATTATGGATCTCACCAGTAACTGTGTTAAATCTTTCAACTGTAAAATACAATGAAGAATACGCTGTCATATGGAAGCAAAGATTATATGAAGAATAGAGCGCATACAAATATAACATTGTAAATTACTAAATTAAAACTGATTTTATTGATTAATACAAACTATGTACAAGCTAAAAAGAGAAAAGAAAACAAGGACTTACAAAACTAAAACATATGACTAGAGAAGTAGAGAAGAGGGGATAGGTTGGCTAATCAGCGGTGGAAACTAAAGATTCTTCTAAGAGAGAGAGCTCAGAGTCTTTCTAAGTTTCGAAAACTGATTTGCCAAATGAACTCGCCTTCCTTTTATAATACAAGGAAAGGAAACTATTACATTAACTGGGGTAAAGTAAGAAACATTTTACTAAAGTAAAAGGGAATTACTAAAGTAAAAGCAAAAGTAAATTACTTAAGGTAAAAGCAAAAGTAAAAGTATGCATACAAACTCTTTGTTGATAAACAGTTCTAACTTTTGACTATTACAGACGCTTTTGACCAAATGGCCGACAACTTTTGACTCAATGATGCTTTCGATGGAAAAGAGAGCATCTTTTTACTGTTGGAATGCTTTTGGTGAAGCAGTGGAATCTTTCATAACCTTAGCAAGGCAGGTTTGGGTTTTAATGTAGACGCTGTAGCGTCGAAATGGGTCTTGGCGTCTGAAGGTTGATGGTGCCATAAGGATCGTCTGAGCCATCATCCTCCTCGCCAAATTGGCTAAGCTGAATCATTACGGGAAGAAGGCGAGGAATGCCCAGAGGCTTCTTCATGTAACTCGTCAATTCTTTTATTGAGGGCTTGAGCAATTAATTTTAACTCATTACCGGAGCAATCTTTGAAATCAGAAATGCTACGGGAACAGGAAGAACCGGTAGGACTGGTTTTTAACTTAGACTCTTTTGAAATCTTCTTCTGACTTGAGGCAGGAGGCTCGATAGGAATGAATTCAGACACTTTTGCTGAATGATAGGGAACCGGCCGAGACCGAATAGGGACAATAGGAAATTCTTGCTTGAACGACCTATGATTACATTAATGTCGAACTTATCCCACCATTTGATGTAAAAAAGCGGAAAGTCGAGGAAGTGGATCGTGAATAATCTGCTTTGGATTAGAAGCATTAGCAATAGAGGCGGTGAAACAATCGTATTGCCATTTGAGGATCCGAGGGGACTTTGTATTTCTTGGTAAAGAGAAGAGTGAGAGGAATGTTCTCATTCTTTGGATCGGGTTTACTATTATTAGCAAAATGAGCAACTTGAACCTTAAGGGGTCGGGAAGAAGGTCATAGGTAGAACCATGCCTATACCACCGGAGGATGAACGATAAAGAATTTGACTTTTGAACTTATGATCAAATTGAATGAACCAGGAATGACTATGGGACTCATTCTGGTGAAAGAGAACCTTATACCAGGCATCAATATAATCATAAAAACAGATGGAATTGTTTTGACTGGTGAGATCCATAAGATCAGAGGGATTTTTACCCCAATCTGAAATTTGAAGGAATTGTTTAATATACAAAAAAGAATGATAAAGGACTTTTGATTTATCATTATTTGCATAAATGGGTTTGATATTCTTGACTACTGTTTGAGGAGAATGTCCTTATAATATACAAGAGACTTATAAGGAGGCGGATGGCGAAAAATGCCAACGAGGGGAAAAAGCTGCGTGAAGTTTTAATGGGTCATTTTTGGTTTCATGTATGGTTCAATATGGAACAAATAACTTTCCCATTTGAGCACATACTCGGAAGAAGGTAATGGCGAGAGTGAAGACGAGGTCTTAGCAGGATTACTGAACGGATCAATGGGTTCAGGTTTATTAACTAGGGCTGAACTGTAAGGCTTGGGGATTGTCCCAAGGACTGTAAACTTGTTTGACTGGTAGACAGGGGTAACTGGGTGAGGAACTAGGGTTCCTCTGGGCTGATTACTTGGGCCAGTAGGGCGACCCGGACCCTGTGAGGAAGAAGGTCCTCTGAAGCTCATGACTGAAAAGTACATGTATGAATAAATTCTCGAGTAAGAAAATCAGGAATAGAATTATCATTACCTTTAATGTACTCAATATCAAAATAAAAAATGCTTAGCAAAGCTTGCCATCTACCGAAAGAATGCTTAGAGCCCAAATTCTCAACATCTTTTTCTAAAATGTATTTGGCTGACTTGCAATCAATGCGAACTAGAAATTTCTGATTTAATAAGTCATTTTGAAATTTATTAATACATAATACTAATGAAAAGAATTTCTTTTTGATAGTACTATATTTTACTGTTATGTAGTATTCCATGCTATTTAGAATGAAAACGAACAATTTGTTACAGGAATCGGTGTTAACTTTTGTTTAAGAATGCCTCAAAACCAATATCGAGGCGTCGGTTTCAACAATTTTGAAAGTTGAATCATTAGAAATACCAAGGCGAGGCAATGCCTTGACATATTTTTTTAACTTGTTGGACTGACGAAGTATGAGCGTCGATCAAAGGTGGAGGATTGCTTTGTAAGCTTATTTGAAGAGAGGTTTACAAATCTTCTGAGAGATTCTTGTAAAACTTGCTATATAATTTAGCGAGCCAAAAATCTCTGCGAGTTGGGTTTTATTGGTTATCTTATCTCGGGAACTTGTCGGTGAATTGAATAGCTTCGTTCAATAAATTTGAACTTGTCCATTGAAGATATTAAGACCAAGAAACCGTGTATACGACTGAACAAGCAATTTGCATTTGGAAGGAGAAAGAACAAGACCATTAACTTTAACAGTTGTGAAGAACGATTTTAAATGTTTTTCGTGTTCTTCAATAGTCTTGGAATAAACAAGAATATCGTCGATATAAACAACAATAAAATGGCTGAAAGGGTTTAGTATGTCATTGAGAATATTTTGAAATTCACTGGGAGCATTTTTTAGGCCAAATGCCTGAACATTCCATTCGTAGTGTCCAAATGGAGTGGTGAATGTTGTTTTGTACCTATCATCTGGATGAATGGCAATTTGCCAGAAACCGGATTTAAGGTCAAATTTACTGAAAATGGTGGCATTACTTAACCTATTGATAAGTTCATCTTTGTTGGGAAGGGGGTACCTAATCAACTCTAAGGCCTTGTTCAATGGTTTGTAATTGATAACTAAACAGGGTACACCTCTCTCTTTTTCTGCTTCATTGTAGACATAAAAAGCAGGGCAAGACCAAGGGGACTTACTATGTTTAATTAATCCTTTATCTAGGAGATCATTAATTTCTTTCTTACATAACTCCATTTGTTCATGACTCATCTGAATAGGTCTAGCCTTAGTAGGAATTAAATGTTCTTTAAATTCCTTAGCATAAGGAAGCCTAACCATATGTTTTTTTCTATGCCAAAAGGCATTGGGGAATCAGAACAAAGGTTATTTTTTTCATGTATGTTTTAACTCTTTATTTTAATTGAACATCTTCATTTTGAAGCTGTTCTTCAATTCTTTTATATTTGATTTCTTCTTTCAAGAAACTCAAATGGGTAGATTTACAGAGTTTATTAAATTCAATGATTTGGAAATGGATTCTTCTTGAATGAATTTTAAATCTCTTTCTTTTGGTTTAATAAGAAACTTAAACGTTATTTTCTTTCCTAAATGTTTACAGGTTAATCCTTCATTACTAGTAGTAAATGGGTATAATAAATATATAAATGGTAATCCCAAAATGATTTTATCGTAAGATTGCGAATTAAAACAAAAAAGATGTTTTAAAGCACATGTTATCTTGACAAATATGCACTTTAGGTAATTTATACTTTATTTCCATTTGACTACCATTAAATTTAATTTAATTTTCACTTTGGTTTTTTGTAATACTTAGTTGGAATTAGACCTTCTTGAATACGGTTTAAATGCACTTTTTGTGTCGACTAAAATGCGATGGTAGTTGTATTGAAAAGTTCTTATCCACAACTAGGTTAATTGATACATACCATTTCTAAATGGTGATGTCTTTAATTCTTTTAAGTGAAAGACCTTGAATAAATAAGTCTGAAATATCTTTAGTACCAGATGATTCTGGTTCATCGTGATTTTCATCACTGGATGAGGAATCATTGATCTGAAGATCAGGCCTTTTATCAAAATCTTTTCTTAGATTAGAGACTTCTAATTTTAAATTAGCTATTTCTTTCTTTAATTTATTAACTTCTTGATTTAATTCTGGAAGACTAACTTTTTTAACTGGAGATTTAAATCTTTCCAAGGTTTTATTAAGACTAAAAATTGGTTTCTCTTTAGCTTTAATAAACCTATCATTTTCTCTATTATCTTTAGTTAATAAATCTTTC
This sequence comes from Panax quinquefolius, assembly GCA_020205615.1. NCBI lineage: Eukaryota > Viridiplantae > Streptophyta > Magnoliopsida > Apiales > Araliaceae > Panax > Panax quinquefolius. The sequence goes on along the minus strand of CM035174.1, from coordinate 2,993,898 downwards.
AACTGTTTTGTGTATTGAGCTTTTAACTTAGGATCAGTGATTTTACTAATTAAGTCAATTAACAAAGAACTTTCTTCATCATCTTTGTTAATTACATTAACTTTTTTATTGCAACAATTTTCATTGCAATTATCGGCCAAATAGTGACTTCTTGATTACCCTTTGCTTGAATCTTCATTCTTTGTTATCATTAGAGGAATATGAAATGTTAGAGTTTTTGTCATTACTGACATCATTATCTATTCTCATTAATCCTAATATATAATCAGTATCTTCACTAGAAATATTTAATTGAGATAACTTTTGTTTTACTTTGCATTCATTTTTATAATGACCCTTTTGCCCACAATTGTGGCACACAATTTTACTTTTATCATATTTTTTAGGTTTTTTATTATATTTTTTATTAACGGGTTTGGCTTATTATAATAATTATCTTGATTTTTATTTTTATGATGACTACGTTTTTTCTTATGACGTCTATGACTTCTGTGAGAGTCAATATGTTTATGTCTGTGCTTCCGTCTAGAGGGAGCCACGGGAGGTAAACCATATTGTTCATGAGAATATTCTAACTCATATTTGGCTTTCTTTTTGTCTTTACTAGCATGTTTGGCTAGCTTGAAATCAATGCACATTTTTAATCCTATTTTTTGAATATAACTGATTATGTCACCATAAGTGAGATTATCATAATTAATATATCCCAAATTTTTACTTAATTCTTCACGAAGTTTATGCGCAAATAAGGATGGTAATCCATTGACAAATTTCTCTTTCTAGAATGGTTTATTACTGTCATTACGCATCATAACTCTTGAAGTAAAAACATCTTTGTACCATCTAAAATCGCTTAGAGTGGGACAAGTGAGATTACTCAACTGATCGTGGATTCTTTTTGTAATGTTACTAGGAGTTCCTACAAAGTGTTTTATTATGATAAATATTAAAGTATTTACTCCATCTGGTGGTCCTATGCCAATAGTTTCATCAAAAATAGGGTTGCCGTCAGCGTCTAGCTGAACAGCATGGATGATAGATAATCTAGAATCTTCTGTGAGATGTTTTTCCCACCAAGATCTAAGAATACCTGTAAATCCACTAGCCAGTAATTCAACAATATCAGGTTGAGTTAGGGTGTTGAATTTGGTTAAATAGCTATTTGCTACCATTGACATATGATTTAATTTATTGAGGATTTCTTGTTCACTAAATCCGTCAATGTTCCATTCATAGATTTTATTAGATGAAACAGAAAATTGTTTATCTAGATTTCTCTCTTCAAATTGTAAATATGGAGGAGTTGGTCTAGAATACCAATTTCTGGTCATGCTTGTATTATGAACTGTTAATTTATTTAACTAATCATGTATATCTTGAACGGATGTGGTTCTTGTTGATTATCGATCGACTATTTTTCATTATCGAGAATCAATCGATCGATAATAGCAATAATCTTACCGCTTGTTTAGGTTCGATCTTTGTCTTTAACTTTTTAAATAACTGATCAATAACCGAGGTTAGATCACCATCTTTATTAGGTAAACCTAAATTTTCTCTATTTTCTGGTAATTTTAACAGTGGTTGAACAATTTTTGACTCGGTTTTTTAATTATATTTTCTTCAAATTTTTCTTCAATCTGTCTAGCTGCTTCCCTCTGGTTTGCTAGGTATTGGTTACTAAAATTTAATTGTTCTATAATTTTTTTATCATCATTGTTACCATTGGAGATTTTAAATGGAATTTGGCCGTAATAGAAGTATTTTTCTTTGAAATTAAGATGATTCTAAGGGTGGATGACTAGATGAAACCTTAGATTTGTCTTCCTTAATCCATTGAGTTTTAGTTATAACATTACATTTACTTTGATATTGTTCGTACCAATCATAAAAAGTAATATTAATTTTTCATTATTTTTTTTTCCATTTATTGACTATTTTATCACGTTCCTTTTTACATTGGGTGATTATCTCTAAATAGATGTCTTTTAATTTTATTAGACTTGGAGTTAAAATCATGTACAAGATTATCCCAATCTAATACAAATTCTTTTTAATAACTCTTAATTGATTATTAAATGGAACATCAAAATCATTGAGTCGGGAGCTCGGAAGGAGTCGGAGAGGAAGAGCTTTCTTCTTATTTGGATAATTACGAGGGTGACAGGGAATAACAAGGATGACTACTTTGACCTTGATTTAAAATTCCTTTTAACTTGATGTCTCTTATAGAAGGGTTACTAAGGACTTCAGAATCTCTTCTAGGCGGAACCATAGAAAGAGCTGTAGAACTAGAATAATCTTCTATAATAACTGGTCTTCTAGAACGCTCAAAGCTAACTTTGACAGTTCCATCAGAAAATTGACTTATATTTTCTATGTTCGTTATGTTGTTAACTACAGGCTGTTGTGGTATTTCACTAGGTAAAGTCCATTGACTAGGTAATGTAATATCTTTCCATAGGATGGTTCTAGGGATTTGGATATTAGCATCACTAGTTGAACTTTGAATTAATACTGTTTGATCCTTAGGGCTTTTATTTAGAGCATGAACATTTAAATTAGTCTTCATGGTCTTATAATAAATCCTATAAATCGAAGCAATTGGCTGAGAGCCTTCAATCATTTGTGTAATTTCTCCTGCTGTTTTAATATTTAATGTTAAAGCCTTTAATAGGTGTTGATCACTCAAACTAAGTGTGAAGTCAGGAAAGCAATTAAAATGGATAGGACCATTGTGCAAACTTGCTTCCATAGCACCTATAATGCTGGGATAGTAATTCAAAAATCTAGCATCTCTGAGACAGAGGTAGATACTTGAATTAATTCCTTTAATGTTTAATGGTTTAACTGCTACTTGAACTAGACCTATGTGAATAAAATTATAACCCTTTTTCCTATGTTTTTTAATAACATCAGGGGAAAGAAGACTACAATTTTCATATTCTTTATTAATAGCATAAACCTTTTCAACTGTTTTAACATTATAATCTGTTTTGAAATTATCTAAAAAGGTTGACTGATAAATTTCTTTGGGAGATACTCTGGGTATATTCCAGTTATGTAAAACTTGACTGATATTTTCATAACTATTTTCTTCTTGGTTAATTATGTCAGGTACTGGTGGCAAAGTTGACCTATGACTAGCTGAGGAGTTAGATCTAAATAACCTACTCATCTTTACTGGATTCAAAATTATTTTCACTCTTTATCTTCCATTTAGACACTCTTACCTGGGTAGACTCATACCTATTGTTCTAAAACCCAATACTGCTCGCACGTGAGACTTACCTAGGGTTGACAACGAACAATGTGTTCTACAGTAAGTTAGGTGACTTCCGGTAAAGAATAAAAGAAATTTTGAAAACAGTATGAACGAAGTAAATTATATGATTCTACTAACAGCTAGAAGAACAAATACAACTTGGCTTTGATACCATTTGGGGGGCGAAAGCAAAGATTATATGAAGAATAGAGCGCATACAAATATAACACAGTAAATTACTAAATTTAAACTGATTTTATTGATTAATACAAACTATGTACAAGCTAAAAATAGAAAAGAAAACAAAGACTTACAAAACTAAAACATTTGACTAGAGAAGTAGAGAAGAGGGGATAGGTTGGCTAATCAGCGGTGGAAACTAAAGATTCTTCTGAGAGAGAGAGCTCAGAGTCTTTCTAAGTTTTGAAAACTGATTTGCCAAATGAGCTCGCCTTCCTTTTATAATACAAGGAAAGAAAACTATTACATTAACTGGGGTAAAGTAAGAAACATTTTACTAAAGTAAAAGGGAATTACTAAAGTAAAAGCAAAAGTAAATTACTTAAGGTAAAAGCAAAAGTAAAAGTACAGACAAGCTACTGTTGATAAACAGTGCTAACTTTTGACTATTACAGACGCTTTTGACCAAATGGCCGACAACTTTTGACTCAATGATGCTTTCGGTGGAAAAGAGAGCATCTTTTTACTGTTGGAATGCTTTCGGTGAAGCAGCGGAATCTTTCATAACCGGCTGCTAGAGCAGGTGCTGGTTTTAATGTAGACGTCAGGCAAATGGGTCTTGAGCGTCCTGAAGGTTGATGGTGCCATAAGGATCGTACAGGCCATCATCCTCTACAAATTGGCTAACTGAATCATTCTGGGAAGAAGCTGAGGAATGCCCAGAGGCTTCTTCATGTAACTCGTCAATTCTTTTATTGAGGGCTTGAGCAATTAATTTTAACTCATTACCGGAGCAATCTTTGAAATCAGAAATGCTACGGGAACAGGAAGAACCGGTAGGACTGATTTTTAACTTAGACTCTTTTGAAATCTTCTTCTGACTTGAGGCAGGAGGCTCGATAGGAATGACTTTAGACACTTTTGCCTGAATGAATGTGGAACTGACTGAGACTGGAATAGGGGCAATAGGAAATTTCTGCTGAACCTGACCTATGACTCTGTTAATGTCGAACTTATCCCACCATTTGATGTAAAAAAAGCGGGAAAGTCGAGGAAGTGGATCAGCAATAACTGCTGGATTAGAAGCATTAGCAACAGAGGGCGGTGAAACACCGTATTGCCATTTGAGGATCCAGGGGACTTTGTATTTACTGGTAAAGAGAAGAGTGAGAGGAATGTTCTCATTCTTTGGATCGGGTTTACTATTATTAGCAAAATGAGCAACTTGAACCTTAAGGGGGTCGGGAAGAAGGTCATAGGTAGAACCATGCCTATACCACCAGAGGACGAACCAATAAAGAATTTGACTTTTGAACTTATGATCAAATTGAATGAACCAGGAATGACTATGGGACTCATTCTGGTGAAAGAGAACCTTATACCAGGCATCAATATAATCATAAAAACAGATGGAATTGTTTTGACTGGTGAGATCCATAAGATCGGAGGATTTTTACCCCAATCAAAATTTGAAGGAATTGTTTAATATACAAAAAGAATGATAAAGGACTTTTGATTTATCATTATTTGCATAAATGGGTTTGATATTCTACCGACTGTTTCTGGAGAATGTCCTTATAATATACAAGAGACTTATAAGGAGTAGATGGCGAAAAAATGCCAACCGTGGGGAAAAAAGCTGAAAGAGTTTAACTGGGTCATTTTTTTGGTTTCACGTATGGTTCAATATGGAACAAGTAACTTTCCCATTTGAGCACATACTCGGAAGAAGGGTAATCTGGAGTCAAGACGAGGTCTTAGCAGGATTCTTGAATCTGATCAATGGGTTCGAGTTTATTAACTAGAAATTTGAATCATAAGGCTTGGGGATTGTCCCAAGGATCGTAAACTTGTTTGACCGGGTAGAGCAGGGTAATCGTTCGGTTGAGAAACTAGGGTTCCTCTGGGCTGATTACTTGGGCCAGTAGGGCGACCTGGACCCTGTGAGGAAGAAGGTCCTCTGAAGCTCATGACTGAAAAGTACATGTATGAATAAATTCTCGAGTAGGAAAATCAGGAATAGAATTATCATTACCTTTAATGTACTCAATATCAAATTCAAAAATGCTTAGCAAAGCTTGCCATCTACCGAAAGAATGCTTAGAGCCCAAATTCTCAACATCTTTTTCTAAAATGTATTTCGCTGACTTGCAATCAATGCGAACTAGAAATTTCTGATTTAATAAGTCATTTTGAAATTTATTAATACATAATACTAATGAAAGAATTTCTTTTTTGATAGTACTATATTTTGACTGTGTAGTATTCCATGCGCCGGAATGAAAACGAACAATTTGTTCTGGGGAATCTGGTGTTAACTTTTGTTTAAGAATGCCTCCGAAACCAATATCTGAGGCGTCAGTTTCAACAATTTTGAAAGTTGAATCATTAGAAATACCAAGGCAGGGCAATGCCTTGACATATTTTTTAACTTGTTGGACGACAGAAGTATGAACGTCAGTCCAAGGTGGAGGATTGCTTTGCAAACGCTGAAAGAGAGGTTTGCAAATCTTCCTGAGATTCTTGTAAAACTTGCCTATATAATTTAGCGAGCCAAGAAATCTCTGCAGTTGGGTTTTATTGGTTATCTTATCTGGGAACTTGTCAGCGAATTGAATAGCTCGTTCAATAGGCTGAACTTGTCCATTGAAGATATTAAGACCAAGAAACCGTATTCTGACCTGAAACAGGCTGCATTTGGAAGGAGAAAGAACAAGACCATTAACTTTAACAGTTGTGAAGAACGATTTTAAATGTTTTTCGTGTTCTTCAATAGTCTTGGAATAAACAAGAATATCGTCGATATAAACAACAATAAAATGGCTGAAAGGGTTTAGTATGTCATTGAGAATATTTTGAAATTCACTGGGAGCATTTTTTAGGCCAAATGCCTGAACATTCCATTCGTAGTGTCCAAACTAGGGTTCCTCTGGGATGAGTACTTGGGCCAATAGGGCGACCCGGACCCTGTGAGGCAAGAAGTGGCACTGAAGAAGTCACTATTTGTGCTGACAATTGCAATGAAAATTGTTGCAATAAAAAAGTTAATGTAATTAACAAAGATGATGAAGAAAGTTCTTTGTTAATTGACTTAATTGGTAAAATCACAGATCCTGAGTTAAAAGCTCAATACACAAAACAGTTGAAAGATTTATTAAGTAAAGATAATAGAGAAAATGATAGGTTTATTAAAGCTAAAGAGAAACCAATTTTTAGTCTTAATAAAACCTTGGAAAGATTTAAATCTCAGATTAAAGAATTTAGTCTTCCGTAATTAAATAAAAGAAGTTAATAAATTAAAGAAAGAAATAGCTAATTTAAAATTAGAAGTCTCTAATCTAAGAAAAGATTTTGATAAGCGCTATTTATTCTTCATATAAGGACATATATATATATATATATATATATATATATATATATATATATATATATATATATGTCCATAACATGTATCCCCTCCGTCCCATAGTTATAAAATTTGATTTCTTTTGGCACATAGTTTAAGAAAATCAGTTTAGCGACAATTTTTAACATAAATTTTCCACATATACCCCTTAATATGAAATTAATGAATAAATTAATTACTCCTTACTTTTCACACTGGAACTCTCAACTTCATTGATTGACGTGTTAAAGTCCATAACCATAGTCCATAGAACTTTAACCAAAGAGAATACAACAACATTAAATATGGTGATAAAAATAATGACATTGAATGTTATTTTTCTTCAAAAAAAGAGTAATGGTTGAATATTTATTATAAGGGGCATAAAAGTAAAATAATGAACCAACTAAATTTTATAAATAGTAAGTAGCCTATATATTGGGACATTTCAAAATAGAAAATCAGCCTATAACTATGGGACGAAAGGAGTATTTGTTATGGATTAAAAATAGATAAATAACATCCTAATCGTCCGTACCTAAAAGTAACGGCTGTGATTAAAAAAAAAATTAATTAGTCTGCTAGTCTAACTAGCAGACGACTTAATTACCCCAATAGGACCCCCAAGCACGTGCAAGCAACATCAACAACATTGAAACAAACAACATGTGCAATTAGAAGCATCAGCAACAACATTGAAGCAATGTCGGAAAAGACAACATGAAATCATAACTTTTACTCAAAGATGATCCACTGAATATGCACCATAATTATCCTTCTAGGAGTTTTTAATGTAAGAAAGAGGTGGTGAAGTTTACTTAACTTTCTCTTGGATTGTAGGAGGAAAGAAAAGAAGATAAAGTGAGATTTTTAAATATTTTATTTATTTTTAAAAAAAAAGCATAGCAATTTTTCTCCAAAATTCATGTCCAATCAATTTTTGAAGAAAATTATGGAGAAGAAATGGGGGTTACTTATTAGTTTCTTTAATTTTCTCTTAAAATGTAAATTCGCAGTAAATTGATCACCCGGAAAAAAGTCATACACAAAATTACAAAAAGAAAAGCCATAACCCTTAAATCTAAACAAAAATGGACCAACTTTAAGTTACTAGTCTTAAAATAATTATCATTTAATAATTACTTCCAACAATATTAAAATAAATGAACAAAATCCAGAAACTTTCAAAAAAATCTATCAAATAAATAAATTATAAAAACAATTTAAAGAATGGCAGAGGTTTTTAAAAAAATTCAGATTTTTAATCTTTTACAAAAAACAAAATTGAGTAATTGTAAAACCCATATATACATAATAAAAAAATTAATAAAAAATCCATCTAATATATATAATAAAATAATAAATCTTAGTCCCTGAGGCTTGGAATGTAATTTCTTACAATTTCATCAGCTAAACAGAGAAAATTATTGCTTCAATGCTGTTGCTTGGTATTGCTTCCACGTGCTTGGGGGTCCTATTGGTGTAATTAAGTCGTTTGTTAGTTAGTCTAGCGAATTGATTAAATTATTTTTTAATCACAACCATTATTTTTAGGTATAAACGATTAAGATGCTATTTGGCTATTTTTAATCCATAGCAAATACATGCTATGCATCAGTACCCATATATATATATATATATATATATGGGATATGATCTATAGCTAGTACTTGCTAGGGATCAAAATTGGGCAAATAACATCATATCCGTCCGTTCTATAGATCAAAGGCGCCGATTAAAAAATAACAATGACCTTACGCCAGACGAAGTGGCGTACGTTGAAAAATACTATTTTACCCTCTCATATCCGCTAGACGAAATAGCGGGCCTATATCTAATTTCTTTAGCCTGCGATTTCAGAGCCTAAAACCACTCCCTTCCACTTTTGAAGCCGTCTTCCCTCCCTGCGATTACTAAACCCTCCCCTCCTGCCGATCACCCTCCCCTATCGCCGACTGTTGAACTGCGATCTGCCGACTACCCTCCCCTCCTGCCGACTGTTGAACTACGATTTCTAAACCCTCCTGCCCACCGACTGTTGAACTACGATAACTAAACCCTCCTGCGACTTTTGAAGTCGTGTAAAAAATCCTACGATTCCATCCCTTTTGTCCTGCGACTGTTGAAGGCATGTTCTCTCCCTCCCTGCTGCTGTGATTTGGAGTAAACCCTCTCTTCTGTTATGAAAATCTGACCCTATTGCGATTTCTGACCGATTTTGAGCCTCTATCCTTTTTCGTGCGATTCAGAGTTCAAATTGTCAAAACCCTTAAGCGATTGACCAGGTATTTTGGAATTTTCTTTTGTACATGCTTGCATATAACATAGTGCTATGATATTGCAGACTCTTCATTTTGCATATAACCTAGTGCTGTAGTTCGGTTGGATGAAAATTAAGTTAGAAACCACTAGTTTTTTTTTTTGCTGATCATGTAGTAGTAGGATGATACATTTCTGAAGTTCCTAGTTTTGAATTGTGTCTATTTATGGGAGCTACACCAAGAGTATATTTTTGTACATGTACTCCTTATGTACTTCTTATGCTGATTCTCACTGCTTTGAGGCTCAAACCCTAAACTGTGAAATTGATTTAGGCACTTTAATGCCACTGTCTTCCTAACTTGAAATAATGAAAAACTCACGGGAATTTTTATATATTATTTAATACTCGACATTTTGATGAATATGTAGGAAACATATGGATATAAATCCCGAACCTGGTAATCCTATTGTGTTATGGGACAAAGAAAATCACGTATCGTCAGACTTATGGCAAAATATTGTAAGTTTATTAATGTATAACAACTTTCATTTTGTTAAACATTTGTTAGAAACATTAATGTTGTGACGATTTAGGTTTTTATGTTGTTGGACGTGTAGGATAGGGGTGTGTTAGAAATTTGTCAAATGTCCGCAAAATTAACTGAATGGAACTTGACTGAACAACAAGAATATTTGCTGGAACAAGTATGTTTTGGTATATTTTGTCATCAAGCTATAGTGTCAAAGATTGATGCATCTCTTGTATCTGCTCTAGTTGAACGTTGGAGAAGTGAAACAAATACGTTTCACTTAAATTGTGGAGAGATTAGCATTTCTTTATAGGACGTGGGATTTTTATTTGGGTTGCCCATATTAGGAAAAGCTTTGACTTGCGGAGAATTAGGAAATCCCAAAAGCTATTTTATAAGGGTTTTTGGGCAACAAGTTGTAGTAGATGAGTGGGAACAATGCTATAAAAGGGGGGGCATAAGTTTACCCTGGTTAAGAAAGAGGTATGGTCAAGTACCTGGTGATGCTACTCCAGATGATGTCGTAAAACACACTAAGGCATATTTGTTGTACTTGTGTGGCGCTATTTTGTTTCCAACCAAGTGTAAAAATGTTGTGCATCCTAAATATTTATTGTTATTGGAAAGATTGGAAGACGTAGTTACATATGCTTGGGGGGCGGCAGTTTTAGGACATTTGTATAGGGGTTTGCATAAGGCTACTCGCAAAACAACGAAAAAATTCACAGGTTGTGCAACCCTTCTTATGATGTGGGCTCATGAACGATTCAAGATTGGTCGTCCTACCCCTAAGCCTATGTCCCAGAAGTTGATACCTAGGGCATTATCCTGGGCATACTCCTCTTTTGATCCTAATTCAAAACAATATCAGCGCCTTAAAAATCCACAACACCATCTTCTGTTTTACCAAGGAGAGTTTGATAATATGTTGGAAACAGATGGGGTGTGGCGTCCATATCAGTTATTTGATAGACGTTTGTCTTGGGATTTTTTTGAGGCAAGGTTAGGTGGAGCCACTCGTATACCATTGATACATTACGACATTGTTGAGTTCCAAATGCCTGACAGATTTATGAGGCAATTTGGATATTTGCAGTCGTATCCATCTAATGCTGAAAATATGGTGGAATTATGGATGGAACATAAATTATTTGAGATAATAAATTTTGAAACTCATAGGGCCAACTATATTCGATTGTGGGATGCATACATGGAGAGTTTAGAAGGACAAGTGTTGGAGGCTTTGCAGCATATATCTACCGAGGATTATATGATGTGGTATAGAGAAATTACTCGACAACGGATACACCATACTCGACCCTTTAGGCGTCAAAGGGAAGATTATGAGTCACGAGTATTCATTGACCAATATGTGGCTGTAAACACTGTAAGTAGTTCAATTTATAATATTGATTAATGTTTGTGTTTTTTAACTGATTATCCTATTTTATTAATATAATTTTTTTATTTAATTATAGATTGAGAGTGCAAAAGCTATATTTGAAAAGTTGTTGTCAATTGGACATCCACCAGAGTTAAGAACCATGTATTACACATGGTTCAATACATTATACCAGCCGTTCATGAATGACTATAGAGGGGTTCCAATCAATCCAAATCCAACGCAACCTCAAATTGGGCAGATGGAGATTGACATAACAGGATCCCAGCCTACAGTTCAAGAGACTCAGCCTAGCATTGGCCCTTCTACTCGACATAGTAAGAAAGTGCCAGCTAGAAGGATGGACGGAACAAAGCATACTCCCTTTTTCAAGTACTTAAAGAGGGAAAAAATCAATTGGCTAAATCATCATTGGTTCAGTCCAACTCACAACCCATCATACTTTCCTCATAGTCATCTAAAAGGTCTATACAAGTTTGAATTTAAAGATGTAAACTGTTTGAGACCCAATGGTTGGTTATAGGAACATGTCTTGGATGCTTATTTGTTGTAGTTGCGAGATAGAGAAGCTAAAATGTGTAAAGAAGGTATCCAAAGATGGGCTCAATTTTATTTTATGCCAACGTACTTTGCGTTGTTAGGTACCCAAAACTTACCAAGTGCCGAAGTAGACATGCCAACCATACGAAAAATTCTAAAAAGTTACATCAATCCTACAGTTGGTGCCCCAGTACATGAGTGTGATTACATATTCATTCGAGTCTTTCAACAAAACCAATAAATCATTTTGCTTATTTATTTGGAGTGTCAACAAGTGGAAAGTAATGCTACTTGACCCACTTTATGATGACAAACCATTAATTCCATTGTCACAATTATACCAAAACTTCTTTGCGGTTGTGGTGAGTTCATTAATATATTTCTTGTTTTTCATGTCATTACACAGACATGTAATTCCTTCTACTTCGGACTTAATAATTAATGAGTTTATGGTTTATAGGTGGACTTAATTCCTTTGCTGCTTCGTCAGGCAAATCCTACAGCAAAGTGGCCAAAAGCAAAGCCGAAAGTTGAAGTATGTGTGAATAGACCAAGACAATGGAACGAAGACGATTGTGGCATATATGTTGCAAAGTATGTGGATTTCTTTTGCACCGTATAAACATCATGGAGGAGCCGAGGTGGACTCTTAATGAGGCTTATAATTTTAGATTTAGAATAACACATGAGCTTAGGATGTGCAACGCTAGGAAGATTCCTGCAAAATATATTTGGAACGAACAAACTTTAGATTAGGATTTAAATGAAGATTAGTGAATGTATATTTGACTAACTTTTGTAATACGTTGTTTTAGTAACTCGGTTACCAGTTTCAAAATGATTCCCTCTTTTGTATATCATGTTTCTATTAACAAGTTATGTATTTTTTTCAGGTATAATCTACTGCGTAATGGATTATGTAGTATATAGACCCCAACTTATTATAAATAAAATCAAATTTTCTCTATTTATTATTGTGAATAATAAAGTATTAATTTGATATAATACTTTGGTTATGGGAGAAAGGTACAAAATTTTTAAAATAAGCAAGTGGTTATAAAATATTCATTTGTCGGGGAATATTCGTTTGGTCGTGGAATATTCTTTACGTAGAGGGAATATTAAATGCAACCAGCCTTGATCATTTGTGGGCCCCATAACGGATAATGGTCGGATAAAGAAAATGACAAAATTGAATAACGGCGTAGTTTTTACCGTTAACACTGTTGAAATACCCGGTGGTTAAAATACAGTAATACGCGTGGTTGCACAAAGGCACACGATTTTGCATGCAGTATTGTTGAATTATTGATTCTTACGTGAAAGGCACTACTCGATAATTGTTACAAATAATTACTGCTCAATATTTTATTTTATCGATTCAATAATTCTTTGCGTTTGTGACGCCCAAAAAATTAGGTATCGTCACCCATCTTGAGTCGCCACTTATATGGTACATAAATTCAAATACAACTTACTAATATAAGCGTAGGTATGCAATCTGACATAAACTATGAGTTTGAATACAAATATTGTCTACTAGATATTATACAAACTCAAAAGGAGTCCTCATTACAACTATTATCACACTATTTCACGAAATAGTGAGGACTATTAATCTTATCCTCTGGACCATTACTTCGTTCCCAGAGCTAAATCCCAACTATGTTCTCATTTCACGAAGAACGGTGAAAGAAAGGTGAGCTCAACTAGCCCGATAAAAATATTATGACTAAGATAATGCGAGAATAAATTATCATTAGCCTTGACAATGTTAAACCGATAAAATACAATAGACAACCGGTTTAAGCTGCGGTGAATAAGCGATCCATTAAAAGAGTCAAGTAGAGAATAAAGTCTACTATCTTTTAGGTTTTAAAAGGTTTTCATCAATTTTTATCAATGAGACTCGACAATAAATAAACCACCACATCTAATCATCCACATACCCACGGTCGAGGATTTTCATCAAATTATCAATGGTCGTGACTATCTTAGAATCACCCCAGGTCATAATCATACCAAAAATTATCCATCAACGCATTACGAATACACTTTGAGGACTTTGTCACATCATTTATATCAAGTCGTGATTATCTTAGAATGATCCTGGTCATAATCATACTAAGTTCATCTATGCGTAAGCGAAGATAACATAATATAACATGAGGATGATGACAATGACATAATAATTCAATAAAACAAGTTCAAGAATTATTTAATCCATGAATTATTAACGTCCAAATTGTCGACATGATCTTGTTTACGTGAGAGTAAAATTCAAGAATGATCGGAAGAATATTTCCATGAAAAGATCTTTGGATGAAACGCAAATATCGAGGATATTCTACTAATTTCATGGAGTATAGAAGTCAAAGTTTTAACCAATTTGGGTATAATAAAGAATGGAATAACAAAAGAAATCACCATGCATGCGGTACTTAGCGCCAGGCGAGTTATTCGAACATAATAATAATAACGGAACGGTGTCGGGTGAAATTCACAAGCGGGATGTTCCAACGAAATAATAAAGATGGAACAGGATCCGGTGTAAAACACGAGATAGGATATTCAAATGAATAATAAAAGGCGAAACCAGTCCGGTGTAAAACACATGAGGGGGATGTTCAACAGAATAATAAAGAAGCGGAACCGAATCCGGTGTAAAACACATGACGAGGATGTTCCAATGAGAATAATAGAAGAATGTCACCAAGTATAGAATTAAATCACAGCGTATCTGAGTTATTCAGCAAAGAATAATAAGCAATGGAATAACATAAGGATTTCACCAAGTATAGGGTATCTGGCGTATCACGAGGTTATGTATAGGGTATGCCACTTTTACGAGTTATTCAATGAAATAATAGTGAATGGAATAACGAAAGTTCTCTTGAAGAAGAAAGAATAACACCCTTACTAGTAAAAAGCTGAATATAGAAGTAGTGAAGTAGCGAAATACTCTTCTTCTTTTTCTATAATTTTCTCTCTATAGTTTCTCTCTATAATTTCTCTCTCTAGAGTTTGATGAATTAAGTAAGAAAATAATGAAGGAATGAGCTTCTATTTATAGGAAAATGGAATGCATAGTAACTAATCCATGAACGGTCCAGTTGATTTACTTTAATCGGTCCATATTTAAAGAAAATCTTTTAAATAAAATATAATATATTCTATTTATATAAAAACATTTTACTATGCAAACACTTTATGCAATACTATGCAATACTACGTCAAAAAACTATATAACACTATGCATAATAAAATATAATATATTACATTTATAGAATAACTTTAATAAAGTATTCTATTTTATATAAAAGATGTTTACATTTTATTACGTTAATAATACGAATAAAATAAAAGCGTCATTATCGCTATAATAATTCATATTATTAATCGACAATAATGGAATCAAACCGAGTGACTTCTCACATAAGCATCAATAATCAATACAAAGTCTTCTTATGCAACCACACGTATTCTTTTACTTTTACTACCGAGTAGTTCAACGATGTCAACGGTAAAACTTCCGCCGTTATTTCAATAAAATATTTTTGTCGTTTTCTCGATCAAATGATAATTTACATTATGGGGTCCACCAATGATTGGTAGTTATGCGAATATTCCTGCTAAACCAAATATTCCCAGACCATCGAATATAATATAACCACTTGCATACTTTGCAAAATTTATAAATACTACCCACAACTATAATATTATCTCAAATTCACACCATAATATTAAAAATTATTTCACCAAATTTAAATCTTTATTAATAAAATCTGGGGTCTCACAATCTCCCTCCTTATGGAATTTAAGCCCTCGAAATTAGAATGCGATACTGGTATGATAAAGAGATGAGGATACCTTGAATACCTTTATCGTTTAAAAATATTAAATTCATCTTTGAAATCACAAAGCTATTCATTAACAATTCATCTTTGCACTTCTGAAAGCTAAAGATATACAACCGTAAAACCAATAATGCTAAGACGCGACTTAATAGTATCACGACCACGAATTATCCATGCACCAATTGGCGAGGATATTCGTGTTTTCAATCTGATTATGATTATCTGCAAAACAATCCACAGTCATAATCATACCAAAGTCAATCTATGCTGCGTAAGCCACGAGATGACTTTGAGCGCATCCATGAATTAATATTTCATTCTTTGAGACTCACTCGATAATTAATCCACATCATCGAATCATCCACACTTTACGGGCCGAGGATATTCATTAGTATCACGACCACAAATTATCCATGCACTACTTCTGGCCAAGATAATTGTGTTTTCAATTCTGATTATGATTATCTGAATAATCCGTGGTCATAATCATACCAAGTTCATCTATGCACTACGTGCCATGGATGACTTTTCAACATAATATAAACATGAGGATAATGATATAAAGAATCAATCAAATGAGATAAAGGATAAATATTAAACATTTATAATATAATTTATCCGAGTTCAAGAATATCCCCATGTTATCAATCATTTAATAATCTCATAATCTAATAACATTAATATTATAACAATATTTTAATCACTTCTTAAATTTATAAACAATTTATCTTAATTGTTTACACTTTACCATATAATGCATTTAATCATTCAAAATGTCATACTCATAAGATATCATCACCAATTATCAAATCCTCATCAAAAATATGCATATACTATATATAGGATTCTCTAGCCATAAAATCCTATTTTCAACTTTGTTACTTCACATAACATATTTAACTCATATGTTAAGTAACTAAACTATTTTCATGAAAATACCAAATCAGCCCCAAAAATATTTCTTTTCTGGGATTTAGCATAATATAGTCCCATAATGAAAATATATTTTTCTCGGAATTTTAAAATTTATTTACTATTTTTAAAAATCAATTTCCATTAATTCCTTAAGAAATTAGCTACCTCAAGTTTAACTCCAAAATTCCCAAATCTTGGCAGGACCTTACACATGTTAACGTGAGCTTCCAGTTTAAATTTCATGGTCATCGAGTTATAGAACTCCTGCAGGTTATAGCGTTTAAATCGGAAAAACCTAAATATTGAAATAGTCATAACTTGCTCATTTTAAGTCGAATGAGCTCATTTTTGGACAGGAGGTACTTTATACCATATACTTTCATGTCCCAAAAGGCTAGAATTTTTCTCATAATTTAAGTGGCCGAAACAGCCTCTCTAAAATCATGGCGAGAAGCTTTTTCGGTTTTGCAGCTTTGCACTCCTTTGCTAAAATCAGTCCACACAAAAATCTACAACACCTTTTCCAGTAATTCCACTTGGATTAGTTAGGTAACTCATAGATCTAACTCTAGGACTTGACCACATTCAAAAATTCAAAATATAATAGGAGATATGGTCAATTTAATTTCATGTTACGTTTTTCACTAAAAAATCGATTTTCAACTCTTTGTGATTTCTAAGAAACTTTCATGTTTTTACGTACTAACCAACATAACTCATCATAAAACTTACTAATACTTCATATACCCATGATTTTCATTATTCCAATGCTTTTATTATGACTTTCATCATAAACCACGTAAAGCTGCTTTATTTAGTTGAAGAAATATTTGAGGTTTAAGAAATGGGTTTTTATCTTTGGGTCAATACAAAATTCGATTTCACGCTCTAGGGTAGGCTAGAAATCTTCAAGAATCGTCAAGAAATTTATTAATGATAGAAATATCATTCAAAACTGTTACTCTTATCCAAGACTTGGATAGTACGTCACATTGATACCAACTGTGACTTCTATCCCTTAACCTAGATAGCACCTCACAATGATACCTATAAACTTGCCATCTTCATTCGCCTACAGAAAGTCCGGCTTCGGTGCATTCCACACAAGGAAGTCAACAACGAAAGGTTCGGAGCTCTTTTCTTATGGCTTGATATAACAGTGATTAACTTTAGGGTTTGGTTACTTTGAATTCGTATAACAGGTTGGTTATGAATATAAAAGCTAACAACCTTACGAAAAGCATGATGATTAGCTAACCAATTGATTCCTAAAAATCACATCAAAGGCAAGTATTTTCAAAAGATAAGATCGACGAATAACGTGAAAATGTTTATTTGAATCAACAAGATTTAAAAATAGTAAGCGATAACGAAGGCTCCTACTAACGAAGTTTGACCAATAAGTCAAAGTTTAACTTCTTGAGTCAAATTTAAGCGTTGAACACAACTAGGTGAAATAAAAGAGTGGGTAGAACTTGTATTGAATAAAGTATAGACTTAGCATTAATTTATAATTAACTTACCCGTAATAACTTCATTCGGTTTCTCGATAAACGCTCTCGCTTAAATTACAAGTTTGACTTTTTACTATAGGGTACATTCCACCCTTAAGTGCTTCTTCACATTCTGATCCATTATTTGAATCATTATTCTCCGATCCATATCAAATTCAGGTTGGCCGCTATGCATGAGGTAATTAGAATTCGATGTTGGGTTCTCCCAATTGCTGTCCAAAAAGCAAAGTCCATTTCATCTATTTTGGCTTTATTGGATCGGACGTCTTTTTCTACACTATCAACGCGTTGTGCAGCTTTTACCCATGCATCGCCTATTCTCCTTCGTTCAGTTGTTTCTTCTTTTAGCTGATCTTTGATTTTTAAATTCTCAGATTCCAACTTTAATATCTTACACCCTGCCAAAGCGTGATTTTGTTCGAGCATCACATATCGGGTAACCCAATTTTGAATTGTTGTATCCCTTTGTTCCACGACCGTTTGCCGTTCTTCAACCTGTTCTTCTAGCTCACGAACACGATTTTGTAATTCTAAGTTTTGATCATAAATTTCTTCTAACCAATTCTCCTCTTCTTCCTCTTCTTCCTCTTCTTCCTCACTTTCACCGCTACCTACTGCAACTAGCTCGGTGCAACAATTAGTTCTTCATTCACTACGTGGATATCTCTAATTTGTTCCTCGTCGACCTTTGCATTAACTTTGATTAGTGATTAAAGGTGTCACAACGGTCACATTCACTCCATTGTGAATATTTTCACCGCCATTTCCAAACACTTTGCACAACACAAGGGTTAATTAATATATCAAATATTATCCTATACTACGTGAGCCCAATTAAATACCAAATAAACTTAGGTAGGTCATACTAGCGAAGGAATTTCCGTCTCTCCCCTCCTAGTTCTTATCTCACATCTTAGCGGGGATCATATCCCTAAGCTACGATACTGTTGTGGCGCCCCCAAAATTAGGTATCGTCACCCCCATCTTGAGTCGCCACTTACATGGTACATAAATTCAAATACAACTTACTAATATAAGCGTAGTGTATGCATCGACATAAACTATGAGTTTGAATACAAATATTGTCTACTAGATATTATACAAACTCAAAAGGAGTCCTCATTACAACTATTATCACACTATTTCACGAGAATAGTGAGGGACTATTAATCTTATCCTCTGGACCATTACTTACGTTCCCAGACTAAATCCCAACTATGTTCTCATTTCACGAAGAAAACGGTGAAAGAAAGGGTGAGCTCAACTAGCCCGAAGAAATATTATGACTAAGATAATGCGAGAATAAATTATCATTAGCCTTCAACAGTGTTAAACCGATAAAATACAATAGACAACCAGGTTTAAGCTGCGGTGGAATAAGCGATCCATTAAAAGAGTCAAGTAGAGAATAAAGTCTACTATCTTTTAGGTTTTAAAAGGTTTTCATCAATTTTTATCATTTGAGACTCGACAATAAATAAACCACCACATCTAATCATCCACATACCACGGTCGAGGATTTTCATCAAATTATCGATGGTCATGATGACTATCTTAGAATCACCCACAGTCATAATCATACCAAAAATTATCCATCAACGCATTACAGACCACTTTGAGGACTTTGTCACATCATTTATATCAAGTCATGATTATCTGAGATGATCCTCAGTCATAATCATACTAAGTTCATCTATGCACGTAAGCGAAGATAACATAATATAACATGAGGATGATGACAATGACATAATAATTCAATAAAACAAGTTCAAGAAGTATTTAATCCATGAATTATTAACGTCCAAATTGTCGACATGATCTTTGTTTAAATGAAGTAAAATTCAAGAATGATCGGAAGAATATTTCCATGAAAAGATCTTTGGATGAAACGCAAATATCGAGGATATTCTACTAATTTCATGGAGTATAGAAGTCAAAGTTTTAACCAATTTGGGTATAATAAAGAATGGAATAACAAAAGAAATCACCATGCATGCGGTGCTTGGCATAGGCGAGTTATTCCAACATAATAATAATAACGGAACGGTCGGTGAAATTCACACCGGCGGGATGTTCCAACGTAATAATAAAGATGGAACCGGATCCGGTGTAAAACACATGATAGGATATTCAAACGAGAATAATAAAGAGCGGAACCGGTCCTGTAAAACACATGCAGGATGTTCCAGCGAGAATAATAAAGAGCGGAACCGAGTCCTGTGTAAACACACGAGCGGGATGTTCAAATGAATAATAGAAGAATGTCACCAAGTATAGGGTAAATGGCATTATCTGAGTTATTCAATGAGAATAATAAGCGATGGAATAACATAAGGATTTCACCAAGTATAGGGTATCTGGCGTATCATCTGAGGTTATGTATAGGGTATGCCACTTTTACGAGTTATTCAAATGAATAATAGTGAATGGAATAACGAAGTTCTCTTTAAGAAGAAAGAATAACACCCTTCTACCGTAAAAGAACCGAATATAGAAGTAGTGAAGTAGCGAGAATACTCTTCTTCTTTTCTATAATTTTCTCTCTATAGTTTCTCTCTATAATTTCTCTCTCTAGAGTTTCAATGAATTAAATAAGAAAATAATGAAGGAATGAGCTTATTTATAGGAAAATGGAATGCATAAGAACTAATCCATGAACGGTCCAGTTGATTTACTTTAATCGGCGGTCCATATTTAAAGAAAAATCTTTTAAATAAAATATAATATATTCTATTTATATAAAAACATTTTACTATGCAAACACTATGCAATACTATGCAAAACACTATGCAACACTATGCATAAATAAAATATAATATATTACATTTATAGAATAACTTTAATAAAGTATTCTATTTTATATAAAAGATGTTTACATTTTTTATTACGTTAATAATACTGAATAAAACAAAAGCGTTATTATCGCTATAATAATTCATATTATTAATCGACATAATGGAATCAAACCGAGTGACTTCTCACATAAGCATCAATAATCAATACCGTAATGTACTTATGCAACCACACGTATTCTTTGTACTTTTACTACCGAAAGTAGTTCAACAAAGATGATGTCAGCGGTAAAACTTCATGCGTTATTTTAATAAAATATTTTTGTCGTTTTCTCGATCAAATGATAATTACATTATGGGGTCCACCAATGATTGAGTAGTTATACGAATATTCCTGTTAAACCAAATATTCCCAGACCAATCGAATATAATATAACCACTTGCATACTTTGCAAAATTTATAAATACTACCCACAACTATAATATTATCTCAAATTCACACCATAATATTAAAAATTATTTCACCAAATTTAAATCTTTATTAATAAAATCTGGGGTCTCACAAATATTGATATTTTATATTATTATTGCTCGATAATTGTCATCAGACAAACATCTCCATTATCAGATCAATAATTCATATTATTTAGAATAATATTATTAGATAACATTATTGACAATGTCTAGAAAGTTCAGTCAAGGAGAGGTTTGGTCACCTAATTGCGGCGCGAAGAAGAGAAATCCTTATCGGAAAGCCCCTCTTTCCTGAACCTGCACGGTTTGTCATTATTGTGATTCTGTAATATTATTTGTGAATAATTAATTATTGATTTATATGATAAGGAAATATTTATTTTTGATGTGGATATAAATGATGGGTATATTTATTTTATTGTGGATATAATTGAAGGAATTAATGCTGAGGTATTTTATCAGCATTTTATCGGAATGGATGTATTAAAAATTATCCGATTGTGGATTTCGGGTATCTTCTGATTGGAATTTGGAAAAAATTTCTTCTACAAAGTTGTAGAGAATTAAATTTCCTATGGAAAACACATGAGATTTGAATTTTTCTGATAAAAGGGCTATTTATTATGAATTGTTGAAGTTTCGGAAAATAAAATGATTTTTATTAAAATGGGGCAGGCTTGAATAGTAGCAGGTAAAGCCATCAGGTAGCAGGTTAGTCTTCTATGGCGTTCTAAGCATTTTCCTATAAATAGGGTGCTTAATTAGAATTGAAAATCACACCAGAATTCATAAGTTTTCTCTCTTTCTCTCTCTATATTATCGAGCGTATTTTAGTAATTATTTAGATACTTTGAGAGTTGTTGTTCGGTACAAGCTTCATTCGACTTTATATCCGATATTCCGTCAAAGTAACCAGATTATTTTGAGGTAAGGGATGTTATTTTTTCCTAATGATGTTATTCTTTCAATATCATTATGCTGAAATATTGATCTGAACTTTTTATAAAATTTGGAACTTTTTGGTGTCGGGGAGTTCTTATTCACGATATGACACTTTATTCACGAATCACAAGACTATTCAATAGAAAATGAAATTTTCTTCTTTTTGTCCAAGTTGTCTGTTATGGTTACTTTCTTTGATTGTATCCATGTTTTGATCTTTATTTTTGAATTTTGCTTTAAAATTGGTTATTAAGGAGTATTATGGAACTTGGATAAACTGTAATATGAATCCCTAATATTCGTTCTTTTATCTTACTAGATTCGTTCTCTAAAATATTTTTCATCATCCTCAGTCCTTAATGGTGATACTTGATGAATATTATGTTATTTCATTCTTTATTATTATGTTGGAATAACCAGTTTATGCGAAGTACCGCATACATGGTGAAATTCTTCTATTATTCCGTTCTTTATTATTACATTGGAATATCCTCATGCATGCATTTTACGTCGGACTGGTTACATCTTTTATTATTCTGTTGGAATATCCTGTTTGTGCATTTTACATCGGACTGGTTCCGCTCTTTTATTATTCATTGGAATATCACGTGCATGCGCTTTTCTGTGGGACTAGTTCATCTTTATTATTACATTAGGAATATCCTGCTTTGTCTTGGTCTCTATCGCATGCATGGTGAATCCTTCATTATTCCATTCTTTATTATTACATTGGAATAACTCGTTGTACATGTGGGTTACCACATGCATGGTGAATGATCCTTTGTATTTTATTTCTTATTAAATTGTAGAAATGATCTGTTTACGTGGATTATAATGAAAGTCATAATAAAAGCATTGGACTGATGAAAATCATGGGTATATGTGGTATTAGTAAGTGTTATGATGAATTATGTTGGTTATTATGTGAAAACATGAAAGTTTCTTACAAATCACAAAGGGTTGAAAAATCAGATTTTGGTAAAAATAAAACATAAAATTCAATTGACCATATCTCCTATTATATTTCGAATTTTTGAGTGAGGTCAAGTTCTAGAGTTAGGTCTAGGAGTTTTGTAACTTATCCAAGTGGAATCACTTGAAAAAGTGTTGTAGATTTTCGTGTGGACTGATTTTAGCAAAGGAGTCAAAAGCTGTAATTTACGAAAAAGCTACTGCCCATAAATTTAAAAGGGCTGTTTCGGCCACTTAAATTATGAGAAAAATTCCGGACTTTTGGGACATGAAAAGATATGGTATGAAGTACCTACTGTCCAAAAATGAGCTCATTCCGACATAAAATGAGCAAGTTATGACCATTTCAATATTTAGGTTTTTCCGACGAAAAACGCTATAACCGGAGTTCTATAACTCTGATGACCATGAAATGTAAACTAGAAGCTCACGTTAACATGTGTAAGATTCTGCCAAGATTTGAGAAATTTTGGAGTTAAACTTGACGTAGCTAATTTCTTAAGGAATTAATTAGAAATTGATTTTTGAAAAATAGTAAATGAATTTTAAAAATTCTGAGAAAAATATATGTTCAATATGGGACTATATTATGCTTAATTCTAGAAAAGAATAACTTTTGGGACTGATTTGGTATTTTTCATAAAAATAGTTTAGTTACGAACATATGAGTTAAATATGTTATGTGAAGTTGAAGAATTGGTAAATAGGATTTTATGGCTTGGGAATCCTATATAAGGTATGTGCAGATTTTTGATGAGTAATTTGATCATTGGTAAAGAAATCTTATGAGTATGGCATGTTTGAATGATTAAATGCATTATTTGGTAAAGTGTAAACAATTAAATTAAATTGTTTATAAGTTTAAGAATTGATTAAAATATTGTTATAATATTAACAATATTAGATTATGATTTTAGTAAGTGATTGGTAATATTTGGATAAATTTAAAGTCTTTAATATTTATCCTTATTTTCGTTGGATTAACGTTTATATCATTGTCATCATCCTCATGCTTATATTATGTTGAAAGTCATCTGTGGCCTGCAGTGCATGGATGGACTTGGTATGATTATGATCAGGGATTATTCGGTATAATCATCACCGTAATGTTACAAATGATGTGAAAAAAGTCCTCATTGGCCCGTAGTGCATTGATGGACAGTTTTTGGTATGATTATGGCTATGGATTCTATTCGGCCAACTGTGCAAAGATGAATTGTTTTATAGCATGATCAGGACTGGTGATGAAAACACGATTATCTTTGGCCCGTAGTGCATGGATAATTCGTGGTCGTGATACTAAAGAATATCCTTAGCCTGTAGTGCATGGATGATTCGATGATGTGGATTAATTATTGAGCTGATTCTCAGCAATGAAATATTAATTCATAGATGTGATAATAATGAATATCCTTGGCCGTAGTGCATGGATAATTCTTGGATGTTATATTAACGAATATCCTTGGCCGTAGTGCAGGGGTGATTCGATGATGTGGATTATTTATTAAACTGAGTCTCAGTATTATTGGTTTTACAGTTGTATATCTTTGGCAGTAGTGCAAAGATGAATTTATTAGTATGATTATGAGCAGGAATTGTGATTTGGTATAACCATGATTTGTGATATTTCAGGTGAAGATAGGTGATGAGAATTATCTTCGTCCTGGGTGCGAAAAAGGAATTCAGAATCACAATTATGATTATGAGTTATTCACATGATCGTGGACGGGAATTGTTGATTGATGTTACAGGGATAAAACATTACTGGTGGACTTTTAACATAGAGAAGATAATAGACCTTAGGGTCTTTTCTGATAAAATAATATTTTATTATATTATTATAATATAATAATGGTGATATTTTTATAATGAATGTGAGATATATGAGTAAATGAGGAGGGGGAGTATTTTTGTTGCAATAAATACTAAAAACATGTTAAACATGTTGGTGGACCCATTTCTTGATAGAAATTTGATTATAGCCTGCAAAATCGTCCGTTTATGGATTTTAGTCAATTTTTGTTTGGAATTTGAAAAAACTTTTTTCTGCAAAGTTGTAGATGTAAGACCCCGAAATTTTTTTAAATAAAAAGGAATTTCCTTTATTTATTATTTTGAAATAGTAAGGGTTGATTTGATTAATGTGGATAGTTAAGGGTTAAATACGCAAATATTTCAAAATAAGCAAGTGGTTATAAAATATTCATTATTGTTTGGAGAATATTCGTTTGGTCGTGGAATATTAAATGCTTTCTGGGAATATTCGTATGCGACGGCGCGACCATGTGTGGGCCCCATAACGAAAAGCGATTGGATGAGGAAAGCGACAAATATAAGTTGTTTAAAAATAACGGCGTAGTTATTCTAATTAACCTAACACCGTTGGAATACCCGGTGGGTTAAAATACGATGTCTGGCGTGGTTGCACAAAGAAAGACACGGTATTGCACAAGATTGTTGAATTATTGATTAAATGCGTAAGATGGCACTACTCAATAATTTTCACGATGAGTTACTTATTCAATATTTTATTTTATTGATTCAATAATTGCTTTGCGTTGATATTTTATATTATTGTTGTTCAATAATTGTCATCGCACAAATATTTTCCATTATCGGATCAATAATTCATATTATTTGAATAATATTATTAGATAACATTATTGGCAATGTCTAGAAAGTTCTGTCTAAGGAGAGGTTTGGTCACCTAATTGCGCTTGCCCGATGAGAGAGATCCTTATTGAAAGCCCCTCTTTCTGAGGAACGACTTTGGTCATTATAAATGTGATTACGTAATATTATTTGTGAATAATTAATTATTGATTCATATGATAAGGAAATATTTATTTTATATGAATATAAATGATGGATTTATTTATGTGGTTATTAATGAAGGAATTAATGTTGAGGTGTTTTATCGATTATTTTATCGGATTGGAGGTATTAAAAATCAAATCGGGGTTTTGAGATATATTGCGGGGTTATAATTTTTAATCCGACCGTTGGATCGTTGTAATTTTGGATATGTTATACATACATAAGTTGAGTATATGTCCACAAATTTTGAACCGTTAAAATGCACGAATGATTTGTTGTGAATTTTAAGAGGTGTCGGATTCGGAAATTAGGTTTATAATTGATTTTGGTGGAAAATTCTAGAATTGAGTGGGCCCCACTTGTGGTTGGTGAAAAAATGTGCTGAATTTTATTTCAAATGTGGTGGGTGGCAATAGTAGCGGTGTAAAGCCATCGTGTAAAGAAGTCAAGTCCGCTTTGGTAAGGCTAACATTTTCCTATAAATAGAGGGCTAAGTTAGAATTGAAAATCACACCAGAAATAAAGTTTTCTCTCTTTCTCTCTCTATATTATTGAGCGTATTTTGTGAGTATTTAGATACTTTGAGAGTTCTTTGTTCAAGACAAGTTTCATTCAAAGATCACTTGAGCCTTTCCTTCCGGCAATGATTCTTTGAGGTAAGGATGTTATTTTCTTCTCAAATGATATTAATTCTTCAATATCATTATGCTGAAATATTGGTTGGTACCTTTTATTCAATTTGGGAACTTTTTCTTGTGGGGTTACTATTCATGAGTTACTATTCACGAGTTACTATTCATGAGTTACTATTCACGAGTTACTATTCACGAGTAATATTAATGAAGCGTGAAGATGTTTTTTGTGGAATTTCTATCTTTGGGTGTCGAGTTACTATTCACGTGATACGGCACTATTCACGATATCTGACTATTCACGAATAAAGACTATTCACCGAAAAATAAAATTTCTTCTTTTCGTCTAAAATATCTATTCTCGGATACTAGCTTTGATTGTATCCATGTTTTGATCATTCTTGAATTTTACACCACTATGATTATTTTTGGGGTATTTTTGGGCGTGGATAAAACCAAGTACTGAATCCTTAATCCTTGTCATTTTGTTTCACTTTGGATTCGTTTCTTTAAAAATATTTTCATCATCCTCGGTCTTAAATGATGATATTATTGAATATCTTTGGCACAGTAGTGCGAAGATGAATGATTTCTGAAGAATATCTTTGGCTTTGTGTAGTGCAAAAGATGAGCAGTGTTTAAATGAACATGACCGATGATGAATATCTTTAGCCTTTAGTGCAAAGATGAATGTGTGTTGAGATGAACATAATGGTCGATGAATATCTTTGGCTCAGTAGTGCAAAGATGAATATTTGATTTGAGATGAATATTGATTGATGTTACTGGGATAAAATATTGATGATGGACTCGTTAAATTCATAGATTATAGTAGATTTCATTCTCTACGTAACTCTTCTATGAATTATTATTTCCATTGCGAATATTGATCTCAAACTTGTTGTCATTGTATTCTATCGATTTTTCCTGTTGGAGACTAACGATAATTTGTTGTATATTATCTTAGTCATAACATTCTTCTCGGGCTAGTTGAGCTCACCCTTTTCCTTGTTGTTCCATTTTTCTTCTCGGGAGGCGAGAATGTAGCGAGTACTAGTCGGGGTATGGAATGAAGGTTCTAGAGAGAGTTGTTTAGTAGTCCTCACCATTATTGTAAAATAATGTATCAATAAATGTGATGAGGATTTATTTGAGTATAAATATTGTCTAGAAGATAATATTTGTATTTAAACTCACGCTTTTATTGTTGTGATAATAAAGTTGTAGTTGTTTACGCACCATGTATTTGGCGATTCAAAATGGGTTGGATGGAATGGACCTATTTTGGGGTCAAATCACAATTAATATCGAGCTTAGGGATATGATCTCCTGGCGGAGATCGGGAATAGAACTAGGAGGGAGAGGCAGGTAAATCCTTTCACTAGTGTGTCCTACCTAAGCTTATTTGTTAGTTGGTCAAGATATAGGGATATTATGTGATTGATTTCCTTAATTAACCCTTGTTTTATGACGATGATTTGAGAATGTCGAATTGAGAATATTAATAGTGGAGTAAATGAGACCGTGGAGATGCCTGTACTTAACAACGAGGAAAAGCGCATAACAAAAGTGACAATGTACCTCCCGTGAATAACACCACCGAAAGCGATGATGAACGAGGGATGTTTAGAAGCTTTTGCGATTCATGCAAAATCGACGAGGAGACTCGTGTTCAAAATACGTGAGGAGAGATGATAGCAATTCACGGGTGGTCATAGCCAAGCGAGTTCAAAGAGTTGGGACCACGAGTGCTGGGAAAGCGAGATCCGATCATGGCGGAAACATGGGTCAAGCAAATTACCAAGATATTCGATGTCTTGGGATGCACGAAGGAACGAAAAGTTCCATTCGCTACTTTTATGTTCCGCATGAGGCGATTCATCGGTGGGAATCATGAAGCGTACCCATTCAATTTGCACTCAAACATGTCATGGGAGACGCGTTTGAATAGCAGTTCAATGACAAGTACTTCCACGAAAGTATTCGTCGTATGAAGGAAGTGGAGTTTATTAGATTGGAGCGAGAATAACATGACGGTGTCCCGAAGACGAGGCGAAGTTCGTTCGGAGTTATCCAGTTTGCACCTCATTTGGTGGAGAATGAGGAACGATGACGCGGATGTTTCGAGAGGTTTGAAACCCGGCATACGTCGAGATCTCATTTCTCATAAATTTTCTCTCTATTCGGATGTTGTAAGCGAGGCTCGATTGTTAGAGGCGAGATAACGAGTACGTTCAACCGAGGGACCATAACCGAGGATCATACCAAAGATAGTAGTCATCGAAATAACGATAACCAAAGGGAGAAAGAAGAATACGGACAAAGGTGGTAACCACTCACTCGTGGTAATCGTGGCCATGAAAATAGAAGAAGCGAGTTGGGAGGAGATTTTAAAAAGAGGAGATTCAACAACGACCATGTGAAGACGTCAGCGCCAGTGGCAACTGGTTCCAAGGGAGGAGAAAGACCATCGATCGTATGTTACAAATGCGGGAAAGAGGGACATATCAGCCCAAACTGCCCACAACAGTTTAAGGTATGCTATAATTGTGGAAAAGAAGGACATATCACTCGAGATTGTACGATATCGAAACCTAGTGCAGCGGGGGCGGTGACTCAAAAGGATGTCCCAGAAAAGTCAAAGTCAACGATTCCTGGAAGAGCGTTTGTCGTGACCGATCAAAATACGAGGAACCCGAACGAAGTTAGCACGGGTTAGTTAATTATAAATTCTTGCGAAGTTTATACCTTACTAGATATCGATTCTACCCATTCTTTTATCTCTCTTGCTTACGCTCAACGTTTGAACTTGACTACGGAGAAATTAGACTTTGACCTATTTATGGAGACTCAGATTAGGAGAAACTTTCATTACATCCGTTGTTTAGAAATCTTGCTTGATTCAGTTGGCACTATCACATTACTGTTAACCTTATTTCTATAGAGATATTTGCTTTGATGTGATTTTAAAGTTAACTACTCATCATGCCAAAATTGATTGCTTTTGTAAGGTTGTTAGTTTTCATATTCCTAAGCAACTTTGTTATTCAATTCAAGCAATCAAACCATTGTAGTCAAACATTTTCATATCAAGCCATGAAGTCATTCGTTTATTACGGATGTCAAGTTTTCTTAGTCCATGTTATGGATTTGAATAAAGACACGTCGATTTGAATAATATTCTGTTGTTATTGATTTTCCCGACGTATTTTTAAGAAGAATTTCTTGGCTTACTCCCAAAGCTTCGATATTAAATTTTGTATCAATTTGAACCCTGTACAAAACTCATTTCTAAAATCTCATATCGAATGGCTCTATTGAACTTCGTGAGTTAAAAATTCAACTATAAATTTGGTACTGAGCCTTTATCTGGTGACTTCCTTTGTGGAATGCACCTAAGCCGAACTCTCTCTGTAGGGGCGTCATATTCGATGCGATAGTAAATCGATAGGTGTCATTGTGACGTCTTATCCAAGATTGGGATATGAGTCACACGTTGAGAGCAACCTAAGTCGATGAATCGAAATCGTAGCTTTACAGGCTTAGTTGGTTATTATCGAGATTCGTTGAAGGATATTCTCGAATCGCTATTCCATTATCGCAAATTGACTCGTAGAGATACAAAATTCGAATGGAGCAAGGAATGTGGAAGAGCTTGAAGAACTCGAGAGAGACTCATTTCAAAGACATGTTCGACCATGCCATCCTGAAAAGCTTAAGCGTGGTAGGTGGCGTGTTGAGTAGAAGATCGTATACAAGCACGAAAGTGCGATATTGTCAAAGACTAATTTCGTATAATATACAAATAATAGAGATGGAGATGAAAACTCTAGGTACCCACGTGATGATATACGATGCGTGATGATATACGAGTATAATCGACTTTAATCGATAAAGTTAAAGTCGCTCAAGCT
Source organism: Panax quinquefolius (assembly GCA_020205615.1). Classification (NCBI taxonomy): domain Eukaryota; kingdom Viridiplantae; phylum Streptophyta; class Magnoliopsida; order Apiales; family Araliaceae; genus Panax; species Panax quinquefolius. The sequence goes on along the minus strand of CM035174.1, from coordinate 2,963,505 downwards.
ACACACCGGGAGTGATGAATTTGAAGAAGGAGGTCTGAAGTTGTTATTTTAAAAGCGAGAATCGGTGAGGTGAGGAAAGTTCAAACCTTCGATTTATTAATCCATTTGAAATTCTCGATCGAATAGGAACTGTGGCATATAGACTCGTTTTACCACCAAGTATGGCGCGTGTTCATAACGCTTTTCACGTGTCGATGTTACGTAAATATGTGGGCGACCAAACACGTCATTGAGTTAGAACCGGACGAGATAGCCAAGACTTAACGTCGAGGAGGTACTGTCAAGATTTTGTAGAGGAAAGAACATGACCTATGTCTGAGGTTATACCATAAGTTAAAGTTTTGTGGAGAAACCATCTTATTGAGGAAATGACACGGGAGTTGGAAACGCGAAAATGAAAGCGAGGTATCTTTACCTTTTGAAACACTGTATCGTCGTCGTCAATTTCGAGGACGAAATTTCATAAGGAGGGAGGTTGTAAGACCGAAAATTTTTTAAATAAAAAGGAATTTCCTTTATTTATTATTTTGAAATAGTAAGGGTTGATTTGATTAATGTGGATAGTTAAGGGTTAAATACGCAAATATTTCAAAATAAGCAAGTGGTTATAAAATATTCATTATTGTTTGAGAATATTCGTTTGGTCGTGGAATATTAAATGCTTGTCGAGAATATTAAATGCGACTGGTAGCGACCATGTGTGGGCCCCATAACGGAAAGCGATTGGATGAGGAAAACGACAAATATAAGTTGTTTAAAAATAAGCAGGCGTGGTTATTACTGATTAACACTTGTTGGAATACCCGTGGTTAAAATACGATGTCTGGCGTGGTTGCTTGCGATGCTTTACGGTATTACAAAGATTGTTGAATTATTGATTCGTGCGTAAGATGGCACTTTACTCAATAATTTTCACGATGAGTTCTTTATTCAATATTTTATTTTATTGATTCAATAATTGCTTGCGTTGATATTTTATATTATTGTTGTTCAATAATTGTCACACGCGACATATTTTCCATTATCGGATCAATAATTCATATTATTTGAATAATATTATTAGATAACATTATTGGCAATGTCTAGAAAGTTACATCTAAGGAGAGGTTTGGTCACCTAATTGCGGCGCCCGATGAGAGAGATCCTTATTGGAAAGCCCCTCTTTCTGAGGAACGACTGGTTGTATCATAAATGTGATTACGTAATATTATTTGTGAATAATTAATTATTGATTCATATGATAAGGAAATATTTATTTTATATGAATATAAATGATGGATTTATTTATGTGGTTATTAATGAAGGAATTAATGTTGAGGTGTTTTATCAGTATTTTATTGGATTGGAGGTATTAAAAATCAAATCAGGGGTTTTGAGATATATTGCGGGGGTTATAATTTTTAATCCGACCGTTGGATCGTTGTAATTTTTGGATATGTTATACATACATAAGTTGAGTATATGTCCACAAATTTTGAACCGTTAAAAATGCACGAATGATTTGTTGTGAATTTTAAGAGGTGTCGGATTCGGAAATTAGGTTTATAATTGATTTTGGTGGAAAATTCTAGAATTGAGTGGGCCCCACTTGTGGTTGGTGAAAAAATGTGCTGAATTTTATTTCAAATGTGGTGGGTGGCAATAGTAGCGAGTAAAGCCATCGGTGCAGTTGGCGTCAAGTCCGCCTTGGTAAGCTAACATTTTCCTATAAATAGAGGGCTAAGTTAGAATTGAAAATCACACCGAAATAAAGTTTTCTCTTTTCTCTCTATATTATTGAGCGTATTTTGTGAGTATTTAGATACTTTGAGAGTTCTTTATTAAAGACAAGTTTCATTCAAAGATCACTTGAGCCTTTCCTTAGAAATCTTGATTCTTTGAGGTAAGGGATGTTATTTTCTTCTCAAATGATATTAATTCTTGAATATCATTATCTTTGAAATATTGGTTGGTACTTTTATCAAATTTGGAACTTTTTCATGTATGCTTCAAGGTTACTATTCATGAGTTACTATTCACGAGTTACTATTCATGAGTTACTATTCACGAGTTCTTATTCACGAGTAATATTAATGAAGCGTGAAGATGTTTTTTGTGGAATTTCTATCTTTGGGTGTCGGAGTTACTATTCACGTATATCAAGACTATTCACGTATCTGACACTATTCACGAATCACGCAAGACTATTCAATCGAAAAATAAAATTTCTTCTTTTAAATCTAAAATATCTATTCGGATACTAGCTTTGATTGTATCCATGTTTTGATCATTCTTGAATTTTACACCACTATGATTATTTTTGGGGTATTTTTGGGCGTGGATAAAACCAAGTACTGAATCCTTAATCCTTGTCATTTTGTTTCACCGGATTCGTTTCTTTAAAATATTTTCATCATCCTCGATCTTAAATGATGATATTATTGAATATCTTTGGCTTCAGAGTGCAAAGATGAATGATTTCTGAAGAATATCTTTGGCTGTAGTGCAAAGATGAGCAGTGTTTAAATGAACATGGCCGATGATGAATATCTTTAGCCTTTAGTGCAAAAGATGAGCAGTGTTGAGATGAACATGACCGATGATGAATATCTTTGGCTGTAGTGCAAAAGATGAATATTTGATTTGAGATGAATATTGATTGATGTTACGGGGATAAAATATTGATGATGGATTATTAAATTCATAGATTATAGTAGATTTCATTCTCTACGTAACTCTTCTATGAATTATTATTTCATTGCGAATATTGATCCGAAACTTGTTGTCTATTGTATTCTATCGATTTTTCCTGTTGGAGACTAACGATAATTTGTTGTATATTATCTTAGTCATAACATTCTTCTTGGGCTAGTTGAGCTCACCCTTTTCCTTGTTGTTCCATTTTTCTTCTCGGGAGGCGAGAATGTAGCGAGTACTAGTGGGGGTATGGAATGAAGGTTCTAGAGAGAGTTGTTTAGTAGTCCTCACCATTATTGTAAAATAATGTATCAATAAATGTGATGAGGATTTATTTGAGTATAAATATTGTCTAGAAGATAATATTTGTATTTAAACTCACAGCTTTATTGTTGTGATAATAAAGTTGTAGTTGTTTACATACCATGTATTTGGCGATTCGAGAATGGGTTGGATGGAATGGACCTATTTTGGGGTCGTCCACGATGAGAAATTGAATTTCTTATAAAAACTCATGAGATTCAATTTTTACGATAAAAGGGCTATTTATTATAAATTATTGAAGTTCTAAGTTTGAAATAATTGATTTTTGAAAGTTTTAAATATTTTAATTTACAAAAACGCTTTTTTTTGTGATGTAGGCTACTTGAGTGGTGATCTTTGATTTGAAATATATTAGGCGTGAAAATTTATATATATATATATATATATATATATATATATATATTAAATTTTCTCGCTTTATTCTTCTAAGCGATTTCTATAAATAGGGTGCTTGGGTTAGAATTGAAAATCACACGAAACTAAAGTTTTCTCTCTTTCTCTCTATAATATCGAACGTATTTTGTGAGTATTTTAGTACTTTGAGTATTGCTATACAATGCAAAGTTCTTTCAACCTTATATCCATATTCCATTGTAAAATCTTTGTTTTTTGCGAGGTAAGGGATGTTATTTTATTCGAAAATGATATTATTTCTTTAATATCATTATACCGAAATATTGGTTTAAACTTTTTATCAAATTTGGAACTTTTTCATGTCAGGGTTACTATTCACGAGTTACTATTCATGAGTTACTATTCACGAGTTACTATTCACGAAGCATGATGATGTTTTTTGTGAAATTTTTATCTTTTGGTGTCGGAGTTGCTATTCACGTATACGGCACTATTCACGAATACGACACTATTCACAGAAAAATTAAATTTTCTTTTCTGTGTCCAAGATTAACTGTTATGGTTTCTATTTTAGATTGGATCTATGTTTTGGTCTTCATTCTTGAATTTTACTCCACTCTAGTTATTTATGAAGTATTTTTGAACTTGGATTGTTTAAAGTACGAATCCTTAATATTTGTTCTTTTGTTTCACTGGATTCATTTTCTTTAAAATATTTTTCATCATCCTCAGTCCTTAAATGATGATATAATTGAATATCTTTGGCCAGTAGTGCAAAGATGAATGATTTTATGATGAATATTTTTGGCCCGTAGTGCAAAGATGAACAGGTGTTTAGATGAACATGACCAACTGGTGAATATCTTTGGTGTAAGACCCCGAATTTTATAAAATAAAAGTATTCAATTTTCTTATAATTACTATTCAGTAAATGATTAAATTGATAAAAGTTAAAGTTAAGGGTGATATAAAAAAAAAATTAAAATAAGCAATTGGTTATAAAATACTCATTGTTGTCGGGGAATATTCGTTTGATCGTGGAATATTCTTCCGTCAAGGGAATATTAAATGCAACCAGTAGCAGACCATTTATAGGCCCATAATGTAATAATCATCGGATGAAGAAAATGATAAAAGGAGTTTTATAAATAATCTTGTAGTTATTACTGAATTAACATCATTGGAATACCCGGTGGTTAAAATACGATAATATGTTGTTGCACACGATGGATACTTTACGGTATTACATGCAGTATTTTTGAATTATTGATTCTTACGTAAGAAGGCACTACTCAATAATTGTTACAAGTAATTATTGCTCAATATTTTATTTTATTGATTCAATAATTGCTACGTTGATATTTTATATTCTTTGTTGTTTTAATAATTGTCACTACACAAGTATTTTCTATTATCGAGACAATAATTCATATTATCCTGAATAATATTATTAGATAACATTATTGGCAATGTCTAGAAAGTTACATCTAAGGAGAGGTTTGGTCACCTAATTACTAGCCTGTTTAGTAAGGAGAAATTCTTATTGAAAGCCCCTCTTTCCTGAGGAACGCACAGTTGTCGATGTTGTGATTACATAATATTATTTGTGAATAATTAATTATTAATTTATATGATGAGGAAAATATTGATTTTATGTTGATATAGATGGAGAAAATTTTTAATGTGTGACAATTGTTAAAAATTGATATTTTATTTTTCGATAAAATAATATTTTATTATATTATTATAATATAATAATGATGATATTTTTACAATGAATGTGTGATATATGAGTATATGAGGAGGAAGAGTATTTTTGTTGCATTAAATGATTAACACATGTTTTGTGTGTCGGTGGACCCCATTTTTGACTGAAATTTGATTATAGTTTGTAAAATCGTCCGTATGTGGATTTCGGTCAATTTTTGTTTGGAATTTGGAAAAAAGTTCTTCTGTAAAGTTGTAGAGAATTGAATTTCCTATAAAAAGTCGCAAGATTCGAATTTTCTGATAAAAGGGCTATTTATTATGAATTATTGAAGTTCTGAAGTTCCGAAATAATTGATTTTTAAAAGTTTTAATTATTTTTAATAATAAAAACATTTTTTTTTGATTTAGTTGAGGGGGGTCACTCTTGGTGGCTGATATTTGAATCAGATATCGTGTGCGTAAGAATTTAATAATTATATATTAATATTTTATTAAATTTTCTACTTTGGTGTTCTAAGCATTTTCCTATAAATAGGGTGCTTAGGTTAGAATTGAAAATCACACCAGAAACTGAAGTTTTCTCTCTCTATATTATCGAGTGTATTCCAATTAAGAAATCTTCTATATCTGGTGCAAGTTAAATGCAAGTTATTCCAGGTCAATCTTTGCTTCTTTTGAGGTAAGGGATAATAAGGGATAGTAAGGGATTGTAAGGGATAGTAAGGGATTTTAAGGGATTGAAAGGGATGTTATTTTCTTCATAAGTGATATTATTTCTTCAATATCATAATATTGAAATATTGGTTTGAACTTTTTATCAAATTTGGAACTTTTTCATGTCGGGGTTACTATTCATGAGTTACTATTCACGATTTACTATTCACGACGGATTACTATTCATGAGTTACTATTCACGGGTACTATTCACTACAAAATTGGTTTCTTTTTCTAACCAAATTATAGTTGATTTATGAATATTACTCTGGAGATTAAAACTATGAATTGATTATATTGATTTTATTATCATATATAACATTTTTATAACCCTGATGTTGAAATTCTCTTTCACTGGAGTGTAAAGATGGGTAGATTATTGGTATGATCATGACTAGGGTTCTCTTTGGCGATGGTGAAAAGTTGAATTGTGATCGTATAATCATGACCATTGAATTTATAATTGAATATCTTTAGCTTAAGTGCAAAGGTGAATTGATCAACATGGTTATAATTATTGTTTATATAAATTCTGAAATGATTATATATTTCTTTGAGATAACTTGTTGTTGAATATCTTTGGCCTGTAGTGCAAAGATGACCTGTTGTTGAATATCTTTGGCCCGTAGTGCAAAGATGAATTTATTAGTATGATTATGAACAGGAACTATGATTTGTTATAACCATGATCTTTGATGTTTCAGGTAAAGACAGGTGATGAAAATTATCTTCGTCTTGGATGCGAAGAGGAATTTAGAATCACAATTATGATTATGAGTTATTCATATAATTGTGGAAAGGAACTGTTGATTGATGTTACAGGGATAAAACATTGTTGGTGGACTTTTAATGTGGAGAAGATAATAGACTTTATGGTCTATTTGACTCTTCTAAATGGATTGCTTGTTCCGCTGCAACTATGGTTGAAAATTTTATCATCTACCATATGTTCTAAATCTTTGATTTATTACTGTTGAAGGCTATTGATAATTTATTTATCTTTAGTCATAATATTCTTTACTGAGCTAGTTGTGCTCACCCTTTTGCTTCACAATTCCTTTCGAGGTAATAAAAGTGTAAATTTGGGTCGGCCGGGGATAACAGGGGAATAGAACGGTGGTCATCATTTAGTAGCTATATTTGGTGAATCAACTAGGGTGAGGCGAACCCAACGTTGGAAGGGTGTTTTGCCACTATCATACAAGATGTCTAATGACATACCACCTCGTGTCATCATAAGACAGGGTTGTGCTCATCCACTTGCTGAGTATATTTACAAGCACTACCTATATAATCTTGGTATTTTTTTGGAGTATAATTCCCAATTAGAGATAGTGGAGATAATGATATGTCAAGAGAAGACTCACCATTGGGAAGAATATGATAGTAATCTTCTCGTTTTTTTTTGGTCTATTGGGTCAACCAAGGATAATTTCTGTGGCCATATGATATCTATCATAACCTAGACGCATGGCCTCCCATGTACGAAGGTTTCCTTGAGCACTTCCCAAAGATTCTAATTTCTAAAACAGTTTTCGACTATACCTTTATGTAAGGTGTCATTATGAGGTGCTGTCTACGGTTGGGACATGAGTCACAGTTGGTATATATTTGTATCAAAACTCACAGCATTTATGTTGTTGTATTTTGCACGACAATTGTTGTAATAAAGTTGTAGTTGTTTTCTGTAACATGTATTTGACGACTCAGAATGGGTTGGATGGAATGGACCTGTTTTGGGGGCATCACATTTGGCCTGTAGTGCAAAGATAAATATTTGATTTATGATGTATATTGATTGATGTTACAGGGATAAAATATCGATGATGGACTTTTAAATTCATAGATGATAGTAGATTTCATTCTCTACTTAACTCTTCTAAATGAATTGTTGTTTCATTGCAGATTGTTGATCTAAAACTTGTTATCATTGTATTCTATCAGATTTTTACCCTGTTGAAGACTAAGGATAATTTGTTGTACATTATTTTAGTCATAATATTCTTTACTGGGCTTGTTGAGCTCACCCTTTTTCTTTTTGTTCCATTTTTCTTCTCAGGAGACGAGAATATAGCGGGAACTAGTCAGGGTGTGGAGTAATGGTTCAAGACAATTATTTTAGTATTTTGTAAAATAGTGTATCAATAATTGTATTGAGGACTTATTTGAGGGTGGATATTGTCTAGAAGATAATATTTGTATTTAAACTCACAGTTTATGTGTTGTCGTATTTTGCACGACAATTGTATTAATGAAGTTGTAGTTGTTTGTGTACAATGTATTTGGCGACTCAGAATTGGAGATGTATACCTATTTTGGGGGCGTCACAGTTGGTATCAGAGCTTAGGGATATGATCTCTGACGGAGATCGGGGAATAGAACTAGGAGGCGAGAGACGAGTAAATCCTTTGCTAGTGTGTCCTACCTAAGCTTATTTGTTAGTCAGTCATAATATAGGGGTACTATGTAATTTGTTAATTTGTTTAATTAACTCTTATTTTATAAGCGATGTTTAAGAATGTCGACCGAGAATGTTAATGATGGAGTAAATGAGGCCGTGGAGACACCTTTGCTCACCAACGAGGAGAAGCGTGCAACAGTGGCAATGTTCCTCCCGTGAACAACACCACCGGAAAGCGGATGATGAACGATGGTATGTTTAGGAACTTTCTAGAATTCTGCAAAACCAAACGAGAAAGACTACTGTTCAAAATGCAAGTGGAAACACTGCAACTCACACGATGGTCACCGCTAAGCGATTCGAGGAGTTAGGGCCGCCAGAGTTTTTGGGAGAGCGAGAACCACTTACAGCGAGAGCGTGGATAAAGCGAGATCACTAAGATATTTGATGTCTTGGGATGCTCGAGGAGCAAAAGGTTCTTTTCGCCACTTTCATGTTACGAGGAGGAGGCGATTATTGGTGGGAATCAAGTAAAGCGTACTCGACTTCTGCCGACCGGAAGATGTCTTGGGAGAATTTCCAAGAATTGTTCAACGACAAGTACTTTCCCGAAAGTATTCGTCACATAAAGGAGGTAGAGTTCATCAAGCTGGAGCAAAACAATATGAGCGATGTCGCGATCTGAAGCTAAGTTTGCCGAGTTGTCCCGATTTGCATCCCATTTAGTTGATAATGAGGAGAGAATGACGTGAATGTTTCTGCGAGGTTTGAAACCCAAAATACGTCAATACCTCATTTCTCGCAAACTTTGTTTATATTTAGATGTTGTGAATAGGGCTCAGTTATTGGAGCGCGATAATGAGTCGGTTCAACTGAAGAATAATGACCAACAACTCGATGATAATCGTCTCTTAATGGCGGACATTCATCGGAACAATGATAACCATCGTGGAGGAAATTATCATGCCAGAAATGGTAACCACTTCAGTGGTAATCATGGCCAAGGTAATAGAAGAAATAACTCAAGTGGAAATTTCAAGAAGAGAAGATTTAACAATGACGGGAAGACGTCGGCACCAACACCAACAATGAATTTTAGAGGAGGAGAAAGACCGCCAGTTAGATGCTACAGATGCGGAGAAGAGGGACACATAAGTCCAAACTATTCACAAACTTCCAGGGTACGTTTTAGTTGTGGAAAAGAAGGTCATATCGCTCAAGATTGTACGGTAGCGAAACCCAATCCAGCGGGAATGGTGACTCAAAAGGCTGTCCCAGAAAAGTCAAAGTCAACGGTTCCTGGAAGAGCATTTTTTGTGACTGGTCAAAATGCGAGGAACCCGAACGAAGTTAGCACGAGTTAGTTAATTATAAATTTTTACGAAGTTATACCTTATTAGATACCGGTTCTACCCATTCATTTATCTCTTCTGCTTATACTCAACGTTTAAACTTGATTCTGGAGAAAATTAGACTTTGACTTATTTGTTGAAACTCTGTTAGGAGAAACTTTCGTTACATCCGCTGTTTATAAATCTTGTCTGATCCAAGTTGGCACCATCACATTACCTGTTGATTTTATCTCTTTAAAGATACTTGCTTTTGATGTGATTTTAGGGATTGATTGATTAACTACTCATCATGCCAAAATTGATTGCTTTCGTAAGGTTGTTAGTTTTCATATTCCTAAGCAACCTGTTATTCAAATTCAAGAAACCAAACCATTGAAGTCAAACACTTTCATATCAAGCCATAAAGTCATTCTTTTATTGAAAAACGGATGTCAAGCTTTCTTAGCCATGTTATGGACTTGAACAAAAATACGTCAGATTTGAATGATATTTCTATTGTTAGTAAATTTCCTGATGTATTTCTTGAAGAATTTCTTGGCTTACTCCCAAAGTGTGATATTGAATTTTGTATCGACTTTGAACCCGGTACAAAACCCATTTCTAAAATCTCATGGCTCCTATTGAACTTTAGGAGTTAAAAATTCAACTATAGAAGTTTGTACCCGAGCCTTTATCTGGTGACTTCCTTTGTGGAATGCACCGAAGCCAGACTCTCCGTAGGGGACGCCATATTTGTGTGATAGTAAACTGATAGGCACCATTGTGACGTGATATCCAAGATTGGGATATGAGTCATAGTTGAGAGCAACCTAAGTCAGTAATCAAAATATGTAGCTTTCTAGGCTTAGTTGGTTACTATCGGAGATTCGTGGAAGGATTTTATCGAATTGATACTCCATTAACTCAGCTGACTCGTAGAGATACAAAATTCGAATGGAGCAAGGAATGTGAGAAGAGCTTCCAAAAACTCAACATACGGCAACGACGTTGGCTCGAGCTGTTGAAAGATTACGACCATACCATTCAATACCATCCTGAAAAAAAAATGAACATGGTAGCTGACGCGTTGAGTAAAAGATCGTATGCATTTACGAGTACGATATTGTTAACACAAAGACTCATTTCGTATGACTTACAGAAGATGGAGATAGAGTTAAAGATTCCAAGAACCTGCGTGAAGATAACGAATATACGATTAGAATCAACTTTAATCGATAAATTTAAAGCTGCTCAAGCTACAGACATGGAGTTGATGAATATAAAGAAGAAGATGCAAGAAGTCGTTATTCCAAAAATGAGAATCGGCGATTTGAGGAAAGCTCAAACCTTCGATTTATTAGTCCATTTGAAATCCTCGATCGAATAGGAACTGTGACCTATAGACTCGTTTCACCGCCAAGTATGACGAGTGTTCATAACGTTTTTCACGTATCGATGTTACGTAAATATGTGGACGACCCGAACCATGTTATTGAGTTCGAACCGGATGAGATAGCCGAAGACTTAACGTATGAAGAGGTACCTGTCAAGATTTTAGATAGGAAGGAGCATGTCCTACGCACGAAGGTCATACCATAAGTTAAAGTTTTATGGAGAAACCATGCTATTGTGGAAATGACCTGGGAGTTGGAAACAGAAATGAAAGCGAGGTATCCTCATCTTTTCGAAACACCAGGTACGTACGTCAATTTCGAGGATGAAATTTCATAAGGAAGGGAGGTTGTAAGACCCCAAATTATTAATAAATGAAATTTAATTCCTCTATTTATTATTTTGAAATAGTAAGGGTTGATTTGATTAATGTGGTTAGTTTTGGGTAAAATGCGCAAATATTTTAAATAAGCAAGTGCTTATAAAATACTCATTGTTGTCGGAGAATATTTGTTTGTTCGTGGAATATTATTACTGTCGGAGAATATTCATACGACGGCGCAGCCTTGTGTGGGCCCATAACGGAAAGCGATTGGATGAAGAAAATGACAAGTATAAATTATTTATAAATAATTGGTAGTAATTATTCTGAATTAACATTGTTGGAATACCTTTGGTTAAAACACGATGTCTGCGTTGTTGCATAGTAGCTGCGGTATTGCACCAATTATTGATTCTTACGTAAGAAGGCACTAATCAATAATTATTACGATGAATTACCGCTCAAAAGATTTTTATTTTATTGATTCAATAATTGTTGCGTTGATATTTTATATTATTGTTGTTTCAATAATTGACACTTCTGCGATTTTTCATTATCGAAGCAATAATTCATATTATCTGAGTAATATTATTAGAAAACATTATTGGCAATGTCTAGAAAGCTACATACAGGAGAGGTTTGGTCACTTTAATTAAGCGCCCAGTGAGAGAAATCCTTATTGAAAAGCCCTCTTTCTCTCAGGAGGCTATCGGTTGTCGATGATATGATTCTTTAATATTATTTATGAATAATTAATTATTGATTTATATGATGAGGAAAATATTGATTTTATGTGGATATAGATGGAGAAAATTTTTAAAGTGACAATTGTTAAAAATTGATATTTTATCTTTTCTGATAAAATAATATTTTATTATATTATTATAATATAATAATGGTGATATTTTTAAAATGAATGTGGGATATATGAGTAAATGAGGAGGAAGAGTATTTTTGTTGCAATAAATACTAAAAATATGTTAAACATGTTGGTAGACCCATTTCTTGACTGAAATTTAATTATAGCCTGTAAAATCGCCCGTTTATGGATTTCGATCAATTTCTGTTTGGAATTTGGAAAAACTTTCTTCTGTAAAGTTGTAGAGAATTGAATTTCCTATAAAAATTCGCAAGATTCGAATTTTCTGATAAAAGGGCTATTTATTATGAATTATTAAAGTTCCAAAGTTCCGAAATAATTGATTTTTGAAAGTTTTAAATATTTTAATTTACAAAAACGTTTTTTTGTGATGTAGGCTACTTGAGTGGCTGATCTTTGACTGAAATATTGGATGTAGAAAATTTATATATATATATATATTATTATATTAAATTTTCTGCTTTGGTGTTCTAAGCAATTTCCTATAAATAGGGTGCTTAGGTTAGAATTAAAAATCACACCAGAAACTAAAGTTTTCTCTCTCTTTCTCTCTCTATAATATCGAACGTATTTTGTGAGTATTTTAGTACTTTGAGTATTGCTATACGGTGCAAGTTCTTTCAAAGACTATATCTAGTATTCCAAATCGGAAAGTCTTATTTTTTGCGAGGTAAGGGATGTTATTTTAGTCGAAAATGATATTATTTCTTCAATATCATTATGCCAAAATATTGGTTAGAACTTTTTCATGTCGGGGTTACTATTCACGAGTTACTATTCGTGAGTTACTATTCATGAAGCATGATGATGTTTTTTGTGAAATTTCTATCTTTTGGTGTCGGAGTTACTATTCACGTATACGGCACTATTCACGAATACGACACTATTCACAGAAAAATTAAATTTTCTTTTCTGTGTCCAAGATTGACTGTTATGGTTTCTATTTTTGATTGGATCTATGTTTTGGTCTTCGTTCTTGAATTTTACTCCACTCTGTTTATTTATGAAGTATTTTTGAACTTGGATTGTTTAAAGTACGAATCCTTAATATTTGTTCTTTTATTTCACTGGATTCGTTTTCTTTAAAATATTTTTCATCATTCTTAGTCCTAAATGATGATATAACTGAATATCTTTGGCCTGTAGTGCAAAGATGAGTGATTTTATTATGAATGTCTTTGGCCCGTAGTGCAAAGATGAACAGGTGTTTAGATGAACATGACCAACTGGTGAATATCTTTGGCCTGTAGTGAAAAGATGAATATTTGATTTATGATGTATATTGATTGATGTTACAGGGATAAAATATCGATGATGGACTTTTAAATTCATAGATGATAGTAGATTTCATTCTCTACTTAACTCTTCTAATGAATTGTTATTTTCGCTGCAGTTGTTGATCTAAAACTTGTTGTCTATTGTATTCTATCAGATTTTTTCCCTGTTGAAGACTAAGGATAATTTGTTGTACATTATCTTTGTCATAATATTCTTTATTGGGCTAGTTGAGCTCACCCTTTTCCTTTTTGTTCCATTTTTCTTCTCAGGAGACTAGAATATAGCGGGAACTAGTCGGGGTGTGGAGTAATGGTTCAAGACAGTTGTTTTAGTAGTCCTCACTATTTTGTAAAATGGTGTATCAATAATTGTAATGAGGACTTATTTGAGTGTGGATATTGTCTAGAAGACAATATTTGTATTTAAACTCACAGTTTATGTGTTGTCGTATTTTGCACGACAATTGTATTAATGAAGTTGTAGTTGTTTCTGTACCATGTATTTGGAGACTCAGAATGGGTTATGTATACCTATTTTTGGGGCGTCACAGATTTCTCGTTCCGCTGCAACTATAGTTGAAAAGTTTTATTATCTGTCATATGTTCTGAATCTCTGATTTATTATTGATGAAAGCTATTGATAATTTAATTATCTTTAGTCATGATATTCTTTACTGGGCTAGTTGTGTTCACCCTTCTGCTTCATAATTATTTTCATGTAATAAGAGTGTAGCTGGGTCGAGTGGGGGTATTAAGAGGATTAGAATGGTGGTCTCTAGATGTGGAGGTTCTCCCTAAACAGCATAGAAAAGTGTGTTGTATTCTATACATCATTTAGTAGTTATATTTGGTGAATCATATAGGGTAAGGTGAACCCGACGTTGGAAGGGTGTTTTTGCCACAATCATACAAGATGTCTAATGACATACAACCTCGTGTTATCATAAGACATGGTTGTGCACATCCACTTGTTGATTATATCTACGAGCATTACCTATATGATCTTGGAGTATATTTGAAATATAATTTTCACTTGGAGACAACGGAGATAATTATATGTCAAGTGAAGACTTACCATTGGAAAGAAGATGATAGTAATCTTCTTGTTTTTCTTTGGGGACTTTTGGGTCAACCAAGGATAATTCTTGTGGACATATGATATCTATCATAACCTGGATGCATGGCCTCCCATGTACGAAGGTTTTCTTGAGCACTTCCCAAAGATTTTAGTTTCTAAAACAGTTTTTGACTGTACTTTTATGTAAAGTACCATTGTAAGGTTGTGGTCGAAGTACCATGAGAGTAAATACATTTGTATTAAAACTCATATTTAACTGTGGTCGTATTCTATACGACAACTCAACAGTTGTATAAATGAAGTTGTATTTGAATTTTGTACCATGTATTTGACGACTCAGAATGGGTGATGTATACCTAATTTTGGGGGCGTCACATTTGGTATCAGGGCTTAGGGATATGGTCGCTGGCGGAGATAAGAGTCTAGAACTAGAAGGGGAGAGACGAGTTATATACTTCGCTAGTGTGTGACTTACCTAAGCTGAAATTGTTCACTTGATAAGTTGACAAATTATGATATGTCAATTAACCTTTGTTTTGAAGCTATATTCTAGAATGATATCTGAAATACAGGAGATGAGAAATGGGAAAATCATGATAGCGAGGAAATTACCTGGAAGGTACAATCTGAAAAGAAAGCAAGTTATTCTCATCTCTTCGAATATCAGGTACGTACGTAAATTTCGAGGGCAAAATTTCATAAGGAGGGGTGATTGTAAGACCCCGAATTTTATGAAATAAAAGTATTCAATTTTTCTATTTTGGTAAATAGTTAAATTGATAAAAGTTTAAAGTTAAGGGTAATATGTGAATTTTTTTTTTGCAAAGTACGCAAGTTGTTATAAAATATTCGATTGGTCAGAGAATATTCTTTTTATCGGGGAATATCCGTATGACGATACAATCATTGGTGGACCCCACAACGGAATTATTGTCGGATTGAGAAAACAAAAAAAATATCTTTATGAAAATAACGGCGGAAGTTTTACCGTTAACTGTTGAAACACCCGGTGTTAAAAGTACAAGATGTCTGCGTAGTTGCACAAGAATAACACCTGGTATTGATTATTGATGCTTACGTGAGAAGTCACTCAGTTATACTTAATTATTGGTATTATTTCACATTCTTATAACTATTTGTTCACATGTGTGTACTATTGATTCACATTCATGTACTATTAAGGGAGGTGGTGCAAGATTGATAATACTTGCATGACTAAGTTAAAAATGGAGGTATAGTTGAAGGTACTATACTGTAATTAATTTTTTCACATGATTATACTATTTATTCACATGATTGTACTATTGATTCACATTCATGTACTATTAGGGGAGGTGGTGAAAGTTTGATAATACTTGCAGGACTAAATTAAAACTGAAGAAAAAGATGAAGGTATTATCTTTGTAATATTTTGAGCCCCAAAACGTCTAAATTATCGAAACTATATTTTCCTATAAATAGAAGCTCATTCTTCCTTCATTTCTCACCAATTCACAAAAGCTTTAGAGCAATTATTATAGAGAGAAATTATAGAGAGAAAGAAGAAAAGTATTCTGCTACTTCACTACTCTTATATCTAGTCTTCTTCTAAGGTAAGGGATATCATTATTGTGTAAGGGATATTATTTGTTGTACTCGTAAGGGTGTTATTCTTTCGTATTCAAGAAGAGAACTTCTGTTATTCCATTCTTTATTATTATGTTGGAATAACCGGTTTATGCGAACTGCTGCATACATGGTGAAATTCTTCTATTATTCCGTTCTTTATTATTCATTTGGAATATCCATGCATGCATGCGCTTTTACGTCGAACTGGTTCCGCTCTTTATTATTCTCGCTGGAATATCCTCGTCTTCGCGTTTTACGTCGGACTTCGGTTCCGCTCTTTATTATTCTCATTGGAATATCTTGTCTACATCGCTTTTCTGTTGGACTGGTTCCGCTCTTTTCCAACGTTGGGTTCGCGCTTTACCCTATTTGATTCACCAAATATAACTACTAAATGATGACCACCGTCATATTCCCTCATACCCCCGCCGACCCAAATTTATACTCTTATTACACGAAAGGAATTGTGAAATGTAAGGGTGAGCACAACTAGCCTTCAAAGAAAGAATATCATGACTAAAGATAATTAAATTATCAATAGCCTTCATCAGTAATAAATCACAGATTTAGAACATATGATAGATGATAAAACTTTTCAACCATAGTTGTAGCGGAACGAGCAATCCATTAGAAGAGTCAAATAGACCATCAGGTCAATTATCTTCTCCATGTTAAAAGTCCACCAATAATATTTTATCCCTGTAACATCAATCAACAATTCCTGTCCACAATCATATGAATAACTCGTAATCATAATTGCGATTCTAAATTCCTCTTCGCACCCATGACGAAGATAATTTTCATCACCTATCTTCACCTGAAACATCAAAAGTCATGGTTATACCAAATCACAATTTCTGCTCATAATCATACTAATTAAATCATCTTTGCACTACGGCCAAAGATATTCATTATTATCAAATCCATGAATTAATATTTCATTGCTGAGACTCAACTCAATAATTAATCCACATCATCGAATCATCCCTGCACTACGGCCAAGGATATTCGTTAATATCATATCCATGCACTATGGCCAAGGATATTCATTATTATCACATCCATAAATTAATATTTCACTGCTGAGACTCAGCTCAATAATTAATCCACATCATCGAATCATCCCTGCACTACAAGTCAGGATATTCGTTAATATCACGACCACGAATTATCTATGCACTACAAGCCAAAGATAATTGTGTTTTTATCAACGGTCCTGATCATGCCATAAAACAATTCATCTTTGCACCCTTAGCCGAAGAGAATCCATAGCCATAATCATACCAAAAACTGTCCATCAATGCACTACGGGCCAATGAGGACTTTTTCCACATCATTTGTAACATTACGGTCATGATTATACCGAATAATCCCCGGTCATAATCATACCAAGTCCATCTATGCACTACAGGCCACAGATGACTTTTAACATAATATAAGCATGAGGATGATGACAATATTATAAGAATTAATCAAACAAAATCAAGGATAAATATTAAAGACTTTAAATTTATCCAAATATTATCAATCACTTAATAAACTCATAATCGAATATTTTTAACATTATAACAATATTTTAATCACTTCTTAAACTTATAAACAATTTAATTTAATTGTTTACACTTAACCAAATAATGCATTTAATCATTCAAAAATACCATACTCATAAGATTTCATCACCAATGATCAATTCACTCATCAAAAATCTGCATATACCTTATATAGGATTTTCAAGCCCTAAAATCTTATTTACCAATTCTTCAACTTCACATAACATATTTAACTCATATGTTCGTAACTAAACCATTTTCATGAAAAATACCAAATCAGTCCCAAAAATATTTCTTTTCTGGGATTTAGTAGAATATAGTCCCATATTGAACATATATTTTTCTCAGAATTTTTAAAATTCATTTACTATTTTTCAAAAATTAATTTCTAATTAATTCCTTACGAAATTAGTTACCTCAAGTTTAACTCCAGAAATTCCCAAATCTTGGCAGGATCTTACACATGTTAACGTGAGCTTCCAGTTTAAATTTCATGGTCATCGGAGTTATAGAACTCCGGTTATAGCGTTTTTCGTCAGAAAAACCTAAATATTGAAATAGTCATAACTTGCTCATTTTAAGTCGGAATGAGCTCATTTTTGGACAAGAAGTACTTTATACCATATACTTTCATGTCCCAAAAGGGAAAAAATTTTCTCACAAATTAAGTGGCTGGAAATGCCCTTTTAATTTTCTATGCAATAGCTATTTGAGTTTTTGCAGATTTTGACTCCTTTGCTAAAATCAGTCCACACGAAAATCTACAACACCTTTTCCAGTGATTCCACTTGGATAAGTTAGAAAACTCATAGATCTAACTCTAGAACTTGACCACACTCAAAAAATCGAAATATAATAGGAGATATGGTCAATTGAATTTCATGTTCTATTTTCACCAAAATCTAATTTTCAACCCTTTGTGATTTCTAAGAAACTTTCATGTTTTCACATAATAACCAACATAACTCATCATAACACTTACTAATACTACATATACCCATGATTTTCACCAGTCTAATACTTTTATTATGACTTTCATCATAATCCACGTAAACAGATCATTTCCACAATTTAATAAGGAATGAATACAAATGATAATTCACCGTGCATGTGGTAATCCACATGTAGGCGGGTTATTCCAATGAATAATAAAGAAGGAATAATGAAAGAATTCACCATGCATGCGATAGACCATGCAGACGAGGTTATTCTCAACGTAATAATAAATAATAGAACCGAATCATACGTACACGCACCGACAGTGATATTCGGCGACAGAATAATAAATAATGGAATAATAGAAGAATTTCACCATGTATGCGGTACTTCGCATAAAAAGGTTATTCCAACATAATAATGAAGAATGGAATAACAGAAGAATTTCACCATGTATGCGGTACTTCGCATAAACAGGTTATTCCAATAGAATAATAAGGAATGGAATAACAATAACTCTCTTCATGAATACGAAAGAAATAATACTTCTTACGAGTACAACAAATAATATCCCTTACCTTAGAAAAACTGGATACTGGAATAGTGAGGTAGCAGACTTCTCTTCTTCATTCTCTCTATAATTTCTCTCTATAATAATTGCTCTAAAGCTTTTGTGAATTGGTGAGAAATGAAGGAAGAATGGGCTTCTATTTATAGAAAAATATAGTTTCAATAATTGCACATTTTGGGGCTCAAAATATTATAGTATAATACCTTCCTCTTTTTCTTCATTTTTAATTTAGTCCTGCAAGTATTATCAAACTTGCACCACCTCCCCTAATAGTAAATAATGTGAATCAATAGTACAATCATGTGAATAAATAGTATAATCATGTGAAAAAACTAATTAGAATATAGTACCTTCAACTATACCTCCATTTTTAACTTAGTCATGCAAGTATTATCAATCTTTCACCACCTCCCCTTAACTTTAAACTTTTATCAATTTAACCATTTATAAAATAAAATAATAATTATAAGAAAATTGAATACTTTCATTTTATAAAATTTGGGGTCTTACAGTCCATTACAACCACTTGAGATTCTGAAATGGAAGTGGGAACACATTACTATGGATTTCGTTGCGCGTCTTCCCAAGGTATCTCAAGGCATAGATGCGATTTGGGTTATTATTTATAGATTAACTAAGTCTGCTCATTTCTTGCCTATACGAGAGACTTATTCCCTTGAACGTCTTGCTAGTATGTACGTAAATGAGATTGTGAGATTACATGGCATGCCAGTATCCATAGTTTCGGATCGTGACCCAAGATTCACTTCACGATTTTGGGTTAGCTTGCAGAAAGCTATGGGAACGGATTTACGATTCAGTTCGGCATACCATCCTCAAACGAATGAACAATCAGAGAGGACTATTCAAACTCTTAAAGATCTATTAAGACTCTGTATCCTAGATTTCAAAGGGAATTGGGATAAGTACCTATCATTGGTGGAATTCTCCTACAACAACAGTTATCAAGCAAGTATAGGTGTAGCTTCATTTGAAGCATTGTATGGATGAAAGTGTCGCTCTCCAGTATGTTGGGATGAGGTGGGTGAAGCAACATTGATGAGACCAGAGTTGGTACGAATGACTACAGAGAAGATCCAAACGATTCGACAACGTATACAAACGGCACAGGATCGACAAAAGAGTTATGCGGATCTTCATCGGAAGGACGTGAAATTTAATATTGGGGATCATGTATTGTTATGTGTTGCACCATGGAAGGGAGTTACAAGATTTAGGAAGAGAGGAAAGCTCAATCCACGATTAGTTGGTCCATTTGAGATTCTTGATCGAATAGGAAATGTGGCCTATAGACTCGCATTATCTCCAAGTATGTCTCATGTTCATAATGTTTTTCACATATCTATGCTTCTTAAATATGTTAAAGACCCGAACCACATTATTGAGTTAGAACCAAATGAGATAGCCGAAGATTTAACGTATGAGGAGGTACCTGTTAAGATCTTGGATAGGAAAGAGCATGTCCTACGCACGAAGGTTATACCACAAGTTAAGGTTTTGTGGAGAAACCATGTTATTGAAGAAATGACCTGGGAGTTGGAATCAGAAATGAAAGCGAGATATTCTAACCTTTTCGAAACACCAGGTACGTACGTCAATTTCGAGGACGAAATTTCATAAAGAGGGGAGGTTGTAAGACCCCAACTTATTATAAATAAAATCAAATTTTCTCTATTTATTATTGTGAATAATAAAGTATTAATTTAATATAATACTTTGGTTATGGGTGAAAGGTGCAAAATTTTCAAAATAAGCAAGTGGTTATAAAATATTCATTTGTCGGGGAATATTCGTTTGGTCGTGGAATATTCTTTCCGTTTGGGAATATTAAATGCGGCCAATAGCATGATCATTTGTGGGCCCCATAACGGATAACTTGGTCGGATGAAGAAAATAACAAAATTGAATAACTAGGCGAAGTTGTTACTGCTTAACATTTGTTGGAATACCGGTGGTTAAAATACGATGTCTGGCGTGGTTGCACAAAGAAGATACCTGGTTTTGCACAAGATTGTTGAATTATTGATTCTTACGTAGAAAGGCACTACTCAATAATTTTTACAGAATTACTTATTCAATATTTTATTTTATTGATTCAATAATTCTTTGCGTTGATATTTTATATTATTGTTGCTCAATAATTGTCACTGCACAGCATCTCCATTATCAGATCAAAAATTCATATTATTTGGAATAATATTATTAGATAACATTATTGGCAATGTCTAGAAAGTTCTGTCAAGGAGAGGTTTGGTCACCTAATTGCGCGCTAATAAGGAGAAATCCTTATCGGAAAGCCCCCTCTTTCCTGGGAACTATCTGGTTGTCATTATTGTGATTTTGTAATATTATTTGTGAATAATTAATTATTAATTTATATGATAAGGAAATATTTATTTTTGATGTGGATATAAATGATGAGTATATTTATTTTATTGTGGATATAATTGAAGGAATTAATGCTGAGGTATTTTATCAGTATTTTGTCAAAATAGAGGTATTAAAAATCATCCGTTTGTGGATTTCAGGTATTTTCTGATTGGAATTTGGAAAAATTTTCTTCTACAAAGTTGTAGAGAATTAAATTTTCTATGGAAAACACATGATATTTGAATTTTTCTGATAAAAGGGCTATTTATTATGAATTGTTGAAGTTTCGGAAAATAAAATATTTTTTATTAAAACATGGGTGGGCCCCACTTTTGGTTGGTGAAAATGTGCTGAGATTTTTATTCAAATGTGGTAGGCTTGAATAGTAGCAGGTAAAGCCATCAGGTAGCAGGTTAGTCTTCTATGGCATTCTAAGCATTTTCTTATAAATAGGGTGCTTAGTTAAAATTGAAAATCACACCAGAATTCATAAGTTTTCTCTCTTTCACTCTCTATATTATCGAGCGTATTTTAGTAAGTATTTAGATACTTTGAGAGTTGTTGTTCGGTACAAGCTTCATTCGACTTTATATCCGATATTCCGATCAGAAGTACCGTTATTTTAAGGTAAGGGATGTTATTTTTTCCTAATGATGTTATTCTTTCAATATCATTATGCTGAAATATTGATCTGAACTTTTTATCAAATTTGAAACTTTTTGGTGTCGGGGTTACTTATTCACGATATCAAGACTATTCACGATATCTGACACTATTCACGATCACGACACTATTCAATCCTAAAATAAAATTTTCTTCTTTTTGTCCAAGTTGTCTATTATGGATACTTTCTTTGATTGTATCCATGTTTTTTATCTTTATTTTTGAATTTTGCTTCAAAATTGGTTATTAAGGAGTATTATGGAACTTGGATAAACTATAATACTTAATCCCTAATATTCGTTTCTTTTATCTTCTTTGGATTCGTTTCAAAATATTTTTCATCATCCTCACCCTTAATGGTGATATTGATGAATATCTTTTTGGCGCCAGAAATCAAGAAAGATAAATGATTACTTAATGAATATCTTTGGCAGTAGTGCAGATGAATGAACAAGTGTTATTGAACACGACTAACCCATGGTGATCTGAATGAATATCTTTGGCCAGTAGTGCAAAGCATCGAATATTTGATTCAAGATGTGTATTGATTAATGTTACGAGATAAAATATATTGATGATGAACTTTTAAATCTTAGAAGATAGTAGAATTCTTTCTCTACTTGACTCTTCAAATGGATTAATGTTTCTCGCTGCAATTGTTGATCTAAAACTTGTTGCCTATTATATTTTATCGATTTTTTCTCATTGAAGACTAATGATAAATTATTGTATATTATCTTGGTCATAATATTCTTTTACTTTGCTAAATTTGAGCTTCACCATTTTCCTTTTTGTTCCATTTTCTTCTCGGGAGGTGAGAACATGGCGAGGAACTAACCGGGGTTATGGAGTGATGGTTCGGGATAGTTGTATTAGTAGTCCTCACTATTTTGTAAAATAGTGTATCAATAATCAGAATGAGGACTCTTTTTTGAGTTTTTATACTCTATTGTATAATAGTTGTATTCAAACTCATAAGATATGTGTTGTCGTATTTTGCATTTACAATTGTATTCTTGAAGTTGTATTTGTTTATGTATCACGATTTGATTTATTTCGGAATTCATGATGATGTATTGCTTTGAGGCGTCACAAGATAAATTTTTTTGAGATTATAATTATTTTTTCTCATTATTGACTTTCATGTTGCAGTCATGTCTGCTGTGAGTGGTCTGCAGGTAAAATACCAGGATTTGACACAAGTGGGTAACTTTGTTCTCTTCTAATTTAGTTATGCATTTCTATTGAATTGTAGGCTGATGTTTCATTGGGTGAACCATTGATTTTACATCATTTCATTTTGCCACCAGTGATACTGGGAGAAAATGCCTTCAACTTGAATTTGGCCAAAAGTTAAACAAATGGGATTAGCGAACTGTTAAATCATGTAGGAAATGGGTTTGTGGACACTGCTGGAAGGCTGTCTGCTTCTTGCAAATGCACTGGCAATTTTGAATGAGGACCGCTTTCTGACACCAAGAGGGTGGAGCTCCCAGGAATTTTCAGGGTTCAAGAGAAACTCGTTCAGTTGTAACAGAATAACAAAAAGTATACCATCCAATCAAAATATATATGCTCTATCATATAGGAAATTAATTCAATAAATACTGAAAGTGAAGATTATGAATTACAGAATTAGTGCCTATTATTCCCCGGGCAATGTAATCTTCATTCTTAATTGTTAGTTTTACAAAACTAAAAAAAAATCATCCAGAATCTAGAAAGAAACCCATTTGATACATATCCAAAATTGACATGAAAAACTTAGAATTAGCATTCAATTGCAGTCCTACCAACCCCACAAAATATATACAACAAAAACTAAGATTTACACCACGTCATTCTTCTTCTTTTCTGCAATATAACTCTAGATTTCGCTTGATTGAAAATGATATTTGTAAATACAAGCTCTAAATCATTCACTAATTGTGAGTAATTCATTTAATGTAAATTTTGTGAAATAATAAATCATGCTGATAAATAAAAACATATAAACAAAAGTAAATAGTTTTGCCATTACATAATCATAAAATCACATATTAAGATAAATTCAAAGACCCGACTTTTCTTGACCTATAATTTTGTAGTGGTTCCGCTTATCATGATTGATCATCATATTGCATATTGCACACTTTCTTAATTGTTTACGACTTGCAGCCTCTTCGATCCCACTCTTTATTCTTGTAGCTTTTTTTCGCCCCTTTGTTTGCGAACAAATAGGATCTAATAACGGCTCATCTTCAACGGGCTGATCATCATCTTCTCGAATATCATGAACCTCTTTTACACTAATTTCATCAGGGTCAAATTTCTCAAAGATGGGTTGATTGTCAATGCACAGTTGTACGACATGCTTAAAACCATTAATTGAGCATGATCCTGTAGAAGCTAATCGCAAGAGCAACGTCACCAAATAATTGTAACACAAAGCCTTGCTTGATTTACTGCGCCGTTTTCTTCCTTAATATTTTTTTTGGAGGATATTTAAAAGAAATTATCAGAAATAAATTTGATAATAATAAAATTTGATAGCATACTGTTTTGTTATATCCATATTTTATTCATTATGTGATATTGATGCAAATTCGGTTTATTCCTTCTATGATATTCCTTTGTTATAGATTGCATATCTTTGAGTTTCCTTGTTCTATTGGATTGCATATGTTTGTTGAGTAGCGTACGCTTATTGGCTTATACACAGAATTAAACTCTACTGGTGGCTTGGGGGCAAAATTGGGAACGTTCATTTTTTTGGTAGTACGCTAGTTGGTGTAGCGTACGGGGATTAAAAATTTTACACGTACGCTAGACGAACTGGCTGAGATTAGAAGTTAAAGGTGACCAAATAAGACAAAGTTGTTGTACCCAAATATTTACTTGTCTTGAACTTTCTATTTTAATAAGAGGCGCCACGTAAAATATTCTTGTCAAGATATAGTTATACATATGAATATATATTATTAAAATAATCCCACTAGGAAGAGCTTGTACCCTAACTTATCCTTTTTTTTTTTTTTTACAGACAAATTTTGACATGCCTGTAAAAACATATAAGGAAATAATAAAAAATATTTTGAACCCTACCAGGACCAAGTCATTACATCACGGGGGAAATAAAAAAAAAAAAAATTAAACTATTCATTTGCTAAATGATTCGAACTCATGACCTCAAGCACCAAACTCTCGTCATATGACCACCACCCAAGACCACTACCTAAATTGTTCGTTACAACCAAGGATATATCTTTATATTAAAACTTCACCATCCCCAAAATCTATATATTATTATTATATTACGATTTATTTTATATAAATCTATATTATTAATTGGGTTTGTTAAAATAGAAATAAGTTAATTTTTATATTTATTATTATCCCTTTAATACTTTTTTCTTATTTTTGTAATAATATCAATAAAAGGATTATTAATATATAAAAATTCAATTAGTCTAATAAGTAATGATGATAATTTTTCAAGACATTTCGTGAAATTAATTTACTTATCGAATTTATAAAAGTAGTGAAGTATTATTATAATAATAATAATGTGATTATCAATATTAGAGGTACAGATTATACCAATAATAGTACTGCATAACATTAAGAGGAATAGTACATATTACATGTTCATTTTCATAAAATAAAATAAAAAAAACATAGCATGATTAATACAACCGACGTCTATTTTTTTAGCTCAGGAATCCCTAGCACTCGATAGTGATTTCGCTTATCGTGGTCGATTTCAAAGCCACAAATTGCACATTTTCGATGAGGTTTAGAAGGAACGATTTTTTTGAGTGCACTCTTGAATCTAGATTGTTTTTTGCGGCCCTTTGTCTGAGAAATAATAGGCGGCAAAAACTCTTCTTCTGCTTCCACCTCTGCGTCTTCATCGTTATTATCGTATCCCATATCATGATTTGGATCTCCAACTATGCAATCAATGTCGTCATCTGTCAGTTCAGTAATATTCTCATCCGGATCATATTGGTCAACCAACTCTTTTCCTCGTGCATTCAGTTTAAGAACAGCTTTTGTAACCTCGACCGAAAATGCTTTTTTCGCTTAACTCGGTAATCACTCATCAAATGATTGTAGCGCATTGCTTGATCTTGTTCGAAGTCAGCAGATGTGGAGTTAAAGAGTAAGTCTTCACCATTACTTTTGTTCGCGTCTCTTGTCCACCGATGAAGAATCATGTCGCTCGGTATTTGTGAAATACTCTTTGCTATGAAATATCTCAAGATGTGCCTGCATAATTCACCAGAGTGAGAAAACATTTGGCAGTTACATGTTACCGATTCTAGTTGACGATTGTTGACAACTTCTTTATATCTTCCACCACTTTCAGTTGCATCTGCATTATACACTGCATAAACCTTAGTGTCAGTGACACACAACTCACTAAGTTTATGAACATTGTATTTCATGGAATCGACGAACTGACGTTGGAAACGTCTAAACATCTCTTTTATGTACACTTGTGCAGCATGAACTTCTAAAGATGAACCGAGTACCATAATCCTTTTACTATGTTTTGTTATGTAGTCGGTCTTCCTCTCCTTGATAAATTGTTTTTCTATAGCCTTTTGACTCTGCAGTACAAAACATAGCATACCTGTTGATGCATTAACATACTCGAGAGCATGAATGCCTTTTTTGATGAGTATGCTAATGCATCAACAGGTATGCTATGTTTTGTACTGCAGAGTCAAAATATAATATCGCAAAATTTTAAATGTTAGGGTTTATATTGCTAATAGACGGATCCGGTTAACATGAAGTTATTTTTTTTGTAAGTTGGTCAATTGGCCAATAGAATACTGACACACATACAACCTCGCCTGCGTGTCAGTATTCTATTGGTCAATTGACCAACTTAACTCAAAATAAACTTCATATTAACCACTCCCCTAATAGACAATTTTGTAATTTTTCCAGCATAATGGTGAAAATCCATATAAAAAACATCTCTCACCGTTAAAATTATTTTCCCATATGCCTACCCATAGTACTTAAACTACATTTATTACTAAGTTAACAAAATAAAGAAGTAAAACAACATGGAACAAATAAAACCTACTTGTACACACAACAGCCGATCGAATACTAGTCAGAAATAGTACTGTAATACCCTGATTCATATTCGACCACAGAAGCATGATCAGAATTTGAATCATATTCAAAATATTCGACCCGAGAAGACTGACCAGAAGTTGAATCATATTCAAAATATTCGAGCAGAGAAGCCTCAGAAGTTGAATCACATTTGGTACAGAGTCGAAAATGACATGGTTGACATTCAAGCATCGGAGAACCATCAGGTATGCGATCACCACAATTTCCACACTTGGAATGGGGGAGCTTGTGCTGTTGCATAGCAGCAAGTGTGAGGCTGTGCGGGTGTTTGTCAACTGTAATATTGGTCGCCCATAACTTGATATTCGAGTAAGCATAATACGGACGAAGGCACTGAACATGGAAGGATTGATCGCAAGGACGACAAAAATAGAATGAATGAAATGTACCACTAATTTCTTCCTCGCATATTTCACAATAGAATTCGTCCGGATGATCTTTTATCGGAGGATGGACTAGTGGAATGGGGTGAGGATCCCATCTGTGATTAATCGTACCTGGCAACAAAATACACGATCCATGCAGATAGAATTTACAATCTCTACAACCAAAGCAGCTATCATGACTAATTAATTCTCCACATGCCTTGCAGTTTGCCAGTTTGTCTAAAAGTTGTCCAAGATCTAGAGGGTGCCTGTGAGCCACATATTTGATTCTGTAAGGAAGGGAAGCACACTTGATATCTAGGTAGAAATTGCAGATCTTGCAATAAAAGAACATCCCATTGCAAATGTTGTCACAAAAGTCGCATTTGACATAAATATTAGGCTTGACATGGTTATGTATAACAAGCGCGTGCTCTAGGTGTAATGGGTGTGTTGCCACCAATGGCAACTCAGCACAGCACGCGTGGAGAAAGAATTTACACTGAGCACAACCGTAGAATGGATCAGTCAAAATAGGCCGCACACAACCATCGCATAACATTTGAATCTCAGTAGTATTAATATTGTTGTTCCTTTGGAGTTGGTCCGAACGGACTAGTGGATGATCTTTATGTGCCCAGTGTGCAAAGTCTATTTGATCTACGACTGTCACGGGCATAGTACCCAGATGCTTATGAATATTCTGTAGCATCATTAGATTCATACTCATCTCGCCAAATTGCTGTCTCATTAGATCTATATTCAGCCTGTCAATTTGCTGTGGCCTTCTTCTATCTTCATCTATATACGCCTTGCCAAATTGCTGTATCATTTGATCCATTTTTGATTCATTAGTCGACGTCGCTGGTAAATGAAAAAGATCACGGATATAAAGACTTTCTTCATCCCTCTCACTATAACTGCAACCAAAAATATATACAATTAATGTAAGAAAAACACTAAATATGAAATCACATGTAAGATATATGATATATGTTGATGAAGCTTAACCTCAAAGGTACTCTTCCAGCTGTTGATGTTGCACATTTGATATGAGCAAAGAATCTACATTTGACACAATAATAAAGCCAGTAAATCCGCTTCACTTCCCTATCGCAGATGTTGCACATCTGCTTAAATCGACGATATCGTTCTGGTAAACTACAGACCAAGGCGAGAGGGTGATCATCATAAATCTTACATTCTATGCTAGTAGGCACAAAAGCACATTTGTGGTGCATCCAAAATGGACAAGCGTTACAAGTATATGATGAATCTTTATGTTTTTCGCCGCAAGCGTCACACCTGAACAATGCTGGCCTCTGCACCAAGGTCAACGCGTGGTTCTCGTAGTTGTGACCTGGATGTTTAATGTTACGCCCCTGCTGGAAACAACAATTCAGACAAATCTGAAATGGACATAATTTATCGGGACAGACATAGCTGTAAGACATCCCTAAGTCCAGATCACAAACATTACATTTGCGATCTCCCATTAAAGATTGGAGTATTTCAAGATGGGGATGGTAGTGGTGCATAGGGTATTCAATCATCATGGGTGCTTCTGCACAAGTTTTGTGCAGAAAGATATCGTGACAATTCATTTCATTGTCAGTGGTGTTTGTAGCGCATCTATAAAATGTGCTTTTGATGCCCATTATTGGTTTATTGCACGCATGACACACCATGCCCTCACGAGTATGAAGCTCATCGCAGATGATCAGGGGATGTTGATGGCAAAAGTGTTGTAGCTGCTTCATCTCTGTTTGAGTGTATATATATGGAGAGAGAGAGAGAGAAAGGTGAAGGCAGTGATCTAGCAAGATATTGAACACCAAGAACTCGATCAACATATAAATAAACAAGCCTTTAGGCACATGACCATCGAAGAATGTAGGTAATTAGGCAAAAACTCGTTTCAAAATATAATATTTTTTAGTTAAAATGCAAAACTCTTTCATCTGTTTTATGCTCATGTGATGTTTTCATCCTTGGTTTTGACTAATTAGCCAATTACTCTCTCAAACTACAATTATTAGTGCAAAATATCGTATCTTTCTAGAGTATAATTAACAGTGCAAAACTGACCAAAAAAGTATAGTTTTGCACTACTAATTGTGTCACGAGGAGTAACGTTTTGCTACATTGTATTTTAGTCATACTTAAACTCAAAAATGATGTGATCTATTTAACATTTGAATACAATAAAGATTGTAATTGATAGATATTAATTAATACCTTGAATCCTCATCCAATTTAATTATACAAAATTCAAACCAAATTAATTAGTATATTACCAAGTGTATACAAAACATAATGCTAACAATCAACAGGGACGATTATTTCTACAAGAATATGTGCTAGTTCTTGTAAGTGAGTGGTACAACCCCACCTCCTATAATTATAAATAACTTTGAACAAATTAGACGAAATTGTTTTAACATTGAGCCAAGAGAGGCTTATTGATTATATATCTTATTGATTTTAAGAATAAAGTTTTTATTATTGTTTAGTTTCTTTTTCTTTCTTTCTCTCGCTGCCTTTACTTTTCCTTTTTCCTTTTTCCTTTTTCCTTTTTCTTTCTCTCTTTTTATCTTTCCTTATTCTTTATCTTTTCCTTTTGGAGGTTGAGTTGATAGCCACTTGGAAAGAAATGTCATAGGCTCCGATCGATTGAGCTACTGGTGAATGGTGATATGCAAGTGATGTTACTATATTGTGCTAAATTATTATTCAAGTAAATCTACATGTGATTTCACATTTATTTTCAAGTGAACTCGTTTCCGTCCATTTTAAGTGGATGAATTATTAACAATAACAAATATTGTTCCAATGACCATAATACCCTCGAATACCCTCAAATTTCCTTCAAATTTAACAAAGCATATACCCTCAATCATTCTCACCATATGACTACCCATAAAACACACAAAATCCAGAAGAAAAATTGTCGATTTCTACCGATTTACAGACAATGCCATTGTATCTGCTCTCAACAGACTTTACAACCTAGTTTTTTACATGTATTAAAATAACACTTAAATCATTGAATTCTATAAAAATTCTAGTTCCCATAAATATTATAAATTATTTGAGAGTCATAAAAAAAATATGGCCAGTCGCTAGACCGGTCGACGAATTCTGGTTCCCCCTAGAAGGACCGTTGTAGAAATGATCATCCAGCGTTTATAGTTCTGAATCCTGAAACAAAACATTAGAAAAAGAGTATATAGTTCTGAATCCATATCCATGTAAGTTAATAGGACAAAAGAATCATAGTACAGAGTATTAGTAACATATGTTTGGTGTTATCAGTGATTTGAGGCATTTTTATATAAAAGTAAAATTGTGGGTCAAAGTTTCTATAAACTCATACGTGATTGGATAATAAATTAACTAAATCCCTTTGTACAGGGACGTAGCTACATGGATGTTGGGGGGCCGTGACCCCCTCAAAGTTTAAAATTTTTGTAAGATTCACCTTAAAGTTTAAAAATTTTATAAAACTCATTTGTATATTTGGTTTGTTTTGAAAATTTTGTAAGACTACGGCTCCCAAGTTTTGACCAAGTTTTGATATTTTTTAAAAGACTTTTTTTTGATATGTTTTATTATCTTTGTCAAAGCAAATTTTATTACTATATTATTTTTGTTTTAATAAAAATATGTGTTTGTAATAGTGAAATTTTATATTTTAGTGATGAATATATTTTATGTTGTTAAAAAAAAAAATTTGGCCCCCCCAAAGAACAAATCCTGGCTCCGTCCCTGCCTTTGTACCCTTTTCAGTTATGGGTATAAATGAACCGAGTCGAGTATTGAGTTGCTCATAATTGATTCATAGAATTTATCGAGTATGAAATAAAATTTGATTGAGACTCATTTTAGCTACCGAGTCAAACACGATCTCGAATCGAGTCCGAACAGTTTGAACTTTTCGAGTTAATATGATTCGAGTATACTCAATAGAATGAAGAAGTTCGAATAACTTAACAAACTTTAAAATTTTCTCATATAAAATTCGAATCAAATTTTTAATCGAATAAATACAAATCAAATTCTAAGGGCAAAGTTCATTTTACGTTCTTATATTATAATTGTAGTAGTAATTCAGTCAAGCAAGTACTACTATATATCATTAACTTAATTATTCTCAAATTTGGAGGCTGATTTGGTAAACGAGTTCTCCCTTTCGAGTTATTGAAAATCAAAAACAATTATTACACGACTATAATTTAATATTCAAATACTATAAATTTTGTAATATTTTTTTATAGAACAAACATCTTTTTCACATCATCACTATCATTTGGTATTGTAATATACAATCATTTTGCAATAATTTTTGGAATGCCCGGTCAACATCATTTCCGGAAAAAAGAAAACAAAAGGTTGAGACAATGCAGTGCAATAACGTGTTTAATGCAATACATGCATGGCACAATTCCCGATAATTAAGAATTCAATGTAATAAATTTTTACAAATAAATTTGATAGATCCATTAATTCATACTCACATATAAATGATAAGTGAGATCCACAAAAATTATCTTGTAAAATTAATATTTTCATTTGTAAAAATATCAATTTCTTATAATTAATTATCTTTATTTAACTTGCATAACATCAACTTTTAAAAAAACTTACATGTTATTACATGATATATGTAAAATTCAGATTAACTGTGATACGTACATCCCTTTTATCGTATATATATATATATATATATATATATATATATATATATATATATATATATATAACCCTAAACCTTGACTTGAAGCAAATGATTTTGACGATAATCAACTTAAAGTCAATATTTGGAGTGAACATGTAAAGTAGGTATCAAAATCAAGTTATTTTTTCTTGTAGCTGTGGCTCCATTGGTCTCTTCCATATCTAGATCTTCCGGTTTCATGCGATCATTAGGGAGTTTCCAGTCAAAATAGTAGAGTAACTGAGCCATTGGAAGCTCAAGAGTGGCGGCAGCAAATGCAATACCTGCGCATATTCTTCTTCCGGCACCAAATGGAATGTACTCAAAGTTGGCACCTATGAAGTCCACAGAGCCACTCTCAAATCTCTCCGGCATGAAACTTTCTGCATGGACCCAACGTTCAGGATCCCTCGCGATCGCCCAAGCGTTGACCATGATTTTTGTTCCGACCGGTATGGTGTATCCGTCAATCTCGCATTGCTTCCTGCATTCTCTTGGGACTAGTAAGGGAACAGGAGCGTGCAGACGTAGAGTTTCTTTGATCACTAGTTTTAAGTAAGTCAATCCTTGAACATCGGCTTCATAGATTTTTGTCTTTCCCTTGAGAACTTCTCTCACTTCTGCTTGTGCCTTTTTCATCGCTTCCGGGTTTCTCATCAACTCAGACATCATCCATTGGAGTGTAGCTGAAGTACTGTCAGTTCCAGCTGTAAACATATCCTGCACAATTACATATTAAAGATGTTTGGAATTAGTTATGAATTAACAAAAATTATTTATTTATTTATGTAATCATTACTTACTAGAGTGATGCCTTGGATATCCTTGGAGGTGATGGGAATGTCAAGGCTTTGACTCTCCTGGATTCTCAGAAGAACATCAATTAGATCTTCCTCCTCATTATCATTTACTTTTCCCTCTTTTTTGCTCGCCATCTTTTCCATATGCTCTTGAATAATATTTTCAAAGATATGATCAAGCTTTCGCCTCATCTTCTGCAATTTAGGCCTCATCCCCGTGACATACTCGAGAAACTTCAAGGAAGGAAACAAATCCGCCATAAAAAACCCCGAACCCCAATACGCAATATCTTCTACCACCTCAATCAACTCATCTTGATACGCGCATTTCTTCCCAATCGCCGCCCTACAAATCACCGCATTCGCCATCCCCGTAACTTGGGTACTAAAATTAACAGGCGATCCCAACGAAGACCTGACGGACTCAACCAGCTGCCACGACTCCTCCTCTCGAATATTGCGAAACGACCGGACTTTATTCGCACTCAAAAGTTCCGACGTTGATATTTTTCGCATTTGCCTCCAATAATCCCCATATGGAGCCAAAACAATATCCCTACTATTCTTCAACATAATCCTGCCTAGTAGCATATCCGGCCTATCCGCGCAAGAAAGGTCATGTGTTTTTAGTATCTCTTTAGCCACACGCGGCGTCGACACCACAATTGCCGAGATTTTGCCGAGTTGTAAGTGCATCAGTGGTCCATATTTCTGAGCCAATTCTAGGAGACCGCGATGCGGTATCGGGTCGACACGTGCCAGTTGGAGCAGATTTCCAATTATCGGTAACTTGGTCGGACCCGGGGGAAGGTTATTGGGTTTGGATCTTTTCAAGAGCTTGAAGAGGAATAGAGAGAAAATTATTAGCGAAATGATAACATGCAAGGGGAGAAATTGGAGCTCCATTGGATTACTCGGAAGTGGACTTGATGATGTTGCTAATTTTGTGTACTTCTTCTATTTTATAGTCATAATAAGATTCAGTACTTTAATTAATTGGTTATTTACTTATTTAATAGTAATATTAAAAAAAAGAAACGGTCAATAACAACTCATTTCGAAGTCAAAATTGGATGCTTCAATTGATTTTTTTTATATTATAAATAGTCATAAGCATTTATTTGACTGAATCACTTGCGGTGGATTACAGGCAACTTGAATTTCAAAGATGTTGTTTCAATGGAGTACACTTTTATTAATTGACTGAATCAACATTCTATGCATTTGTTCTACAAAAACAGCGTCATTGGTAAAATAAGCGAAATTTTTTTACTCCATTTTTTTAATTTTTATTTTTGTTATGAGGAATTTCTGGCCTTATAATCAGATTATATCTCTGCACTCCGAACAAGACTTCCAAAACAGGCTGAAATCTGCTGTCCGTAACCTCTATACTTGTTGGTGGGAGTTGAAATCAAGATTTCGGATTTATGGTTGATCCAATGCTCTCCCTTTAACCACTAAGCCGAGTTCTCAAATTACTCAAATCTAAGCTTTTCACGCACAATTTTTTTTTATGCATTGCAATATTTTAAAATTTTTATTTTCTATAGTTACCTTAAATTTATCGGTGTGATGATATGATAAGGAAAATATATACATTGTGAATGTTTATATTAATTTTGTAATTATCGATTACGTAAATAAGTATTAGTGATAATTATTTTGGAGGGATGTCTAATACTTGAGATTATTTTATAATTCTATCAAATTCTATATAGTGATACGTTTTGATTTTGGAATATAATGACATCAGGCAATTAAAATTATAATCAAATGAATATTCTTTTTTCAAACCAAGTTTGCTAAGAATTTGTCAAATAAATTGGCTGTTAGAACTATGACTAGTCAAACGCAGGCCCCACATTACATTACATGTACACTTTGAAAAACCAAAAATAATAATAATGCAATAATGCTTACCCTTTGATCATGTGAAATAGTGCTGTGAAATGGTCCTATTCTTGTATCACAATGAAAATGTCATTTTCTGAGTAAATTAGGGGATGATGACCTAGCTCTCCGAGTTGGTGGTATTTGATAAAAATTGAATAAATTTAAATTTGAATTTGAATGAGCTGAATCTGAATCTGAATGAAAAAAGTTGTTTAATAATTGACATGTCTGAAATATCTGAATGACAAAACTTTATTATTTTACCCCCTCTAAAAAAATTCAAAATGATTGTAAATTTATTTAATATTACTTGATATAATAGTTAATATTTTTTTTTACTTTTTTAAATTTTTTTTACTTCATTCAAATTGCTTCATTCAAATTTCAAAAAATATGACTTAGTCAATCATTCAAATTCGTTCGTCTATCTTACCGATTCAAATTTATTCGGACTAAAACAAACGACCGACCGATTCAAAGAATTCAGATTCACCTCCATTCAAATTCTAAACAAACACCCCTTAGTCTCTCCACCATGGCACTCGTCTGCTTTGAATTTGTACAAAATATCTACACTTTGGTCTACAAATGAGTCGTCGTGAGACACTTTCGATTGAAATTGGGGGCGTCCAGGTCTGAAACGATTTGAAGACGTGTAATATATATATATTTTTAAACACAATAAAAAGAATTTATAATTTTTTTGTTCAAACTTACTCTATTATTTTTTATTTATTATTTTTTTTATTGTGGTTAAAAAAATATTACACGTACCGGTCGTTAGCACCCGACGTGAGGCACCGGACGCCCCCCGACCCCTTTCGGTGTAGCCTTGTAAGTGGTCAATGAAAAGGGTCAAGAAATAAGTTATCAATAGCTGTTTCATGTGTAAAGCTGCAACTAACTGTTTTTTTTTACCCTTTTGGACGACCTCCTTCCGTCTCTTAAGTCTGTCAAATCGAGCAAATGGGCAAAGGGTTCGTTAGGAGGTGTCCCATTGCCTGACAACTACATTGCTCGAGGAACGGCTGTGTTGTAGGTCCGTCGGTCAAGAGATATACCCTTAATTAGCTCTCCCAACTCGCTCCATCCGAGTGGGTCGCAATTTTGCAATGTTTAGGCCTAGACCCAACTGATGTGTTCAGGCCTTTCCATTTGGTCTTATATCATAACATGTTGGGATATTTTACATGAATTATATATTGGATAAATTCAAGAGTATAAATTGATTAATAAATATAGTGAAACATCAACCTAATAGGTTAACTTTTTAGGTAAAAAGGTGGTCCAACATGCTTATTGAGTCAGTCTACACAGGTGTGCGCTGCATTGGTGATGAATTGATGTGAGATGGATCGTACAATTCCGCTACAAATGTTATCAAAGCTCATGGTTTGATGGACCCAAGTATCCTGCATTGATGTGGGATGGATCGTACAATTCCGCTGCATAACATTTAGGTGTTGAGACGAATTATATAAAATTTTAAAATTTCGCCTCGTATAACAAATAAAAAATAAGGGAATCTAAAGTTTAGTTTATTTATGATGCAGGAATAGAGTTAGAAGTGGAGTAATTTGTGATTGAAGAAGAGAGTTTTCATTGGTTAAACTTCTACTACAAGAAAAAAGGGTCAAGATCGATAGAATTATCCTTGACGGATTATAATCCGTCGTATTTAAATTCTTATCTAAGTAACCATAGAGTTCCACGTATCCATTCTTATTTTTGACGGAATTATTTCATCGATCTTAATCGATCGAACATATCGCCTTTCCGATGAATAATCCGTAGACAGTAAATGATCTGTCGACCTCTTGACGGAATGTCCGATGGACTTAAGGTCGACGGTATTATTTTTGACTGAATGGCTAACGGAATATCCCGTCGGAAATAAGGTTATTCCGACAAAATAAGCTCATTTCCAATTGAATATTCCGTCGGAATTAGTCCTTTTTTGTAGTGTTCAAGTAGTTATAACTTTTGATCCAAAAGGAATTACGGAGCCCTTAATATATGAAATCAAATCTATCAACGAGTTTAATCCATTGAAAGCATTTATAGCAGTCTAATCGTTGGTTAAAGTTCGATCAAATTTGTAAGACCCCAAATTTTATGAAATAAAAGTATTCAATTTTTCTTATAATTACTATTCAGTAAATGGTTAAATTGATAAAAGTTAAAGTTAAGGGTGATATATGAATTTTTTTTCAAAATACGCAAGTGGTTATAAAATATTCATTGTTGTCGGAGAATATTCGTTTGGTCGTGGAATATTCTTTCTGTCGGGGAATATTCGTACGACGGTGCAACCATTTGTGGGCCCCATAACGGATAACTGTCGGATGAAGAAAATGACAAATTTGAGTTTTTATAAATAACGGCGTAGTTATTCTGAGTAACATTGTTGGAATACCCTATTGGTAAAGTAAAGTAATACGCGTTGTTGCAGCACAAGAAGCACCAGATTGGTATTGAATTTTTTCAATTATTGATTCTTACGTGAAGGCACTACTCAATAATTATTACAAAGAATTATTGCTTCAATATTTTATTTTATTGATTCAATAATTGCTTGCGTTGATATTTTATATTATTGTTGTTTCAATAATTGTCACCGCACAAAGATTCCATTATCGGATCAATAATTCATATTATTTGAATAATATTATTAGATAGCATTATTGGCAATGTCTAGAAAGTTCATCGAGGAGAGATTTGGTCACCTAATTGCGGCGCCCGATGAAGGAGAAATCCTTATCGAAAGCTCCTCTTTCCGAACCCGCACGGTTGTCATTATTGTGATTCTGTAATATTATTTGTGAATAATTAATTATTGATTTATATGATAATGAAATATTTATTTGATGTGGATATAAATGATGGATTTATTTATGTGGTTATAAATGAAGGAATTAATGTTGAGGTATTTTATCAGTATTTTGTCGGATTGAGGTATTAAAAGATCAAATCAGTGTTCTTACAGCTTTATTGTGTGAGTTATAATTTTTAATCTGACCGTTGGATCGTTGTGATTTTTGGATATGTTATACATATATAAGTTGAGTATATGTTCACAAATTTTGAACCGTTAAAAATGAACGAATGATTTGTTATGAATTTTAAGAGGTGGCTGATTCGAAAATTAGGTTTATAAATGATTTTGGTGGAAAATTCTAGAAATGGGTGGGCCCCACTTTTGGTTGTTGGGGAAGATGGATGATTTTGGTGGTTTGGAATAGTAGCGTGTAAAGCCATCGGTGTAGTAGTCAAGTCTGCTTTCTGGCGTCTAACATTTTCCTATAAATAGAGGGCTAAGTTAAAATTAAAAAACACACCAGAATTCATAAGTTTTCTCTTTTTTTTTTCTCTAGATTATCGAGTGTATTTTGTGAGTATTTAGATACTTGGTGAGTTGCTATTCATCAGTGCAAGTTTCCTTCAGCGTCATATCCAATATCCAGTCAGAAGTGTTGCTCTTTTGAGGTAAGGGATAGTAAGGGATTGTAAGGGATAGTAAGGGATATTAAGGGATGTTATATTCTTCATAATGATGTTATTCTTTCAATATCATTATACTGACATATTGGTATGGATCTTATTGTGGAATTTCTAACTTTTTGAGTCGGGATTACTATTCACGTATACGGCACTATTCATGTATATGACACTATTTACGTATATGACATTATTTATGAATACGAAGTACTATTCATGAGTTACTATTCATGAGTTACTATTCATGAGTTACTATTCCTGAGTTACTATTCACGAGTTACTATTCACGGGTACTATTCATGACAAAATTGGTTTCTTTTTCTAACCAAATTATAGTTGAGTTATGAATATTACTCTTGAGATTTAATCTATATGTTGATTATATTATTTTTATTATCATATATAACATTTTTATAACCCTAGTGATGAAATTTTTCTTTAACTTGAGTGTAAAGATGGGTAGATTATTGGTATGATCATGACTATGGGTTCTCTTTGGCCAGTAGTGCAAAGATGAATTGTGACTAGTATGATCATGACCATTGAATTTACAATTGAATATCTTTAGCTTTAGTGCAAAGGTGAAATGATCAACATGGTTATAATTATGGTTTATATAAATTCTGAAATGATTATGTATTTCTTTGAGATAAGAATATCTTTGGCCTGTAGTGCAAAGATGACCTGTTGTTGAATATCTTTGGCCTGTAGTGCAAAGATGACCTGTTGTTGAATATCTTTGGCCTGTAGTATAAAGATGAATTGTTGATGAATATCTTTGGCCCGTAGTGTAAAGATGACCTGTTGTTGAATATCTTTGGCCTGTAGTGCAAAGATGACTTGTTGATGAATATCTTTGGCCGTAGTGCAAAAATGAATTTATTAGTATGATTATGAGCAGAACCGTGATTTGGTATAACCATGATCTTTGATGTTTCAGGTAAAGACAGGTGATGAAAATTATCTTCGTCCTGGGTGCGAAGAGGAATTTAGAACTACAATTACGATTATGAGTTATATATGTGATTGTGGATATGAATTGTTGATTGATGTTACAGGGATAAAACATTGTTGGTGGACTTTTAACATGGAGAAGATAATAGATTTTATGGTCTATTCGACTCTTCTAATGGATCGCTTCGTTCACCGCAACTATGGTTGAAAAGTTTTATCATCTACCATATGTTCTAAATCTCCGATTTATTACGATGAAGGCTATTGATAATTTAATTATCTTTAGTCATGATATTCTTTATCGAGCTAGTTGTACTCACCCTTTTGCTTCACAATTCCTTTCGTGTAATAAAAGTGTAGTCCGGGTTGAGCGGGGGGATAACGAGAATAGAATCGGTGGTCTATAGTCGCTTGAGGTTCTCCCTAAATAGTATGAAAATAATTTTATTGAGACTTTAGATAAGTGTGTCGATTATTATACGTCATTTGATATTTAATTTTGGTGAACCGAATAGGGTGATGTGAACTCAACTTTGGAAGGGTGTTTTGCCACTATCATAAAAGATGTCTAATAACATACAAACTCGTGTTATCATAAGACAGGGTTGTGCACATCCACTTGCAGAGTATATCTACGAGCACTACCTATATAATCTTGGTGTTTGTTTGGAGTATAATTCTCAATTAGAGACAGTGGAGATAATTTTATGTCAAGAGAAGACTCACCATTGGAAAGAAGATGATAGTAATCTTCTCGTTTTTTATTTGGGGTCTATTGGGTCAACCAAGGATAATTACGTGGGCATATGATATCTATCATAACCTGAGCATTTAACGGCCTCCCATGTATGCGAAGGTTTCTCGAGCACTTTTCAAAGATTCTAATTTCTAAAACAGCTTTTGACTATACCTTTATGTAAGGTGTTATGGTGACGTCTTTACCCAAAGTTGGTGTCAAGAGTCACATTGATATATATAATTGTATCAAAACTCACAATACGAAGTTGTTGTATTTTGCACGACAATTATTGTAATGAAGTTGTAGTTGTTTTCTGTACCATGTATTTGGCGACTCAGAATGGGTTGGATGGAATGGACCTATTTTGGGGGCGTCACAAAATTTCTAATTATTTCTATGTTTTAATAAATTGTTATTTATCTTTTTTAATCAGGATTAGAAAGTGTTAAAGACTAGCTCTAAATTATTTATTTTAATTTTCATGGAGAATTTGTTATTTTTTTGTTCGCGAGGTTTTATTTATCTGTGTTAGTAGGTTAAATGA
This sequence comes from Panax quinquefolius, assembly GCA_020205615.1. NCBI lineage: Eukaryota > Viridiplantae > Streptophyta > Magnoliopsida > Apiales > Araliaceae > Panax > Panax quinquefolius. Next base: position 2,922,675 of record CM035174.1, on the reverse strand, counting down.
ACCATAATAATTCACTGTGCGCGTTAAATTAAGTGTCGCTAGAACAATTACGAAAGTATAAGTAAATGTATATATGCTCTTAATTATATGATTATTTTTATTTTAAAAATATCAACAATAAAAAGAAAAAGAAAATGAAAAGAAAATATTATTTTATTACTTCATCCATTCCAAAATTAGATATATAATTTGACTTTTGAGATTAAACAATGACATATTAAATATCAAAATTAGTATGACTCATAAAAGTTTAGAATGAACTAAATTTTGTAATTTTTTTTGCTATATAATATACACTTATAATAATTGTATTAACTAAAATTAAATAAATTCACATCAATTTAAAATTTGTATGTTATCGTTTGACTTCAAAAGTCAAATTGTATCTTTAATCTTGGAATAGAGGGTAATATGTTGACTAAAATCCACTTTGAACCACAAAATTTGCAATGAAAAGTGATTTGCACCCTGTACAGTTTTTTAGATTAAATGCACCATTAACTTCAACCCAAACAATTAAATGCACACTCTGCTAGACTTTTCAGCCAAATCTTCGTCGAAAGGTCTAAGTGTCTAAGATGTTGTTTGTTTACATCTGATTGCCTCTTAATGGACTGTCTCTTATTCGTTAAGAGGCATGATGCTGTTTGTTTGTTTTTCTATTACCTCTGAATGTCTCTTAATCGGTAAGACAGAAAATAAAATCTTAATAATTAAGAGGTACCTCTTAATGAATTTTTTTTGATAATTTTTTTATATAAATATATTCAACAATATTATGCACTCATTTTTATTAAATTGAATATTTAAAATTATTAAATAAAATTTTACCCTTTAAAATGGTAAAATAGTGTCATTAAGAGACAACTTATTTTTAAGTTATCAAACAATTTTTTAGATTCAGACCTCATAATTATTCAGCTGATCTAATTTATTAAGACATCATAATCATTCAAATCTTAATTGTCAAGTTTATCAAACACAACCTAAGTCTATGGGATATAAGAGTATTTAGGTCAAATGACATCCTTCACTCTATTAAAATAGATCTGAAGCTTTTTCAAGCCATAAAATTGGATTTCCACCAAATTACATGACGATAATGGGGGAAAAGAGAGGTGTTGCTCCAACGGATTGATTGTGCTATTTTAAGAAGTCAATGATGACGAAATATATTTGGAAAATCCAAAATGTAGGGAACAGATTTTTTTGTTTCGTCTATTGGAGGGTATTCTGTTAGTTCCTAGTTGGCACAATAGTTATCTAAAAGGGGGGTTGAATAGATATTTAAAAATATTTTTGTTTTAAACTTGTTCTTTGATAATGATTAAAACTTAGCGGAATAAATGTTTGTTTTAGTCTTCTTTACCAAGCAATGGAGTAATGAGGGTGAGACAGTTATGACAGTTATAACAAATATAGCAGTTATGATATGAATGTAAATGACACAGTCGTTTTTAAGTGGTTCAGAGCACTTAAAGCTCCTAGTCCACTCTTCTACTCAACGAGTAGGATATCCACTAAGGATGTCTGTTACAACTTCTGAATCACACAGATTCCTTCTAGACCAGCAGTTTAGGAACTTCTTAGTTCACTCTTGAACTCTTCAAGCCCAGCAGACTTGGCTTTCTTATAGTTCACTATGAACTCTTGAGTTCAAAGAGACTTGGTACTCTTCTTCTTGATTGGTTGATAATGTTGTGTTCTTGATGGTTTTCTTTCTTCAATCGCTGTGTAAGCACTTGTTCTAAAGAACTAATTAGCTGAGCAAGCTTTGCAATATCTCAGATCGTAGAGTTGAGCTTGAGAGAGATGTTCACGTTGTTTGTTCAATGCTTGCTTAGTCCTCTCTCATCTGTCTGATCTGCATATATGTGATGTTGAAAACTATCCGTTGGATCCATCGGTTGTGGCATTAAATGCGTTTGCACTTTTTGTACTGTGATGGAGACATTTCTGCACATATTCTGAAATTGCATTCTTGCCCACTGACACAGCAGACTGCTTTCTCACCTACCACCTGAAAAGGTGTTTTGTCCCTCTTATCCATGGTACTATCCTTAGCTTTTTCAATACGCTTCTTTGTTGCATACTAAGGATATTTCTTTACTCTGGGACTGATGAGTACTGCAGCGTCTAGAATCCATTCCTCATATGTTGAAATCTACCTTTACACAAATCATGAGGCTCGACGTTTTCGGCGATGGGAGATGGATGATGCTCTCATGATTTGGATCATGATTCTCTACGATTGCATCGTGGTGACTTGTTGCCTTAGTGCTTGATCCGATGCTTTATCATTTAGAGAGCACTACGATTTCTCTTAAACCCTTGCACACTACGATCTTTACTTGCTCGTGTTGTTGACTTCTACGCTTCAGAGAGCACACTACGATCGTTGACTTGTAAACTTCATGTTTCCTTCAGCACACTGCGATCGTGGAGTTGGCTCGGCAAACGTTGGGACCACTCTACGATTTTCGAAGAGTCCCTTCAAGGCAGGCACACACTACGATCCGTTAAGCTCTACATTTCTTCCTTGACTTCTGCACTGTTGATCAGATGATATACTACGATTTCTTCGAACCCTATCTATTACATCTCAAGATCATTCTAGCAGCTTTGATCTTTTCTATCTATACATTCTATTAAAGAATGATACACGTTAAGATCTTAGATCAACCTAACAGTTTTGATCTATTACTAAGTCCTTGTACATATATTCATTGAAGGACCTTACAAATAATCATGAACATATACATTAAAACATCAAATCATAATATGCATTCTCCCAATAATCTCCCCTTATTTGATGTTGACATAACCAAGGAGATTTGTTGTCATGATTATTAGTGATTGAATGCATTCTTGAAATTTAAACATGACTTAGTATTTCAAAGGAATGTTTGAAATTTCTAGAGAATAAGCATGAATTTATTGATGATCGAAGATATTATAATTGTAATTACATCAATAAGAAATTTAAGTTTCAACTTATCTCTATTTCCTCGACTTCTTTCGTGGAGGTGGGTCATGGTACTCTCACTCGCCCTTCTTTTCTTTCGAGCTTCCTCGTTTCGCTAACTCTTCCAAATTGGCTTAGACTTAGTATTGGATTCTCCTCGTGCACGTGCATGAATGCAAGATCTCCAGGTTGGCATTCTTATGCGTCTGATGAGACACATCTCTGTGAAATTTGAAGTTGACTCTGACGGCTTAATGGTATAGCCATTACAATTCCTCATCGATCGGATCGTTGAGTCTCGATTGTGGAATTGTCTTCACAGAGGGCTTCGTGATGCTTGAGCTTGATATTGTCCTCTTCCTCTTTCTTGAGTTCCATGACCTCCTCTGCCTCTGCCTTGTCCTCCCTGAACTCCTTTCCCTTTATTTTTCCCCTTTATGTCAGCATCAAGGGTTCGAATATCGGCAGACAGTCGATTAACAACTTGGACAAGCTCGTTTAGTTGGCTTTGTGTCTGAGCAATGTTCACTCTATTTTCCTTGATCTGTTTTTCAGATCTTGCTTCTTTGTTTTGGAGAACTGAAAGAATCATACACTACTACAAAATAATAAATAGACAACACTTAAACCATAATATTTTTATAAAAAACGTTGTGGTATTTTTTCCCACAACGTTTTTTAACAAAACGTTGTAGATATATATATATAAATATTATCTATTTAAAAAAGGTATTTTTTAATTTTAAATAGATAACGTTTTTTTTAAAAACGTTATCTAAATTAAAAACACGGAGGTTAAAAACACGGAGGCTAAAGAGTTCTTTCTCTCTTTTCTTATTCCCATCTCGCTCTTCTTTATCTCTACTGCTAAACAGTTACACGAAAACTAGGGTTTATTAACCCGGTTAACTTTCTCTCTCCTGTTCAAATGGCCAAATCTAGAGGGGTTCAGTATCGGTCGTCAACCAGTTCAAAGGGAAGAAGGATCGATAGTGGCTCCCAAGGTGGTAGAAATCGAGGCCGAATACATCTCTGCCATTGAATGGTTGGTGTTTGATGATGTTAGGGTTCTTGCCCTGGGTACCTCGTGTGGGTATTTGTTAATTTACTCTCTGAATGGCCAACTTATTCATAAACAGGTAAAATTCAGTTCAGATTTTATATATGCAAGTGTATGTGTATTTGTGCATGTATGTGGGATTAATCTGTGATCACTGTGTATTTTAATTAGCAAAATTATGTGTCTTTTTAAGGAGTTAATTGACTGTCGACAAAATTTTTGAATGATAAGAGGAACAATTGCTAGTGTTAGGGGTATTTTTTTGATATGTGGTTCTTTGTTGAGCTCCGGGAGATTATCAAAAATTAATACAGAGTTGTAGAATTTAGGATGCCTTAATTCTGTGATTGTATTGGCTGGATATTGTTTGTAGAATAAAATTTTGAATTGTAGATTTGTTTTGAATTTGAAGTATGGAGCTTTCGTTCTGCACTAATCTAGAATTGTAGATTTGTTTTAAATTGTAGTTGTAGATTTGTTTGATGAAATTTTGTGGAGCTTAATAAGGACACAATATGCTCCCACCCAAACCCCCTCCCTATAATTTTAGGTGAACAAGTTTTCCACATTTTTTACTAACCGCTGTGTTACTGGTTTCTCAAAATTATTTGTCCTGGTGAAGAAATAAACTGCACTTTCAAGTGGAATATGTTTATATAGTCTAGTTTTTCCCAATTCGAATTTTGAACTTGTTAAAATTCGTTATAAGTTTTGTTTTGGCTAGGTTTTCAATTGAAAATTGTACGACTAATATATAATAAATTTCTCTTGTACTTTAGTCAATGTTGCAAATTATCTAAAGCTTTTGGAAGTTGAATTCATGTACGTTCCAGTCCCTGTGAATTTCATTTTCATAGGATTTGAGGGGAAGGGAAACCAAGGTATATAAATTTATGGTTAATCTTCTTTTTCCGCCTTAGTTTTCTTGTTTCTTAGTTTGTTGTAGCAATGCTTTATTATATATTTAATTTTCATTTGTTTGTATTTGTTTATTTTAGAATTTAAGCTAAATGTCGAGGAACTTGAGCGCTTGTTCACTAAAATAGATCACATCTTTGAACATACACGGATTCCAAAAATTGGAGAAGTTCTTTGCTCAATTTTTTGTACACATGGCTGGTTAATTTAAGAATTTGTTTGGCACTAGAAGTATAGAGGTTGAAATTTTAGCCTCCTGAACTTCAGTTTTTATGTTTGGCCAGGCTTTCTGGGGTTATTCCTGGTGAGTTATTGAGATATAGAGTGTTGTTGGGAGATATGGTGGTCATGTATGTGTATATTAAATTTGAAGCTTTCGCTGATTTACTTGGAAATGACACTTAGAATTTAAATATATCCATGAAATTGCACAATCTTGTGAATCTGGCCTCTGTGATGATGCATAACTAGACCGCATCCACAGATTCTTGCATTTTATATCACAGATTATCATCTAAATTTTGATTTTCTAAAATGTTGTTGATACTTCTTCAGCAGCAACAAATGGTAATTCCAGGGCATCGTGATTCAAACTTACAGAAGGAACTTAACCGCTACATACCCACTGCAGCTGCCTTTGAGGGAATCTGCATTGGTGCATTGACGGTATTGGCAGACTTAATGGGAGCATTTGGCTCAGGGACTGGAATTCTGCTTGCAGTTACAATCATATATCAGTACTTTGAAACATTTGAAAAGGAAAAGGCCAGTGAACTAGGTTTATTTGGCTTCTAAATGACGCTCTTTTTATAGTAGTTGGCCTTCACAGTTGCATGCCATTTCTGTTGAGCTAAGAAATCTACATATAAGGGGGACAAATCTTGTCCTAACTTCAGTTTTCTTCAATTAATCTCTGGACGTGTTTGCATATTCAAGTCTGAATTAGTAGAGCAAAGTGGTGAAATTTTGCGTTCTGTTTCTGGCCTAATATCTAATAGGTACACCTCTTCCCCTCCCCCGCCCCAACACACATTTTTCTTGATTCATATTTGACATTTCAGTTTAATTTTTATATAATTTCTCTTTCATCATTTTTATGATATGATGATCATATTTTATTTTCTTTTTTAAGGGAGAATTATGAACATCCTGATTTTCACATGGAGAGACATCCATTACCTCGTACACTTGTTAGTACTATTGAGCCCACTGACTGGAATGAAGCTCTTGATATAATTACATATCGTTCTCCTGAGCAGGTTTTCTTTTACTAACCATCGACTTGTATTCTGACCAAAAGCTATGTTAATAATTGCCCTATCTCGCTGCAGGTCCGTTTGGACTAAACTGTCCTCTCGATTGGGATACCAGAATGAAGATTGCCCTTGATGCTGCACGTGGCCTTGCTTACCTGCACGAAGATTCACAGCCATGTGTTATCCACAGAAATTTTAAGGCATCAAATATCTTGCTTGAGAACGATTTTTGCACTAAAGTTGCTGATTTTGGCCTTGCAAAACAGGCACCTGAAGGCAGAGTAAATTACCTTTCTACACGTGTTATGGGTACATTTGGGTCAGTCCCCTCTTCAACTTTGTTATTTGTCCTAAGATTAAAAGTGGCATTAAAAGAAGCTGGAAAGGAAGTAATTTGGTTACTCTCTATCAAATGTATGGTTATTTGAGATAAACTTGGTGCTGAGATGGAATTAAACTGTTATACAGGTATGTAGCCCCTGAATATGCTATGACTGGACATCTACTGGTGAAAAGCGACGTCTACTTCCCCACGCAGTGATCGTTCTCTACTTTATGTAATTGGACTGGCTTCAAAGGGAAATTCAGATGATTGAAGATGACTTTTCTGCATGCATTGAAGCACTTGAAGGTTTGGATTAGTTTTGCAAAGTTTGAGGCACCTGCTATGTTAGAGGATGAGCAGGGGTCGGATTAGCCAGGGCATCGTGTGTACATTGGATGCATGAAAGCTGGTCCTCTCCTTGCTCAAAAGTAAGCTAAAGTTCCCCGTATCTTTATTTCAATTGATTAAATCTGCTTTTCCTTTTCCTAGTTTCTAACCTTTTACTATCAGGGGGAGTGAGGTATCATGAACCCTAGTTTCTAACCTTTTACTATCAGGGGGAGTGAGGTATCATGAACCCGAGTACTGGAAATTTGGTGAGGAAGGAAACAAGTATTTCGGTCATGCTACAGGACAACTATATGCTATTTCGAAAGATTTAGCTACTTATATATCAATAAACCAGTAAGTGGTCGATTTACTTGTGGAAAATGATGCATCTTTATTAGTAGTTTCCTACATCTGATTATTTGTGATCAATGTTCGAAATAGCGCTTTCGGCGTGACGCCTCGGCGCGCCCAGAATGGCAGGAAGAAAGAGTTCTTGAGGCGTCCCCGCTTAGTTTGGAATCGAGAAAACTTCGCGCTTTTTCCCGACGAAGCTTACGCCTCGTGGCGTTAGGCTGTCGTCAGCGTCGCGGGCGTGCTCCTCGATTTGACTTAAAAATAGCCCTAAATATCGATTCTGCTTCACTTACCATTACTGAAGAGGCGAATGAAGAGGCGAAGAGTTCGCGATCGATCTTCGACGAAGTGACGATCGAAGACTACGATCGCTTCTTCTTGACTCCAAGAATCTTCCTTTCACCTCGCTTACTTCTTCTCCTTCTCCTTCTCCTTCTCCCGCTTCGACTGTATCGCTGTTTCTTCCTCCTGGCTCTCGCTCTTCTCCTTCTTACTTTGATTTCTTCTTTTCTTCTTTGGCTCGGTTTTCTTCTTTTCTTTTCTTCTTTGGTTACATTTTCTTGCGGATACATTTTTCTTTTTCTTTTCTTCTTTGGTTCTATTTCAATTAATAATCTTAAGCAAAAAAAATTACTACAAGAAATTGTTATTTAATATGTAAATTGTTTATATAAATATGTAAATATTTATACATATTAATAATTTACTATTAAATTAAATATGTAAATTATTTATATAAATTAAATTGTTTACATATTTATGTAAATTAAATTAAATATGTAAATTGTTTACATATTTAAATTGTTTATATAAATATGTAAATATTTATATATATTAAATTGTTTATATAAATATAAAATATGTAAATTAATTTGTTTACATATTTAAATTGTTTATATAAATTAAATTATTTATATATTTATACATATTTATATAAATAATTTAATTAAATTGTTTACATATTTATGTAAATTGTTTATAATTCCTATTATCGCATATATAAATTGTTTTGGGGACTTTTAGGTCTTTAAATCAAGGCTTCACTTTCTCATTTCATGTGAGGCTTACGCCTCGCATAGCCCAGAGAAAAACACCTCGTACCGATTTTAGCTTTTTCGAACATTGCTTGTGATTATGTAGGCATGTACTACACAAGTATGCTAATGAGGATGTCTCGTTGGGATCATGGTTTATTGTATTGGATGCTGAGCATATAGATGATCAGAGATAGTTTGGTTAGGTAGTAGCTTAATTTTATGGATAGTTTGGTTTATTTTGTGGATGCATGTAATCAAATTCACAATTCAATATAGTAGTAATTTATATTGAAAAGTGAATTTGAGATGTATATATGGATAGTTTGGTATATATTTTGTGAATGTATTAATTTGAAACTGTAAACGAATGGTATTATTGGGATGTATTTTTAATGGTTGATACATTTTGGCTTTAAATTTAAATGAGAATTTAGATCTTTTAGCTATATATCATGGCATTAACATATTGCAGGTGCATTGGTAATGTATGTGAACTATAATTTTTTTTTCTTTTTTTTTTAATCTACAACATTTTAAAAACGTTGTGTAAATGTGCTTAAATGTTATCTAATACATTAAACTATAACATTTTTAGTCAGAAAAAGTTGTGGAATCATACATTCTACAACGTTTTTAAGCATATGCTAATTTATGAAAAACAAATCTACAACGTTTTTTTCTTAAAAAACGTTGTGTATTGTGTTTAACTACAACGTTTTAAAAACGTTGTGTAAGGGTGTCAAATAGACAACACCCTTAACCACGACGTTTTTCTGACTAAAATCATAACGTTTTTTTCGCGTTGTATATTTACTGTTTTGTAGTAGTGATATCATTATGTTTTTCCTGATTGACATAAGATTTCTGGAAGTCATAGACAGAGGCTTTTAAGTTGATGATATTCTCCAGCATCAGGGTATGTTGGCCGTCTTGATGTTTCTGCATTGCAAGAACAGTCTCTCTTTACTTGGCAGCTATCTGGAAGTGAATTTCATCTCTGTCCTTCATGCTCTTAAGAATTTCTTGGATAATCTCCCTCAACTTCTTTGTAAGCTCAGTATTCATAGTGCTAAGGAAATTATTTGCAGCTGTGATCATTTGATTCAGCCGGATATTGATGAGTTCAGAGTGAGATTCCAAACTTGCTTCTATAGACTTGACCATTTTCTCAGAAGTTTCTTTCAAGTCATCCTTTGTAGGCAGGCTTGGGAGAGTATCATTGGTTTAAGGATTGTTGGTTGGAGGGGTTGTATGCTGGGGTTGATCTTGCAAGTTGTAAAGAGCAAGGTCAAGACTAAAGTAGTCATTTGAGGAGGAGGATGGTATGTCTGATGGAGGTGCTTGTGTTTCAATGTTTGGACTTGGGGGCTCTACGATATCTATTTGGGACTCTACGACTGGGCTAGAGTCAGGGATCGTAGAGACAGTGGTTTGTGAGAGCAAAACGAAGTTGGCTGTTTTTGGTTCCTCAGTTACAGAATTTTGAGATTCTGCAACTATAAATTAATTTACTGGATTGAGACTCACTTCCAACCATCGAGGGAATTCATAAAAATAACTAAATGAAGATGATGGTAAGTGATTAACTCAGAATTTGGTAGGGATAGACAGTACCTCGGGTTTATCTTTTGAGGAAGAGGTATTTGTAAGCAGCTTCTTGGCAAATATGACTTTTCCTGGAAAATCATTAGCCAGAACTGAGATGGCTGGATACTCTTTAAAGCTCCAGAACATGTGATCCCATGAGTTCAGGATTTGAGCTTGATGGTATGCCATCATAGGTAGGTAGGAAAACATTTGAGTGTATAGATAGCTCCTATATCCATCTTTCCCCACGCCAGTGATTAAAAGCTCATCATCATCTTCTTCCTCTTCTTTGTCTTCATTGGAGGATTCCATTATCTCAATGGGCTCTGGATGGTCTGGCATTAATTCATTTTTATCTTGGGCAGGAATCTCTTCTTCTGCCATGGAGATATCATGAGGCTCCCCCTCAGCTTGATTATCTTCTTGTAAGTTCAGAAAATCCCCCTCAGTTGTAACATCTTCTTGAGCTGCAGACTTCTCCCCCTCAGCCGGTGTATTCTCTATCATGAGAATTTCAGGGGTCTCCCCTCACCGGAGGAGCCGTATCCTCTTTATTTGCTTGGGATGTTCTTCTTTTTTTGACCACACTCTTGGCTTCCTTTTTCACAGACCTTTTCATTTTTAAGAATGTACTTCTTGACTAGCTTTCTCCTTGATTTGCTGGGTTTAGCCACAACTTCAGGGCTCTTTTGAGTCTTAGCTTTGTCTTGTTGAACAACTATTATACTTGAAGCGATTACCTCCTTTTACATCACACTTGGTCTTGTCTCGGTGAAAGCGCAGAGACTCTACGATAGAGGTGGTGATGGTCTTTTGGACTTATGTCCAACTTTGTTCTTCTTTAGGATCTGTGATATGGTGGCTTGATCCTCATCGACTTCATCTTCTTTGTTGTTTCCTTCTCAAAGAACCTCGAGTCTCTATATCGAGGACTCTATAGAATATCGATTGTAGATCCTTGAGGCTCTATCTGCATCAGCTCTTAGCTTCCTCTTGCCTTTGCTTTTTTACGGAAAGGGCGGATGGTTCTCCTCGTTTGGCTTCTCCTTCTTCTTCAACTTCCCTGACAACAGACATGTCCCCTCGAAAGCCTGTGTCCTTTAGTTCCCCAGTTCTTTCACTGGACTCTGTCATCATTCCCACATGCTCAGCAGGGTTTCTCTTCCAGTTTTCAAACAACTGCTAGGTTATTCTTCGATTTGGGTTGATGGCTTCTCCCTCTTTATCCCTAATTTTGTCACCAAGTGCAGATTGCGAATGATGATTATGAAAACGCCCATACAAAGATCTTTAGAGGGCTTTTTGATTTCTTCGAGTTGACGATCCACTTGCATGTCCACTCGAGCAATACACTCCATAGTTGAGTCAGTATATCATAATCATGGCGATCGTAAGCCTTAGTTGAGCTTCATTCATTTGAAGTCATGACCCGAGCTCTTCAAAGCGGATGCATTTCTCAATAATGTCGACCAAAAAAATTACCTTTGTGGGAACTCCTTCTTTTTGTATCCTTTTACAGAGGGGTTTTTCTTGTGATGCATTTTCCTTAGTCCTTCTTGGAAGTTTATGTTGTCTAAAATTTAGTGCCCTTCATTCTTGAAACCTAGGGCCAGATTAAAGTCCTCTTCCCTTAGTCTAATTTCTACTCCCTTTACTCGAGTAGTGATGGTGTTGTGTTCGAACACACCATTCTTATAGAACTCCTTCACTAGCTTGGGATAGATGAGTGTATCGGTTGCTCAACGCCTCTTGAGACCCGCCTTCTTCTTCAAGATGGGGAGACGATGTCTTGTAAAATTTTGGTGGAGCGGTCTTGAACTCGTCAAGAAGCGAGTCTGTAACTGAAACCACATTTGAAGCGACCATTGATTACAGAGTCAAAGTGAGATACTGTTGAGATAACTACTGATTTAGGGTTTTGCTTTGAGAGAGAGAGGGGATGAGAGAGATAATCTTTTGAACTTCAGATTTCAAAAACATGATTTCAATTTGTACTTGTAACTTCCCTCTCTCTATTTCACTTAGTGGGACAGGTGTCGATTTTTGCTTGGCTCTACGATTTTGACTGTGCAGGAATGTACTGATTTGCCCTTGGTCTTTTCAGAGCTGAGGTGTCCTTAGGAAGACTACGATCGTTGAGGTAGTCTTGCGATCGTCGAGTCTGTCCTGCGATCGTCGAGTCTGTCCTACGATCGTCGAGTCTGTCTGAATCCTTGTGATAAGTTTTTGATAAAGCATTCTTTTAAGGCAGCTCGAGGGCCAACCTCTTGGAGAGATTCAAAGGTTAGGTTTGTTCCTGAGCCACCTCTTAGAGAGATTGCTATGTTATGAAGCTTGTCATCACATGATACATTTTTGCTTTGTGGATGGGGCTTGTGTCATCGTTGAGTCTGCACTATGATAGTTAAGTCTTTGCTACGATCGTTGAGGTAGTCTTCTTTTCAGCTCTACAATCGTGAGCTTTCCTTGAGTTCAGCCTTTGTATCTGTCATGGTTAGCACAATCTAGAACATATATTTCATGGTTGTAGATTTAGCATACCTAGCTCACTTATTAACTTATTAAATCTGGATTCATCTAGTGGTTTTGTAAAAACATCAGCAAGTTGATTTTCAGTAGGGATATATTGTAAAGATATAGTTCCATTTTGCACATGATCCCTAATGAAGTGATACCTTATTTCTATATGCTTAGTCCTATAATGCATGACAGGATTATGAGTTATTGCTATGGCACTTATGTTGTCACAGTGTATGGGAATAGATTTGAAGTCGAACCCATAGTCAGCTAGCTGATTTCTCATCCATAGGATCTGAGCACAGCAGCTGCCAGCAGCAATATATTCAGCTTCTGCAGTTGAGGTAGACACTGAGTTTTGCTTTTTGCTAAACCAGGACACAAGTCTGTTTCCTAGAAGTTGACAAGTGCCACTGGTACTCTTTCTATCTATTTTGCATCCTGCAAAATCAGCATCTGTGTATCCTATTAGTTCAAATGAGGATTCCTTGGGGTACCACAACCCTAAGTAAGGTGTACCCTTGAGATACCTGAAGATCCTCTTTACAGCAGACAAATGTGACTCTTTAGGGTTAGCCTGAAATCTAGCACATATGCATGTTGCAAACATTATGTCTGGTCTACTGGCAGTTAGGTATAAAAGAGAGCCTATCATACCTATGTATTGAGTGATATCAATACTTTTACCTTTCTCATCCTTGTCAAGCTTGGTTGCAGGAGCAATTGGTGTTTTCATGGGAGAGGCTGATTCCATGCCATACTTCTTTAGTAAGTCTTTGATGTACTTGGCTTGGTTTATGAAAATTCCTTCTTCAGACTGCTTTACTTGCAGTCCAAGGAAGAAGTTCAGCTCACCCATCATGCTCATTTCAAACTTGCTCTGCATTAGCTTAGAGAATCTCTTGCATAACTTTTCGTTAGTAGAACCAAAGATAATGTCATCAACATAGATTTGAACTAGTAAGACTTTGTCTTTATGCTTTCTAAGGAACAATGTGGTATCTACTCTACCTCTAGTGAACCCATTTTCGATTAAGAAGTTAATCAGTGTTTCATACCATGCTCTGTGCTGCTTGTTTAAGACCATATAAGGCTTTATCTAATCTATAGACATAATTGGAAAGTGATGTATTGATGAAACCTGGAGGTTGTTCTACATAGACTTCTTCTTGGAGTTCTCCATTTAGAAATGCACTCTTGATATCCATCTGAAAGATTTTGAACTTCATATGGGCAACAAAGGCAAGAAAGATTCTGATGGCTTCCAGTCTGGCAACAGATGCAAATGTTTCATTGTAGTCGATACCTTCTTCTTGAGAATAGCCCTTTGCCACTAGTCTTGTCTTGTTTCTGGTTATGACCCCATCTTCATCCATTTTGTTTCTGAAGACCCATTTAGTTCTTATCACAGGATGACTCTTTGGTCTTGGTACCAATCTCCATACTTTGCTTCGTTTAAATTGGTTGAGTTCTTCCTGCACGTGGCTATCCAACCGAGTCTTCCATAAAGCATCCTCTATCTTCTTTGGTTCTATTTGTGAGGATGGAAGCTTAGATAAAAACATTCATTCTGAGTAGTAGCTCTTGTTTTGACTCTGGCACTCGGATCTCCAATGATTAGATCCTGAGTGTGATCTCTTGCCCATCTGTTACTGGTTGGGACATCTGTCCTGATGCCTTCCTGTCTTAAATCTTCAAGGTCTATCTCTTCTTCTTGGAGTGGAGGCTCGCTGTCTTGCATGGACCTCTCTATGATCACATTCTCATGCTCTACGATTTCACTTTATCCGCACTACGATCATAGTGTTGAGCTCGACAACTTCATTCGTAGTGTTCCTTGTATCGATCGTAGTGTGTCTTGAGGCACTATTTTGTCTAAGTCGGTTTCATCAAAGATGATGTGTATTGCGACTTCAACATTCAATGTCTTCTTGTTGAACACCACAGTAAGCCTTCTTTTGTGCATGGCATATCCAAGAAAGATCCTTTCGTCCGACTTGGTGGAATTTTGTCGACATCGCTTTCCATTGTTGAGAATGTAGCATGCTGACCAAAGACATGGAAATAGGCGACACTTGGCTTTCTTCCTTTCCACGCGTTAAATAGAGGCGTCTTCTTGATCGTAGAGTGTATGAGTGATCTGCTTCAAGTGTAGCGTGCGGTGTTGATAACTTCGCGCCTGAAGTATTCAGTAGATGGGTCATGAGCTAGCGAGTTCTTCCACCTTTTAATCAAGGTACATTCTTCCTTTCAAATTACTCCATTTTGTTGAGGAGTTCGAGGAGTCGAGAAGTTGTGACTAATCCCATTATGCATGCAGAATCGATCCATTTCTCGAGAAATCGAATTCTCTGTCGCTGATCACTCCTTATGGCCTTGATTTTCTCTCCTTTCTCGTTCATCACCGATCCCGAACATCTTGATTAATTGAGCTCGTTTCATCCTTTGAAGTTAGGAAGAATACCCATGTGAATCTGGTGTGAGTCGTCGATTACGACTGAGAGAATATCTTTTTCCTCCAAGACCGGTTGTTGGGATTGGCCCAAAGAGATCTAAGTGAAGCAAATGCAGTTGGCTTGTCGATAGAGTTAGCGCCTTGCTCTTAAATGAGCTTACGGTGCGCTTTAAGGCGACGGGCATTGCGTACGGCCTTTCCTTCACGAAGTTGAACTTGGGTAGGCCACCATTAGGTCTTTGATGCCGGTTGGACATGTTTTTGAAGTTTAAGTGAGACAACCGCCTATGCCATAACCAACTTTCATTTCTTGGATGCTTTTGCGGAAAATATATTGTCTCATCTCGAGCTTAGTTGACCAAGATCCACCGTGTAGACATTTCCTTCTCTCTCCCCGGTTAGCTTTACGTGAGATGTCTTCAAATCTCGACTTGACATTGATTATTGAGGAATGTCACTTGATGACCCTTGTCACGAGTTGTCAATGATACTTAGAAGGTTGTGTTGAAGACCTTCCACATAGGCTACTTTCTTTGAAAGATCTTGCACCATTGCCGTGAGCCATATCCTCTTGTCTTGCCCGAGCCGTCATCTCCAAAGATGACTGAGGGACCTTCATTTTTCTATGTAGTTAGATAGTAGAGCTTTGTTCATTGTCATATGCCTCGAGCATCCATTGTCCAGATACCATGTTGAGGTCATGGAGCTCTTTTCCTGTCAAAATATTTGAACCTTCATTTTGGTACCCATATTTGCATGGGTCCTTCATTGTTAGTACCTTTGGGGACCCAAATCTGTCTAATCTTGGGTCTCACATGCATGAAGTTATAATAACATTTTGTGGCCCTATGACCTTATTTATTGCATATGAAACATCTATTATGATGCATGCCTGTGTGTGCATGATGATTCATCTTCCATTTGGACTTGTGTGGTTCTTTAGTTAACCTTCTGTTAAACTAATTTTCTTTCTTCCACGTGTCCTTAGGTTTCATAAATAGTGATGAGTGTGCCTTACCTCTACTGTACCTTCCCAGTTGATTTGTAGAGTTGGTCTTGCTTGACTCTACGATTCTTCAAGGTTGGTGAGTAGAGGTTTGGTTACTCTTCTCCTTTATGAAGCCCAGGCCAGCGTGAGATCCTTTACTTCTCTGAGTATAACTAGAAGCAGTGAAACGAGGTTGAATCGGCTCTTCCAACTGTGAGGATTTCCAAAAAGGCAATGCCTCTATCAAAACTTGAGGCATTACTAGTGCTAGTTTCCACTGTCTTTTCCACACAAGGCTCTGAGATGAATTCCCCAAAGCCTAGACCTGTTCTGTTGAAAGTGCTTCTCTGACTAGAGAGCAGGTAGTCCATGGACGATGAAGATTTGTTCCATGCAGAGATAGTCTTCTCTAGGTCCTCAACTTTAGAGGTTAGAATAGACTCTCATTGTGCATTGAGTGTGTTTGTCTATTTTAAGGTCTCATTCTCAGCCTCGAAGCTTGGAAAGAAGATTAGTACTTAGAAGGGTCATTTGAAGCTCTTCTTGAACTTTCTTCTTTCCTCTTGAAAAAAGTGAATGATCTTTAGACAAGACTACGAACAACTTCGTGTATTGATGTAGATCGATGGTTATGTCATGCGGTCGCGCCTTAAGTCATTCATGTCTACATCGGTGAGTTGAAATCAAATACCTCGTCGAGACTTACGTCATGTGTGTTGAGGCTTTGTTTATCCTTTGCATGTTTGGCCATTAAGCACAGATTGGCCATATGTGGTTCTTCCTCATCTCCTGAGTCGACATTTGAGTCATTATCCCGAGTCACCCACGATCCTCCAAATTACCGGGCCTTTTGCCTCTTTTCGAGAGGCCTCTTGTTTCCTTTGTATTCCTTCTTTGCATGTGTTTTCTTCTTTAGTTCTTCTTTGATAGGTTTGTTGCGGTTAGCGATGAAGTGGCGGGCTTTTTGCGGTTATAGCATAGGTCGTTCATTTGCTCTTGAATCTCAGTAATTCTTGACCTTCTTTGGCTTCTTTGATTACGCCTTGTCGCATGAACCTTCTTAGTCTCTTTACCAGCATAACAAAGTCATCATCATCGTCTTCATCATCATCAGAGTCAATCTCAGTGTTGACCTTTGATTCACTTTCAGTTGCCTTGAGAGCAACACCCTTATCCTTCCTTCTTCCTTCTGATAAGGTTTCAGCACGTTAGGTTAGCTCCAGTTCATATGTCAGGAGATTTCCATATAGTTGTTGAACTGTCATTTCGTTGAGATTCTTTGACTCTCTTATTGCAGTGGTCTTGGCATCCCACCTGCTTGGTAGGGCTCTCATGAATTTTATGGTCAGATCTTTGTTAGGATAGACCTTTCCATATGCTCGTAGAGAGTTGAAAGCGAAACATTGAATCTTTCATAGGTGGCGATTATATTTTCTCCTTGCTTACGAAATAAACATTTCGTCTCTCTTTGTGTTAGAAGAGATTGTTTGTTCTCTCTAACTTCTTCAGTTCCTTCGTGCATGATCAGTAGAGCTTCCCAAACTTCCTTAGCTGTTTTGTTGTTTACAACATTTTCAAACAGATCGTCCTCTAAGGATTGGAACAGGATGTTCTTAGCCTTCTTATCAAGTTGGACAGCTCTTTTCTCGTTGTTTGTCCACTCTTCTTCAACTTTGATCTGTATACGGTTTGGATCGTCAGTGGTTGGTGCAAGCTTGGTTAGAATATAGGGTCCATTTTGAACGGTCTCAAATAGATCTTCATCTATTGAGTCCATGTACGCTTGCATCATGACTTTCCAGTTAGCAAATTTATCCTTGTTGCACATTGGTGGCTTGCTGCCTCCCCCGGTCCTGGATTCGCTTAGTACGAGTGCCATTGGATTTACTAAAGCTTGTAAGCTATAAAATAGAACCTGCTTTGATACCAATTGTTAGTTCTAGTTAGCACAATAGTTATCTAGAAGGGGGGTTGAATAGATATTTAAAATCTTTTCGTTTTAAACTTGTTCTTTGATAATGATTAAAACTTAGCGGAATAAATGTTTATTTTAGTCTTCTTTACCAAGCAATGGAGTAATAAGTGTGAGGCAGTTATGGCAGTTATAACAGATATAACAGTTATGATATGAATGTAAATGACACAGTCATTTTTAAGTGGTTTAGAGCACTTAAAGCTCCTAGTCCACTCTTACTACTCAACGAGTAGGATATCCACTAAGGATGTCTCATTACAACTTCACGAATCACATGATTTCTTGTAGACCAAATGATCTAGAACTTCTTAGTTCACTCTTGAACTCTTCAAGTCCAATGACTTGGCTTTCTTATAGTTCACTATGAACTCTTGAAGTCCAAATTGTAAGACCCTCAAACTTTTATAAATAAAGATTTGGAAAGAGAGGAAAACTTAATCCTCGATTCATCTATCCATTTTAATCCTCGATCGAGTAGGAATCGTGGCTATAGACTCGCTTTCTGCCGCCAAATATGTCTCGTGTTCATAACGTTTTTCACATATCCATGTTACGTAAATATGTGAAAGACCCGAACCATATTATTGAGTTAGAACCGATTTAAAATAGCGAAAGATTTGACGTATGAAGAGGTTCCCTGTTCTAATTTTGGATAAGAAGGAACATATTCTACGCTCCAAGGTTATACCTCAAGTCAAAGTTTTGTGGAGGAACCACGATGTTGAGGAAATGACTTGGGAGTTAGAATCAAATGAAATCAAGGTATCCTTACCTCTTCGACATACCAGTATCGTACGTCTAATTTCGAGGGCGAAATTTCATAAGAAGGGAGGTTGTAAGACCCTCAAATTTTATAAATAAAGATGAATTTTTCTATAAATATTATTTTTGAATATTATGGAATAAATTTGATATAATGTTATAATTGTGGGTAATATTTATAAATTTTGCAAAGTATGCAAGTTGTTATAAAATATTCGTTTGGTGGGGAATATTCTTTTGTTAGGGAATATTAAATACAATGATTACCAATCATTGGTGGTCCCCATAACAAAATTATTGTCGGTTAGAAAACGACAAAAATATTTTATAAAAATAACTACGTGAGGTGTTACCGTTAAAAGCGTTGAACTACCCTAGGTGGTAAAAGTACAAATGAATGTCGCGTGGTTGCGTAGTAGCACACGGTATTGATTATTGATGCTTACGTGAGAAGTCACTCAATTTATGCTTTCAATTATTACTACGATAATTCTTTGCATCATCATATCTCTTATATTATTGATTCATTATTGTCATAGTATCATCTGTATAATATGTTATAGTATTAAATCAATAATTGAGACGACAAGTTATAAATGATTAATAATTGTTGAAAGATTAAATATGTGTTGATTAAAAATAAAATGATTTGTGGTAATATTTATGCAATCCTTAATGTATATAAAGAGTGTTATGAGACGTTTGTGGTAAGTTTGATTATTTTATTGGGGGGCCCATATGTCATCATCTAAGAGTCTCTTCGTCAATAGTAATTACCTTTGTGAATAGTAATTACCTTTGTCAATAGTATTTACCTTCGTCAATAGTATTTACCTTCGTCGATAATAATTACCTTCGTCGATAGTAATTACCTTGTGAATAGTAATTACCTTCAATCGAATAGTAATTACCTTTACCAGACGTCGAACCACTTGTCGCTTCACATTCTGACGTCAAAACCACTTTTCTTTTCACATCATCATCGATCGTCAGCCACTTTGCTTTTTCACACGACAGTCTTTAAGCTAGAAATCTTACATAAATAGAGGCTAGTGCTTCATTATTTTTCACGAATTCATTCAAGCTATAGAGAGAGAAAGTATAGAGAATAAGAGAGAAAGAAGAAGAGTATTTTGTTCTTACTGTTCGCTGCGATATTCAATCTCCTACCAAAAGTAAGGGGTGTTATTCCTTCTTATTCATGAAGAGAAGCTGTTGTTATTCCATTGTTTATTATTACATTGGAATAACTTTTGTATACGCTGGTTTACCTATACTTGGTGACATTCTTCTATTATTACATTTGGAACATCCTCACATGCATGTGTTTTACACGGACTGGTTCCGTCTTTATTATTATTACTTTGGAACATCCTGCATGCATGTGTTTTACACCTTGAACTGGTTCCGTCTTTATTATTATTACATTGGAACATCCCACATGCGTGCGTTTCACGCCGGATCCGGTTCCGATTATTTATTATTCTGTTGGAATAACTCGCTCTGTATGATCTATCGCATGTATGGTGATTTCTTTTGTTATTCTATTCTTTATTATACCCAAATAAGTAAAACTTTGACTTATATACTCCATGAAATTAGTGGAATATCCTTGATATTTGCGTTTCATCCAGAGTATCTTTTCATGGAAACATTCTTCCGATCATTCTTGAATTTTACTCTACAAAACAATGATCGTGTTGATAATTTGGGCGTTAATAATTCCTGGATAAAATAATTCTTGAACTTGTTTTATTGAATTCTTATATCATTGTCATCATCCTCATGTTTATATTATGTTGAAAGTCATCTCGTGGCACAGTAGTGCGTAGATGGACTTGGTATGATTATGACCGAGAGACTATTCAATTATAATCATGGCCGTAATGTTACAAATGATGTGATAAAAATCCTCGATGGTAGTAGTGCATTGGTGGACGATTGTTGGCATGATCATGACCATTAATGAATACACAAATATTCTTGGCAGTAGTGCGTGAATAATTGTGGTCGTTGATACTAAAGAATATCCTTGGCCGTAGTGCGAGGGGTGATTCGATGATGTGGAATATTTATTAAAGTGAGTCTCAAATTTATATGATGATGAAAAACCTTTTAAAACCTAAAAGATAGTAGACTTTATTTTCTACTTGACTCTTTTAATGGATTGCTTATTCAAACGCAGCTTAAACCGGTTTGTTTATCATTGTATTTTATCGGTTTAACATTGTTGAAGACTATTGATAATTTATTCTGCATTATCTTAGTCATAATATTTCTTCTTTGGGCTAGTTGAGCTCACCCTTTCTTTTTCTTGTTGTCTTTCGAAAATGAGAATATAAATTTGGGACGAGAGTCGGGAAAGCGAGTGATGGTCCTCGAAGATAGCATTAGTAGTCCTCACTATTCTCGTGAAATAGTGTGATAATAATTATAATGAGGACTCCTTTTTGAGTTTGTATAATATCTAGTAGACGATATTTGTATTTAAACTCACGCTTTATGTATTATGTTGTATTTAAATTACATACCATGTAAGTGGCGACCCAAGATGGGTGATGTATACCTAATTTTGGGGGCATCACGGTTGGTATCGAGCTTAAGGATATGATCCACAGCTAAGATGTGAGAATAGTACTAGGAGGGAGAGAGCGGGAATACCTTCGCTAGTATGACCTACCTAAGTTTATGTCTTATTTTATTGGTTGGTCGGAAGATAGGGATAATTTGTTACATGTCGATTAACCTTTTGTTTTGTGGCGATGTCGAAAATGACATCCGAGAATGTTGAGAATAGCGATGGGCGCAGCGATCGTTGATTCACCACATATCAATAATCGGGATAATGTGCATCGGAAGGAGACAATCCTCATGCAAACAACAACACCGACCAAATGATGAATGATCAAATGTTCGAGGCTTTATCTGATTTATGCAACAAAGAAAGCGAGGCGACTCTCATCCAAAACGTAGGTGGAAACACGGAAAACTCTCGGTGATCACCGCTTAAACAATTCAAAGAGCTTTGGGACCACCGGAGTTTAAGGAGAGCCAAAACCACTTCAAGGCGGAAGCATGGATAAAGCAGATTACAAAGATATTTGATGTCTTGGGATGCTCCGAGGAGCAAAAGGTTCCTTTCACGCCTTTATGTTGCGCGGAGAGGCGATTCTTGGTGGGAATCGGTAAAACGTACTCAACTTCTTTGTCTTGAAGATATCTTGGGAGAAGTTCCAGAGGCGTTTCAACGACAAATACTTTCACGAAAGTATTAGCACGCCACACGAAGGAGGTGAAGTTTATCAAGTTGGAACAAAACAATATGGCCAGTGTCAATACGAGGCAAAATTTGCGGAGTTATCACGGTTCGTCCCCACTTGGTGGATAATGATGAGAGAATGGCGCGAATGTTTTTAAGAGGTTTGAAGCGGGAGATACGTCGACATCTTATTTCTCATAAACCGTGTGTTTGTATTCGGATGTTGTAAATAGGGCTCGATTAGTGGAACGCGATAATGAGTCAACGCAACTAAAAGAGAGCGGTACGCAAAATTATAATACCGGCCGAGTAGTCATCGAGCGGTGACAACAAGCGTGGAGGAATCAACATGCGGATATGGTAACCACTTCCGGTGTAATCGAGGGCCAAAACAATAAGAATGGACATTTCAAGAAACGGAGATTCAACAATGATGGAAAGACGTCGGACTCAAAGACCCATTGTTAAGGAAGGAGAAAGACCACCTATCATATGCTTCAATGCGGAGGAGAGGACACATCGATCCAAACTGCGTCAATGCCAGTCAAAGCATGTTATAATTGTGGAAGAGAAGGTCACTTAGCTCGATTTTGTCGTTTCATCAAGACAAACAATTCGATGGATGGACACCAAAGGCCATCCCGAAAAATTCAAAACCAAGATGGTCTGAGGAGAAACGTTTGTTGTGACCTCCCAAAGAGCAAGGAATCCGAATGAGGTCATCACGGGTAAGCTTATCATAAACTCTAATGAAGTCTATACTTTATTTGATACTGGGTTCTACCCATTCTTTTACTTCTCCTACTTGCGCTCATCGATTAAATTTGACTCCGGAGAAATTAGACTTTGACTTATCTGTGGAAACTCCGTTGGGAGAAACCTTCATTACATCCACTGTTTATAAGTCTTGTTTGGTTCAAATCGGTACCCTCACATTACACCGTCGATCTTATTTCATTAAAAATACTTGCATTTGACGTGATTCTGTGGATTGATTGGTTAACTACTTATCATGCAAAATTGATTGTTTTCGTAAGGTTGTTAGCTTTCATATTCCTAATCAACCTATTATGCGAATTCAAACGACCAAACCATTAAAATCAATCACGGTCATCTCAAGCCATAAAGCTATTCGTTTATTGAAAAACGGATGTCGAGCTTTCTTAGCTCATGTCACAGATTTAAACAAAAATACGTCAATTTTGAGCGATATTTCTATTGTTAATAAATTTCTGACGTATTCTCCAAAGAACTTCCGGCCTACCCCAGAGCGTGAAATTGAATTTTGTATCGACCTTGAACCCAATCTAAAACCTATTTCCAAAGCCCCATATCGAATAGCTCTATTGAACTTCGAGAGTTAAAGACCCAATGCGCGCAGAATTGTTAGACATCGCTTTATTCGTCCCTAGTACTTCTCCTTGGGGTGCTCTGCTATTATTCGTGAATAAGAAAGATGGGAGTATCGCGACTTTGTATTGATTATCGGAATTGAATCATGTCACCATAAAAATAGGTATCCATTGCCACGTATTGATGACCTATTCGACCGATTGCAGAAGGAGCCAAATTCTTTTCAAAGATAGATCTTCGTTCCTGGATATCACCAATTGAAGATTAGAATCACGACATTCCAAAGACGGCTTTAACTCTTCGATGCGGGCATTATGAATTCCTAGTCATGTCCTTTGGATTGACTAATGCTCTCCGCCGCCTTCATGGATATGATGAACCGAGTATTCAGGATATTTAGATCACTTTGTGGTCGTCTTTATTGATGACATCCTTATTTATTCCAAAAGTCGTGAAGATCATGAAAGCAACACTTGAGGTTTGACTCCAAAAGCTTCGTGAATATAAGCTTTATGCCTAGTTGAAGAAATGTGAGTTCGGCTTGAAGAAGTAGCATTCCTTGGGCACGTGGTATCAAGTCATGGAATATCTGTTGACCCAAAGAAAGATTGAAGCTATTCAAAGTCGGGAACAACCTAAATCGATGATCAAGTACGTAGCTTTCTCGGTTTAATTTGGTTATTATCGGAGATTCGTGGAAGGATTTTCTCGAATCGCTACTCCATCGACTCAAATTGACTTTCGGAAGATACAAAGTTCGGTTGGAGCGAAGAATGTGAGAAGAGTTTTCAAGAACTCAAGAGGAGACTTATTTCAAAGACTGTTACGACAATACCATCCGGCTCGGAGGGATTTGTCATCTCAAAGTGATGCTTCGAGCAAAGGGTGGGATGTGTTCTCATGCAATATGGAAAAGTTATAGCTTTATGCCTCGCGACAACTCAAAGAATATGAGAGGAATTATCCTACTCGTGATCTAGAGTTAGCAAATTGTTATCTTCTTGCACTTAAAATTTGGAGGCATTACTTGTATGGGGAGAAAGTGGAGATCTTTCACTGGATCATAAAAGTCTCAAATATTTCTTCACTCAAAAGGAACTCAACATGCGACAACGACGTTGGCTTGAATCGTTGAAAGATTATGATCGTACCATCCAATACCATCCCGAAAAAGCGAACGTGGTAGTGACGCATTGAGTAGGAAATCATATCGCAAGAAAGTCTGAGTGCGATATTGTCAACCTGAAGGCCCATTTGTGTGACTTGCAAAGGATGGAGATAGAGTTAAAGACTCCGAGACGCGTGTGATGATAGCGAGTATCTGAGTAGAACCGAAACTTTAATCGATAAAGTTAAAAGCTGCTCGAGCTACGGACACGGAGGTGATGCGTATGAGGAAGAAAGTGCAAGAAGGTGCTATGGCGGAAGCAAGAATCGATGAAGAAGGAATACTTGAGTCGACTCCGGACTTTGTGTTCCTAACGACCACGATTTAAAGTATAATATCATGATGGAGGCGCATGACACACCATTTTTGCAATCCATCTCAGGAGTACCAAAATGTATCATGATATTCGGCCATACATTTTGGTGGAGCAATATGAAGAGAGAGATAGTATTTGTTTATCTCAAGGTGTCTAACTTGTCAACGAGTTAAAGCGGAAAGCATCAAGTACCAAAAGGTCCATTGCAACCACTTGAAATTCCGGAATGGAAGTGGGAGCACATTACCATGGATTTCGTTCTGGGGCCTTCCTAAGGTTTCTCAAGGCATTGATGCGATTTGGGTCATTGTTGATAGATTGACCAAGTCCGCTCATTTCTTACCAATACGAGAAACTTATACACTTGAACGTCTTGCTTCAGTATGTATATAAACGAGATTGTAAGACCGCATGGTATCTTAGGTATCCATAGTTTCGATCGAGACCCAAGATTCACCTCACGATTTTGGGTTAGTTTGCAAAAAGTTATGGGCATAGACTTACGATTTAGCTTCGGCATATCATCCTCGAGACGGACGAGACGATCGGAGAGGACTATTCAAACTCTTGAAGATCTATTAAGACTACGTGTCCTTGATTTCAAGGGAAGTTGGGACAAGTTCTTACCATTGGTGGAGTTTTCCTGAACAACAGTTATCAAGCAAGTATTGGCATGGCTCCATTCGAAGCGTTGTATGGAAGAAAGTGTCGCTTCTCCGGTATCTTTGGGATGAGGTGGGTGAAGCAACGTTGTTGGGGCCGGGAGTTGATACGTATGACTACGGAAAAAGATTCAAACGATCCGACAACGTATAAAAACCTCACAAAATCGACAAAGAGTTATCTTGATCTTCATCGAAAGGGCGTGGAATTCGATATAGGAGATCATGTGTTGTTAAGAGTTGCTCCATGGAAAGGAGTTACAAGATTTGGAAAGAGAGGAAAACTTAATCCTCGATTCATCGGTCCATTTTAATCCTCGATCGAGTAGGAATCGTGGCTATAGACTCGCTTCTACTGCCAAATATGTCTCGTGTTCATAACGTTTTCATATATCCATGTTACGTAAATATGTGAAAGACCCGAACCATATTATCGAGTTAGAACCTGATTTAAATAGCGAAAGATTTGACGTATGAAGAGGTTCTGTTCTAATTTTGGATAAGAAGGAACATATTCTACGCTCGAGGTTATACCTCAAGTCAAAGTTTTGTGGAGGAACCACGATGTTGAGGAAATGACTTGGGAGTTAGAATCAAAATGAAATCAAGGTATCCTTACCTCTTCGACATACCAGTATCGTACCCTAATTTCGAGGGCTTAAATTTCATAAGAAGGGAGGTTGTAAGACCCCACTTTTATAAATAAAGATGAATTTTTCTATAAATATTATTTTTGAATATTATGGAATAAAATTGATATAATGTTATAGTTGTGGGTAATATTTATAAATTTTGCAAAGTATGCAAGTTGTTATAAAATATTTTCTTTTGGTCGGGGAATATTCTTTTTGTTAGGAATATTCGTGACAATCTCAATCATTGGTGGACCCCATAACAAAATTATTGTTTGATTGAGAAAACGACAAAAATATTTTATAAAAATAACTACGCGGAGGTGTTACTGTTAAACCGTTGAACTACCCGGTTGGTAAAAGTACGATGTCTGGCGTGGTTGCGTAGTACACTACGGTATTGATTATCGATGCTTACGTGAGAAGTCACTCACCATATGCTCAATTATTACTACGATGAATTCACGCATCATATCTCTTATATTATTGATTCAATTATTGTCACAAAGATCATCATCAGATAATATGTTATAGTATTAAATCAATAATTGAGACGACAAGTTATAAATGATTAATAATTGTTGAAAGATTAAATATGTGTTGATTAAAAATAAAATGATTTGTGGTAATATTTATACGATCCTTAATGTATATAAAGAGTCTCATTATGAGACGTTTGTGGTAAGTTTGATTATTTTATGGGGGCCCATATGTCATCATCTAAGAGTCTCTTCGTCAATAGTAATTACCTTTGTGAATAGTAATTACCTTTATCAATAGTATTTACCTTCGTCGATAGTAGTATTTACCTTCACGATAATAATTACCTTCACAATAGTAATTACCCTTATGAATAGTAATTACCTTCGTCGATAGTAATTACCTTTTCCAGACGTCGAACCACTTGTCGTTTCACATTACAAAAGCGAACCACTTTCTTTTCACATCATCGATCGTCGAGCCACTTGCCTTTTTCACACAAGTGCTAAGGTTAGAAATCTTCTATAAATAGAGGCCTAGTGCTTCATTATTTTTCACGAATTCATTCAAGCTTATAGAGAGAGAAAGTATAGAGAATAAGAGAGAGAAGAAGAAGAGTATTTTATTCTTCTACACCGCCGCAGATTCAATCTCCTACCAAAAGTAAGGGGTGTTATTCCTTCTTATTCATGAAGAGAACTGTTGTTATTCTATTGCTTATTATTCTGCTTGAATAAACTGTATCACGCGGTTTACCTATACTTGGTGACATTCTTCTATTATTCTCATTGGAACATCCTCGTCTGCATGTGTTTTACACTCTGACTGGTTCCGCCTTTATTATTATTCTGGCTGGAACATTCTGTCGTGTGTTTTTACACCTTGACCGGTTCCGCCTTTTATTATTATTACATTTGGAACATCCACATGCGTGTGTTTTACATGGACTGGTTCCGCTCTTTATTATTATTCTTGGAACATCCTGTCTGCATGCGTTTCGCCGGATCCGGTTCCGTTATTTATTATTCTACATTGGAATAACTCCGCCTGTGCGCCTATCGCATGTATGGTGATTTCTTTTGTTATTCTATTCTTTATTATACCCAGTTGGTTAAAACTTTGACTTTATACTCCATGAAATTAGTGGAATATCCTTGATATTCATGTTTCATCCAATATCTTTTCATGGAAACATTCTTCCGATCATTCTTGAATTTTACTCTACAAAACAAGATTCATGTTGATAATTTGGGCGTTAATAATTCTGGATAAAATAATTCTTGAACTTGTTTTATTGAATTCTTATATCATTGTCATCATCCTCATGTTTATATTATGTTGAAAGTCATCTCGTGGCCTCAGTAGTGCATAGATGGACTTGGTATGATTATGACCGAGAGACTATTCGGTGTAATCATGGCCGTAATGTTACAAATGATGTGATAAAAATCCTCGATGGTAGTAGTGCATTGGTGGACGATGTTGTTGGCATGATCACGACCATTAATGAATACACAAATATTCTTGGCCCGTGAGTGCGTGAATAATTGTGGTCGTGATACTAAAGAATATCCTCGGCCGTAGTGTGCGAGGGTGATTCGATGATGTGGAATATTTATTAAAAAGTTGAGTCTCAAATTTATAACAATGATGAAAAACCTTTTAAAACCTAAAAGATAGTAGACTTTTATTTTCTACTTGACTTTTTAATGGATTGCTTATTCCACCATGAGCTTAAACCGTTTATCATTGTATTTTATCGGTTTAACATTGTTGAAGACTATTGATAATTTATTCTGCATTATCTTAGTCATAATATTTCTTCTCGGGCTAGTTGAGCTCACCCTTTCTTTTCTTGTTGTCTTCGAGAAAATGAGAATATAAATTTGGGACGAGAGCCGGGAAACGAGTGATGGTCCCGAAGATAAGATAGTAGTCCTCACTATTCGTGAAATAGTGTGATAATAATTGTAATGAGGACTCCTTTTTGAGTTTGTATAATATCTAGTAGAGCGATATTTGTATTTAAACTCACAGTTTATGTATTATGTTGTATTTAAATTCTGTACCATGTAAGTGGCGACCCAAGATGGGTGATGTATACCTAATTTTGGGGGCGTCAGCAGACTGACACAGCAGACTGCTTTCTCACCTACCACTTGAAAAGGTGTTTTGTCCCTCTTATCCATGGTACTATC
Source organism: Panax quinquefolius (assembly GCA_020205615.1). NCBI lineage: Eukaryota > Viridiplantae > Streptophyta > Magnoliopsida > Apiales > Araliaceae > Panax > Panax quinquefolius. The sequence goes on along the minus strand of CM035174.1, from coordinate 2,894,078 downwards.
CTTAGCTTCTTCAATACACTTCTTTGTTGCATACTAAGGATATTTCTTACTCTGGGACTGATGAGTACTGCAGCGTCTAGAATCCATTCCTCATATGTTGAAATCTACCTTTACACAAATCATGAGGCTCGACGTTTTCTGACATGAGACAGATGATACTCTACGATTTCGATCATGATTCTCTACGATTCAGATCGTAGTGACTTGTTTCCTTGGTGCTTGATCTGATGCTATCATTTAAAGAGCACTACAATTTCTCTTAAACCCTTGCACACTACGATCTTTACTTGCTCGTGTTGTTGACTCTACGTTCCCGAGAGCACACTACGATCGTTGACTTGTAAACTTCATGTTTCTTTCAGCACACTGCGATCGTGGAGTTGGCTCAGCAAACGTTGGGACTACTCTACGATTTCTGAAGAGTCCCTTCAAGGCAGGCACACACTACGATCCGTTAAGCTCTACGTTTCTGCCTTGACTTCTGCACTGTTGATCAAATGATACACTACGATTTCTTCGAACCCTATCTATTACATCTCAAGATCATCCTAACAGCTTTGATCTTTTCTATCTATACATTATATTAAAGAATGATACACGTTAAGATCTTAGATCAATCTAACAGTTTTGATCTATCACTAAGTCCTTGTACATATATTCATTAAAGGACCTTACAAATAATCATGAGCATTTACATTAAAACATCAAATCATAATATGCATTCTCCCAACATATTCTTCTTTTGAATTTTCTTTTGCTAATGGTAAATTTATTTTGCAATTAACACAATTCCATTGTAAATTGTTTTGAGTAAAACGTAGAAGAAGGTGCAAGGAGTGTCTTCAAATTCTTCGAATTGTTAGATCCCCGATTATGTGATCATGCCAAAGTGGTGATTCAATGATTAATCGGAAGATTGGAGACGATAAATAAAAAATTACGCATATAAAGGGCAGAGGTTGAAAAGTTCAAAGTTGAGTCGAAGAGAATCAAGTCAATAAAGACAATGGTGTGATTGATTTGCTCAATTGTAGTTTTGCCCAATTTTATGCTATGTTTTACAATTTTAGTCTCAAATGATTATGTTGTTTGGAAGTCTAATAATAATCTAGAAGAAGGGTTAAATAGATTATTACCATTTAAAATTTTATTTTAGGCATTTTTGAATTTTTAGTAAATTAATTTTCAGTGTCAGAAATTAATATGCAAGAAGTAAAATTTCTATCACACAATGCACAAAGATTTGTCTAGTTCACAGCATACATCTCAGATATGTTGCTACGTTCAGTCTCTATTAGATTTGTAATATCCATAAACATATAACAAATTACATACATAGAGCGAAAGCGTGAAAAATCAGAGTTTAAAATTTTTCAAACAATATACCCGGATCATTCTTTATGCGTAATTATTAATTAGATAAAAAAAGATAGAGATCAAATTAATACCCTTGTTGAAACTAGCTTCCTCAGGTACGAGTTCACCTCCAATTCCTTTTTACGTTCACCTTGAATCCATCAGTTTTGATTTATTCCTTTGATCAACGTTAGTAACCCAAGTGTTTGGCCTCTAGAGGTGATCTACCAAGGAAGAACAAGTATTCAAGAAGATGTGTGTTTGACAAAACCCTAATTTTATCTCTATAAATTTATGTGTACTCTTCCAACTCTTAAAATTATCATTTTTTTTAAAATCAAAATAAGACTCCTCTTATTTATAGATGTAGGCAACCCTCCTAAACAATTTAGAAATAAGGTTTTATTTGAATTAATTAAACTCATTTAAATAATAATAATAATTATTAGGAATAATTAATTAAACTCTTTTAATTAATTAGCCTTCTAATCTTATTAGGAATATATGAGAGTACTTTTTATTAATAATTAATTCTCAAACTCCTTTAAAAATTAAATAATAATAATAATAATAAGACTCTTCTTATTAATTTATATTTAATATTTTCAAAATATTAAATAATAAATATTAAGCTATTTAATTTATTCTATCACCATAGATTAAAGTAACTACACTTAACTTATTATTACGATTATGTTATTTACTTCTTAAATAAATATTTTTCTTTTATAAGTGTGACCTTTAGGTTCTCCATATTAAACCTAAGCATTTATTAAATCAATTAGAACAATTTTAATCTTATTTAAATAAATAAATTAACTATTTAATTCATTTAAATAAATAACATTTATTCTACAATAAGTATAAGCCTCCTTAGCGATCAACGAATTTTCAGATAATATAGATTTTAACATTAATCATAAAAGAACATTTGAGTAAATAGTTACGGTACAATTCAATCCTTCCACCATACAATGTCCCAATTAAATATAAGACATGAAATTATTGTAAGTCTTATTTTATTTAATTATATGTATTTCGACTCTTAAATTCACAACTCCAAATAATGCAAATTAGAAACTCCTTTCTAATTTCATTCAGCCTTGGCCAAGGACTATTGGGTTATCATTTATCGAATCACATTAAATGTAAGACCCCAGCTTTTATAAATAAAGATGAATTTTTTTTATAAATATTATTTTTGAATATTATGGAATAAATTTGATATAATGTTATAGTTGTGGGTAATATTTATAAATTTTGCAAAAGTAAGCAAGTTGTTATAAAATATTCGTTTGGTCTGGGAATATTCTTTTTATCGGGGAATATTCGTGACGACTACCAATCATTAGTGGACCCCATAAACGAAAGTATTGTCGTAGTTAGAAATCGACAAAATTATTTTTCTATAAAAATAACTACAGAGGTGTTACCATTAAAACCGTTGAACTACCTAGTAGTAAAAGTACAATGAATACGCCAGTGGTTGATAAGAAAGACACGATATTGATTATCGATGCTTACGTGAGAAGTCACTCACCTATGCTCAATTATTGCTACAAAGAATTCACGCATCATATCTCTTATATTATCGATTCAATTATTGTCACAAAGATCATCTCATATAATATGTTATAGTATTAAATTATTAATCGAGACGACAAGTTATAAATGATTAATAATTGTTGAAAGATTAAATATGTGTTGATTAAAAATAAAATGATTTGTGATAATATTTATTCAATCCTCGATGTATATAAAGAGTCTCATATGATACGTTTGTGGTAAGTTTGATTATTTTATGGGGGGCCCATATGTCATCATCTAAGAGTCCTTCATTCGATAGTAATTACCTTTGTGAATATTAATTACCTTTGTGAATAGTAATTACATTCACAATAGTATTTACCTTCGCCAATAGTAATTACCTTTGTGAATAGTAATTACCTTTGTGAATAGTAATTACCTTCGTCGATAGTATTTACCTTCGCCAATAGTAATTACCTTCTTCAATAGTAATTACCTTCGTCAATAAGAATTACCCCTTCGCAAATAATAATAGTTGTCCCTTCAATATTACCAAGAGTTAATCGCCTCTTCTGTGTTCCAAGGGTTAATTACCCCTTCGCAAATAGTAGTTGTCTCTTCAATATTACCAAGAGTTATTTTGACCTTCATTAAGACTTCAAGAGCCACCCCGCTTTTCTATAAATAGAAAGCTTATTTCTTCATTATTTCTTTTAATTCAATTTGAACTCTGTAGAGAGAAACTATAGAGAAAGAAGAAAAGTATTTTGCTACTTCACTTTTTCAATATTCAAATTTTTCTAAGGTAGGAATATTATTTGTTGTACTCGTAATGGGTGTTATTTTTTTTATTCATGAAGAGAACGTCATTATTCCATTCTTTATTATTCTCATTGAATAACTCCGTAAAAGTGGCATACCCCTATATACATGACTTCGTGAGCATATGAATAATACTATATACTTGGTGAAATCCTTTATATTATTCCATTCTTATTTATTCTGTTGGATAACTCGATATGCTAATCCCCTATACTTGGTTATATTCTTCTATTATTTTATTATTCCGTTGAACATCCTCGTCTGCGGCTTTACGCCTACCGGTTCCGCTCTTTATTATTCTGTCTTTTATTATTCTATCGAATATCCTCGTCTCGTGGTTTTTACACCGACCTCTGGTTCCGCTTTTATTATTCTCAGATTTATTATTCTCGTTGAATAACCTTTGTCATGCTAAGTACCGCATTTACGGTGGTTTCTTTTGTTATTTCATTCGCTATTATACTCAAATTGGTTAAAATTTCGACTTCTATACTCCATGAATTTAGTGGAATATCCTCGATATTTGCGCTTCATCCAAAGATTTTTAATGAAAATATTTTTCCGAGCATTCTTGAATTTTACTCTACAAAGCAAAGATCATGTCGACAATTTGGACGTTATTAGTTCCCTAATAAATTAATTTGTGAACTTGTTTTATCAATTATTATGTCATCACATCATCCTCATGTTATATTATGTTATCTTTTGCTTACGCAAGCATAGATGAACTTAGTATGATTATGACCAAGGATCATTCTAAGATAATCATGGCTTGATATAAATGATGTGACAAAAGTCCTCGCCGGGGCTGTAATGCAAATGATGGATAGTTTTTGGTATGATTATGACCGTGGGTGATTCTAAGAGTACTTAATTATCGATAATTTGATGAAAATCCTCGACCGTGGTATGTGGGATGATTAGATATTGTGGTTTATTCATTAAACCGAGTCTTAGTGATAAAAATCGATGAAAACCTTTTAAAACCTAAAAGATAGTAGACTTTATTTTCTACTCACTTTTTTAATGGATTTTGCAGATATTCCACCGCAGCTTAAACCGGTTGTCTATCATTTTATCGGTTTAACATTGTTGAAGACTATTGATAATTTATTCTCGCATTATCTTAGTTATAATATTTCTTCTTGGGCTAGTTGAGCTCACCCTTTCTTTCACCGTTCTCTTCAGAAAATGAGAATATAAATTGGACGAGTCTGGGAAAAGAGTGATGGTCCCAAGATAGCATTAGTAGTCCTCACTATTCTGCTTAAATAGTGTGACAATAAATGTAATGAGGACTCTCGAGTAGTATGGATATTGTCTAAATGACAATATTCCTATTAGAACTCTCGCTTTATGTATTGTCGTATGTTACACCTACGTATGTATAATTAAGTTTGTATTTGAATTTATGTACCATGTAAGTGGCGACCCAAGATGGGTGACGATACCTAATTTTGGGGGCGCCACAACTGGTATCAAAGCTTAGGATATGATCCTCGCTAAGATGCGAGATAAGAACTAGGAGGGAGAGACGGGGAATTCCTTCGCTAGTATGACCTACCTAAGTTTATTTGTTATTTAATTGGTCAATCACAAGATAAGGATAATATTTGATATATTAATTAACCCTCAGGTTGTGGCAAAGTGTTTGAAATGACAAATTTGAAAATATTCACAATGGAGTGAATGTGACCGTTGTGACACCTTTAATCACTAATCGTGTTAATGCAAAGGTGTTGACGAGGAACAAACTAGAGATATCCACGTAGTGAATGAAGAACTAATTGTTTAACCTTAGCTAGTTGCAGAGGTAGCGGTGAGAGTGAGGAAGAAGAGGAACCCGAGGAGAATTGGTTGTAAGAAATTTATGATCAAAACTTAGAATTACAAAATCGTGTTCGTGAGCTAGAAGAACAGTCAAGAACCAAGAACTATCAGGGAACAAAGGGATACAACAATTCAAAATTGGGTTACCCGATATGTGATGCTCGAACAAAATCACGCTTTGGCGGTGGTGTAACGATATTAAAGTTGAATCGAGAATTTAAAAATCAAAGATTAGTGAAAGAAGAAACAATCGAACGAAGGAGAATAGACGATGTATGGGTAAAAGCTGCACAACGCGTTGATAGTGTAGAAAAAGACGTCCGATCCAATAAAGCCAAAATAGATGAAATGGACTTTGCTTTTTGGACAAGAATTGGAGAATTTAACATCGAATTCTAATTACCACATGCATAGCGGTTAACCCAATTCGATACGGATCGGAGAATAATGATTCAAATCATGGATCGTGAAATGTGAAGAAGCACTTAAGGGTGGAATGTACCCTATAGTAAAAGTCAAACTTCGGAATTTAAGCGAGAGCGTTTATTTAGAAACCCGAACGGCTATTACGGGTAAATTAATTATAAATTATCATAAGTCTATACTTTATTCAATACAAGTTCTACCCACTCTTTTATTCTACCTAGTTGTGTTCAATGTTTAAATTTGACTCTAAAAATTAGACTTTGATTTATCTATCAAACTTCGTTGGGAGAAACCTTCGTTACCTCCACCGCTTATTAATCTTGTTGTTTCAAATAAACACTTTCACGATCTTATCTCTCCGAAAATACTTGCCTTTGAGGTAATTTTTGAAAACGATTGATTAACTACTTATTATTCTTTTTTTGTAAGGTTGTTAGCTTTCATATTCCTAACCAACCTCATTATATCTTAATTCAAAGTAACCAAACCCTAAAGTTAATCATTTGTTATATCGAGCCATAAGTAAAGATCCCCGATCCTTTCGTTGTTGACTTCCTCAGTGGAATGCACCGCCGACTTTTCTCGAGGCGACGTTGTGAATGACGATGACAAGTTGATAGGTATCATTGTGAGGTCTTATCTAGGTTAAAGGATAGAAGTCACAGCTTGGTATCAATGTAACGTATTATCCAAGTCTTGGATAAGAGTAGCGCTTTTGAATGATATTTCTATCATTAATAAATTTCTTGACGTATTCTTGAAGATTTCTAGCCTTTACCCTAGAGCGTGAAATTGAATTTTGTATTGACCCCAAAGACAAAAACCCATTTCTTAAACCCTCAAATATTTCTTCAACTAAAAGGATCTGTTTACGAGGATTATGATGAAAGTCATAATAAAAGCATTGGACTAATGAAAATCATGGGTATATGAAGTATTAGTAAGTGTTATGATGAGTTATGTAGTTATTATGTGAAAACATGAAAGTTTCTTAAAAATCACAAGGAGTTAAAAACCAGATTTTGGTGAAAAACGTAACATGAAATTCAATTGACCAAATCTCCTATTATTCTCTTCTTTTAAATATTCTCTTCTTTTACTAGAAGCGGTAGATTCTTTGTTGATCATTCATTATCTCCATGTACAACTTATTACACCCAAGCATACTCTTTGATATACCCTAAGGGTCTTAAGGGACATGTCAAAATATAACTCATCATACACAAGATACTGTGATGATATCAAGCAATTCCTATTTACAAGCAAGTAAAACTTCATTTAGGTATTCATTAGCGAGCCACATTTAGTGAAATTATTCTCCAATAATCATCTACATACTTGTTTTAATGTCTCCACAAAAATGATCATGAGAAGAATCATCCGCATCTAATAAGCAAGCAACGTATGTACCAATATCTATCCGGATTCACTAATCCCCTTTTTAGTAATCCAACGTGTGACGCCCCCAAAATAGGTATACATCACCCATTCTGAGTTGTCAATACATGGTACAGAAACAACTACAACTTTATTATTACAAAAATAAAACTGTGAGTTTGATTACAAATATTATCTTCTAGACAATATCTATACTCAGATAAATCTTCATCACATTTATTGATACATTATTTTACAAAAATGGTGAGGACTACTAAACAACTCTCTCTAGAACTTTCATTCCATACCTCGACTCGTACTCGCTATATTCTCGCCTCCTGAGAAGAAAAATGGAACAAAAAGGAAAAGGGTGAGCTCAACTAGCCCAAGAAGAATATTATGACTAAGATAATATACAACAAATTATCGTTAGTCTTCAACAGGAAAAATCTAATAGAATAAAATAGACAACAAATTTTAAATCAATATTCGCAATGAAATAATAATTCATTAGAAGAGTTAAGTAGAGAATGCAAACTACTATCTTCTATGTATGAATTTAAAAGTTCATCGCTCATCTTTTATCCCCGTAACATCAATCAATATATATCTCGAATCAAATATTCATCTTTGCACTCAAAGCCAAAGATATTCAATAATATCATCATTTAAGATCGAGGATGATGAAAATATTTTTAATGAAACGAATCCAAAGAAACAAAATGACAAGGATTAAGGATTAAGGATTCGTATTTTGTTTTATCCATGTCCAAAAATACCTCAAAAATAATCATAGTGGTGTAAAATTCAAGAATGATCAAAACATGGATACAATCAAAGCTAGTATCCACAATAGATATTTTAGATTTAAAAGGAAAAATTTTCATTTTTCGATGAATAAAGGCCAGATAATCGTGAATAAAGGCTATATATCGTGAATAAGAACTTTGACACCAAAAGTCTCAAATTTGATAAAACTTCAGATCAATATTTCAAAGATAATGATATCAAGAAATAATATCATTACGAAAAATAATAATATCCCTTACCTCTAAGACAAGATTTAGTTGAAATACCGTATAATAGTCTTTGAAGGAACTTGCAAGACCGCCTAACAATACTCAAAGTATACTCAAAATACTCACAAGAATACGCCGATAATATAGAGAGAAAACTTCAATTTCTCGGTGTGATTTTCAATTCTAACCTAAGACCCTATTTATAGAAAATGCTTAGAACACAAAAGCGTAAAATTTAATAAAATATTAATATATATTATAAATTTCCTTAGCCCATCTTTGAAGATCTGATTTCAAAGAATTAATATCACATGTTAGCCCACTTAAATGCAAAAAAACGTTTTTCTTTAAAATAATAATTAAAACTTCCAAAATCAATTATTTCTAGCTTCGTAACTTCAATAATTCACAATAAATAGCCCTTTTATCGAAAAAATTCAATCTCACGATTTTTTATAGGAAATTCAATTCTCTACAACTTTACGGTAAGAAAGTTTTTCCAAATTCCAAATGTAAATCGGCCACCAAATCCACAAACCAAGCGATTTTACATGCTATAATCAAATTTCAATCAATAAATGGGGTCCAATTTACATGTTTAACATGTTTTAAACATTTATTGCAACAAAAATATTCTTCCTCCTCAGATACTTATATATCCCACATTCGTTGTAAAAATATCACCATTATTATATATTTAAAATATAATAATACATTTAAATGAATTATTTTATCGTAAAAAGATAAAATTTCAATTTTCAACAATTGTCACATTAAAATTTTCTCCATCTATATCCACATAAAATCAATATTTTTCTTATCATATGAATCAATAATTAATTATTCACAAATAATATTACGTAATCACAATATCGACAACCAGTATAGCCTCCTGTGAAAGAGGGGCTTTCCAATAAGAATTTTTCCTTTAAAAGCATAATTAGGTGACCAAACCTCTCCTTGATGTAACTTTCTAGACATCGCTAATAATGTTATCTAATAATATTATTCAGATAATATGAATTATTGCTTCGATAATGAAAAATACTCGTAATGACAATTATTTAAACAACAAAGAATATTAAATATCAACTCAAAGAATATTAAATCAATAAAATACTCGAATAAGAATTATCAGTAACCATTATCGAGTAAAGGCCTTCGTGCGTAAGAATCAATAATCGGTGCAATACCGCAATGCATCGTGTTTTAACCACCGAGCATTTTAACAAGATTAATTCAGAATAACTACGCCATTATTTTTAAACAACTTATATTTGTCGCTTTCTTCATCAAATCGCTTTCAGTTATGGGGCCCACACATCGGTCATACTAAAATCGCATTTAATATTCCACGACCAAACGAATATTCCCCGACAATAATAAGTATTTTATAACCACTTGCTTATTTTGAAATATTTACGTATTTTACCCCTAACTATCCACATTAATCAAATCAACCTCTTACTATTTCAAAATAATAAATAGAAAAATTAAATTTCATTAATAATAAGTTGGGGTCTTACAACCTCACTCTCCTTATGAAATTTCGTCCTCGAAATTGACGTTTGACGTACACAGTATTTCGAAAAGGTGAGGATACCTCGCTTTCATTTTCGCTTTCAATTCCTGTGTCATTTTCTCTATAAAGATGATTCCTCCACAAAACTTTAACTTGTGGTATGACCTTTCAAGGGGACATGCTCCTTCCTATCCAAGATCTTGACAGTACCTCCTCATACGCTAAGTCTTCTACTATCTCGTCCGGTTTCTAACTCTATAACGTGGTTCGGGTCTTTCACATATTTATGAAGTACGAGATATGTGAAACACATTATGAACACGAGACATATTCGAGGTAACGCGAGTCTATAGGCTACATTTTCTACTCTCATTCAAGAATTTGAAATGGACCAATAAATCGTGGATCGAGTTTTCCTCTCTTCCCAAATCTTGTAACTCCTTCCATGAAAGAACTCGCAACAATACATGATCCCCTATACTAAATTCCACGTCCTTTTCGATGAAGATCCGCATAACTCTTTTTGTCGATCTTGTGCCGCTTTGTATATCGTTGTCGAATCATTTGATCTTTTCCGTAGTCATATCGCATCAACTCCTCGGTCCCAACAATGTTGCTTCACCCACCTCGTCCCAACATACCGGAGAGCGACACTTTCGTCCATATAATGCTTCAATGGAGCCACACCTATACTTGCTCGATAACCATATCAGTAGGAGAATTCCACCAATGGTAAATACTTATCCCAACCGCCTTTGAAGTCTCAGGACACGAGTCTTAATAGATCTTCAAGAGTTTGAATAGTTCTCTCTCGATTGTCCATCTGCTTTGCGGATGGTATCTTCAACTAAATCAGAAATCAGGCTTGTAGCTTTTTGCAAGCTAACCCAAAATCTTGAAGTGAATCTTGGTCACGATCCAAACTATGGATACTCGGCATGCCATGCAACCTCACAATCTCATTCACGTATATACTAAAGCAAGACGCTCAAGATAATAAGTCTCCGACGACAATAAATGAGCGATTTGGTTAATCTATCAACAATAACCCAAATAGATTGATGCTTGAGAAACCGTAGGAAGACCCGTAACAAAATCCATGGTAATATGTTCCCACTTCCATTTCTAATCTCAAGTGGTTGCAACGGACCCTTAGGTACTAGATGCTCCGCCTTTACACGCCGACAAGTTAAACACATCGAGATAAACTTTGCAATCTCTCTCTTCATATTGTTCCACCAAAATGTATGTCAAGATCACGATACATTTTGGTACTTCCGAGATGGATTGCAAATGGTGTATCAGGTGCCTCCATCATAATCATGTATTTCAAATCGTAGTCGTTAGAACACAAAGTCTAGAGGACTCAAGTATTCATTCTTCATCAATTCTCGCCCCTAATAGCTCCTTCTTGTACTTTCTTCTTCATACGCATCATTTCGGCCTGGTGGCTTGAGCAACCTTAACTTTTCTATTAAAGTTGGCTCTATGCGTATACTCGACATCATCACACTCATTCCCAAGATATGATCTTCTACTCAACGCCACGCCTACCACGCTCGCTTTTCAAGGATGGTATCAATAGTATGGTCGTAGTCTTTCAATAGCTCGAGTCAACGTCACCGCGATGTCGAGTTCTTTTTGAGTGAAGAAATATTTAAGGCTTTTATGGTCTCAATATATCTCCACTTTCTCCCCATATAGATAAGGCCTCCATATCTTTAGCGCTGAAACGATCGCCGCTAACTCTAGATCATGAGTAGGATAATTCCTCTCATATTTTTTAAGTTGTCGCGAGGCATGTGCTATGACTTTCCCACGCTGCATGAGAACACATCCTAACCTTTTGCCCAAGTATCATCATAGATAACAAATCCATCCGTATTCGGATGGTATTGTTGAAACAAAAAGCCGAAATGAGTCTCCTCTTAAGCTCTTGGAAACGCTTCTCGCATTCTTCGCCCAAATGAATTTTGTATCCTTCTTAGTTAGTTTGGTTAATGGAGTAGCGATTCGAGAAACCCTTCCACAAATCTCCGATAATAACCAAATTTAAGCCCAAAAGCTACGTGACTTCCCATCGACTTTGCTTCTCCCAACTTCAGATTGCTTGATCTTCACGGGATCAATAGATACTCCATGTTTCGACACCACGTGCCCAAGGAATACTACTTCCTCGCCGTAACTCGCATTTCTTCAATTTGGCATATAGTTGGTTTTCACGAAGCCTTTGAGTACCAAATTTCAAATGGTGCTCATGATCTTCACTACTTTTGGAATATATGAGGATGTCATTAATAAAGACAACAACGAATCGATCCAAATATTCCTCAATACTCGATTCATCATATCCATGAAAGCCGCAGAGAGTATTAGTTAGTTCGAAAGACACGACTAAGAATTCATAATGCCCATACCGAAGTTCAAGGCGCCTTTGGAATATCCTCGCCTAATCTTCAAATTGATGATATCTAGAACGAAGATCGATTTTTGAAAAGAATTGCGCCCCTTTCAGAATCGGTCAAACAAGTCATCAATACGAGGTAGAGGATACCTATTCTCGATGGTGACATGGTTCAATTCCCCGATAGTCAATATGAAAGTCGCATACTCCCGCCTTTCTTCTTTACGAATAAAACAGAGCACCCCTGCGGAGATGTACTACGACGAATGAAACCGATGTCCAACAATTCCTCAGAGTTGGACCTTTAACTCCTCAAGTTCAATAGAGTCATTCGATATGGGTTTTAGAAATGGGCTTTGTACTCGTGTTCAAGATCAATAAAGAATTCAACTTCACGCTCGGGGTAGACCGGAAGTTCTTCGAAATACGTCGAAAGTCAATAACAACAGAATATTATTCAAATTTGACGTGTCTTTATTCAAATCCATAACATGGGCTAAGAAAGCTCGACATCCGCTTTTCAATAAACGAATAGCTTTTATGATTAGATATGATGTTGATTGATTTTAATGGTTTAGTTGCTTGAATTGCATAACAACAGTTGGTTAGAAATATGAAAACTAACAACCTTACGAAAACAATCAATTTTGGCATGGAGTAGTTAACCAATCAATCCCTAAAATCACATCAAAAGCAAGTATTTTAAAGAGATAAGGTCAATGTGTAATGTGATGGTGCCAACTTGAATCAAACAAGATTTATAAACAAAGGATGTGATGAAAGTTTCTCTAACGGAGTTTCCACAGATAGGTCAAAGTCTAATTTCTCCTGAGTCAAGTTTAAACGCTGAGCACACGCAGAGAGATAAATGAATGGGTAAGACCGGTATCAAGTAAGGTATAAACTTCGCAAGAATTTATAAATAGCTTACCCGTGATCACCTCGCTTGGGTTCCTCGATTTTTGACCACCACAACAAACGCCTTCCTAATAATCGACTTCGACTTTTCCGGGATGTTTTTCGAGTCACCGTCCCCACTTAACTAGGTTTTGCTATCAGATAATCTCGAAAGATATGTCCTTCCTTTCCACAATTATAGCATACCTTGAATCGTCAGTGCGCTTGACCGATATGTCCCTCTTTTCCGCATTTGTAAGATATGACCGGTGGTCGTTTCTCCTCCTTAGAACCCGGGCCACCAAGACCGCTGCCTTCACACGGTCGTTATTAAATCTCCTCTTTTAAAATCTCCCTCGACTTCGCTTCTTTTATTTTCACGGGCCATGATTACCACTAGAGTGGTTACCATTTTTGTCCGCCTGCTTTTCTCCGTGGTTATTGTATTCTCGCTGATCGCTATCTCCGTATGATCCTCGTTATGGTCCCTCGGTTGAATATACTCATTATCTCGCCTCTACAATTGAGCCTTGTTAACAACATCCGAATAGAGAGAAAATTTATGAGAAATGAGATATCGTCAGACGCCGGTTTCAAACCTCTAAGAAACATCCGCCATAATGCGTTCCTCATTCTCCACCAAATGAGGTGCAAACTCGATAACTCGCAAACTTTGCCTCGTCTCGAGACACCGCCATGTTGTTTTGTTCTAATCATTGAACTCCACTTCCTTCATACGATTTAACACTTTCGTGAAAGTATTTGTCATTAAATAGTTTCTAAACGCTCTCCCAAGACATGCCGAGTCGCGGTTTGGATGGGTACGTTTCACGACTCCACCAAGAGATCCGCCGCCACTTTAACATAAAGGTGGCGAATGGAACCTTCTGTTCTCCGCATCCCAAGACATCGAATATCTTGTAATTTGCTTGACCCATGTTTCGCCATGATCGGATCCGCTTTCCTTAAATTCGTGGTCCCAACTTCAATCTGCTTGGTTGTGACAACCCGTGAATTGCTATTATTTCTCCTCAGATTTTGAACACGAGTCTCCTCGTTCGATTTTTGTATTTAACTGCAAAAACTTCTAAACATCCCCTCGCTCATCATCTCGCCAATTGGTATTATTGTTCATGAGGAACATTGCGCCAACTGTGACGCTCTCTCCTCGTTGGTGAGTACAGCGTCTCCACGGTCCTCATTTCCATTGTAATATTCTCAAATGACATTCTCAATACCGCCATAAAACAAGGGTTAATTAAGGAAATCAATATATCACATAATATCCTTATATAATCGACCAAATAACAAATAAGCTTAGGTAGGACACACTAGCGAAGGATTTACTCGCCTCCCCCTAGTTCTATTCCCCGATCTCCGCCATGAGATCATATCCCTAAGCTCGATACCAACCGTGATGCCCCAAAATAGTATACATCACCCATTCCGAGTTGTCAATACATGGTATGTAAACAACTACAACTTTATTATTACAACAATAAAGCTGTGAGTTTGATTACAAATATTATCTTCTAGACAATATCTATACTCGTATAAATCCTCATCACATTTATTGATACATTATTTTACAAAAATGGTGAGGACTACTAAACAACTCTCTCTAGAACTTTCATTCCATACCCCGACTGCACTCGCTATATTCTCGCCTCTTGAGAAGAAAATGGAACAAAAAGGAAAAGCTATGAGCTCAACTAGCCCAAGAAAGAATATTATGACTAAGATAATATACAACAAATTATCGTTAGTCTTCAATGAAAAAATCTAATAGAATACAATAGACAACAAATTTTAAATCAATATTCGCAATGGAAATAATAATTCATTAGAAGAGTTAAGTAGAGAATGCAAACTACTATCTTCTATGTATGAATTTAAAAGTTCATCGCTCATCTTTTATCCATGTAACATCAATCAATATATATCTCGAATCAAATATTCATCTTTGTACTACGTGCCAAAGATATTCATCACCGGTCATGTTCATCTAAACACTGCTCATCTTTGACTACGGCCAAAGATATTCTTCGAAATCATTCATCTTTTACACTACGTGCCAAAGATATTCAATAATATCATCATTTAAGATCGAGGATGATAAAAATATTTTTAAAGAAACGAATTCAAGAAACAAAATGACAAGGATTAAGGATTAAGGATTCGTACTTTGTTTTATCCATGTCCAAAAATAACTCAAAATAATCATAATGGTGTAAAATTCAAGAATGATCAAAACATGGATACAATCAAAGCTAGTATCCACAATAGATATTTTATTTAAAAGGAAAATTTTCATTTTTCGATGAATAGTCTTAGATACGTGAATAAGGTTATATACGTGAATAGTAACTCCGACACCAAAAGTCCCAAATTTGATAAAAATTTCAGATCAATATTTCAACATAATGATATCAAGAAATAATATCATTACGAAAATAATAATATCCCTTACCTCGAAAGACAAGATTTCTAGTTGATATCGGGGTATAGTCTTTGAAGGAACTTTTGATCGCTTCAACAATACTCAAAGTATACTCAAAATACTCACAAGAATACGCCGATAATATAGAGAGAGAAAACTTCAGCTTACGTGTGTGATTTTCAATTCTAACCCAAGCACCCTTATTTATGTAAAAAATGCTTAGAACACCAAAAAGCGTAAAATTTAATAAAATATTAATATATATTATAAATTTCCTTAGCCCATCTTTGAAGATCTCGATTTCAAAGATTAATATCACATGTTAGCCCACTTAAATGTAAAAAAAACGCTTTTCTTTAAAATAATAATTAAAACTTCCAAAAATCAATTATTTCGAAGTTCATTTAATAATTCATAATAAATAGCCCTTTTATCGGAAAATTGAATCTCGCGACTTTTTATAGAAATTCAATTCTACTACAACTGCATAAGAAAGTTTTTCAAATTCAAAGCAAAATCGTTGAAATCCACAACGGGCAAATTTTTACGTTATATATCAAATTTCATTCGATAATAATGGGGTTCACTGAGCATGTTTAACATGTTTTAAACATTTATTGCAATAAAAATACTCTTCCTCCTCATATATCTTCATATATCCCACATTCGTTGTAAAAAATATCACCATTATTATATATTTAAAATATAATAATACATTTTAATGAAGTATTTTATCGTAAAAAGATAAAATTTTAATTTTCAACAATTATCACATTAAAAATTTTCTCCATACCATAATTTCCACATAAAATTAATATTTTTTTATCATATGAATCGAATAATTAATTATTCACTAAATTATTATTATTATCAAATATCAATAATAACAGAAATTAAATTTCATTTTAATAAGTCAGTCTTACACAACCATTGAGAACAATTTTAGCTTGTGAGCTATCTAAGAATTTAGATCTTATTAAAGCATGATTATCATCACGATTCTAAAAGCATCGTCAAAAACTACGAGTTTATCATACGTAAGACCCCAAATTATTAATAAATGAAATTTAGTTTCTATTTATCATTTTGAAATAAGAAGTGGTTGATTTGATTAATGCTATTAGTTATGGGTAAATGCTAAATATTTTAAATAAGTGTGGTTATAAAATATTCATTTGCATTTGAATATTCGTCAGTATCGTGGAATATTCTCATTGCTTGGGAATATTCAGACGACTCACAAGATTTTGTGGGCCCCATAACTAAAAAGTTTATCGAATGAAGAAAACGACAAGTATAAGTTGTTTATAAATAATTCACATAGCTTGTTACTCAAGTAACACTCATTGGAATACCCGGTGGTTAAATCACAAGAATACGCTATTGTCGCACAAAGAAGACACCAGTATCGCACTAATTATCGATTCTTACGTAAGCTGGAACTACTCAATAATTGTTACAAGAAGTTATCGCTCAAAGATTTTATTTTATCGATTCAATAATCATCATAGGATGATATTTTATATTATCGTTGTTTCAATAATTGTCACTACACAAGATTTTCCATTATCGGGCAATAATTCATATTATCCAATAATATTATTAGAAAACATTATCGACAATGTCTAGAAGTTCTGCCTAAGGAGAGGTTTGGTCACCTAATCATACTACCAAGAAGAGAGAAATTTTATCGAAAGCCCTCTTTCCTGAAACTACCGGGTCACCAAGATCAGGATTCTCAGAATATTATTTGTGAATAATTAATTATCGATTTATATGATGAGGAAAATATTCATTTTATCCGGATATAGATGGAGAAAATTTTTAAAGCTGACAAATGTTGAAAATCGATATTTTATCTTTTCTCGATAAAATAATATTTTATTATATTATTATAATATAATAATGATGATATTTTTACAATGAATGTGGGATATATGAGATATGAGGAGGAAGAGTATTTTTGTTGTAAAAGTTGTTTAAAACATGTTAAACATGTCTCAGGGGCCCATTTCTCGACCGAAATTTGATTATAAACCGTAAAATCGTCTGCTTATGGATTTCTACCAATTTCGCTTGAATTTGGAAAAACTTTCTTCGCAGTTGTAGATAATAAAATTTCCTATAAAAAGTCATGAGATTCAATTTTCCGATAAAAGGGCTATTTATTATGAATTATAAAGTTCAAGTTTTGAAATAATTGATTTTGGAAGTTTTAATTATTTTAGTTAGAAAACGCTTTTGTTATTTATAGCATGTGTTAAGAGTCGAAATCAACAGGTATGAAAGCGTAGAAAATTTTAATATATATATTAATATTTTATAAAATTTTCTACTTCGTTGTTTCTAAGCATTTTCCTATAAATACGGTGCTTAGGTTAGAATTGAAAATCACACCGTAAACTAAAGATTTCTCTCACTTTCTCTCGATATATCGAGCGATTCCTCATGAGTATTTTTAGTACTTTGAGTATCATATACTTGCAAGTCCTTTCAAAGACTATATCTAAGATACCAAATCAAGTAAGTACTATCCTTTTAGGTAAGGGATATTATTTTTTAAAATGATATTATTTCTTCAATATCATTACGCCAAAATATTGGTTTGAACTTTTTATCAAATTTAGAACTTTTTCATTTCTGAGTTACTATTCATGAGTTACTATTCACGAAGTTACTATTAACGAGTACTATTCACGGCGCATGATGATTTTTTTTGTGAAATTTCTATCTTTTGAGTGTTTGAGTCATTATTCACGATACTTACACTATTCACGATACTAAGACTATTCACGAATACGACACTTATTCACGTAAAAAATTAAATTTTGTTTTTCGTCTAAAATATCTATTATGGATACTAGCTTTGATTGTATCCATGTTTTGATCATTCTCAAATTTACTCACTATGATTATTTATGAAGTATTTTTGAACTCGATTTGGTTAAAGTAC
Source organism: Panax quinquefolius (assembly GCA_020205615.1). NCBI lineage: Eukaryota > Viridiplantae > Streptophyta > Magnoliopsida > Apiales > Araliaceae > Panax > Panax quinquefolius. Next base: position 2,875,505 of record CM035174.1, on the reverse strand, counting down.
TAATCCTTAATATTTGTTCTTTTCGTTTCACCGGATTCGCTTTTCTTTAAAATATTTTTCATCATCCTTCGTCCCTAAATGATGATATAACGAATATCTTTGGCGCGTAGTGCGCAGAACAAGCAGTGTGTTAGATGAAACACTAATCGGTGAATATCTTCGGCACAGTAGTAAAGATGAATATTTGATTTATGATGTATATCGATTGATGTTACAGGGATAAAATATCGATGATAGACTTTTTAAATTCATAGATGATAGTAGATTTCATTCTCTACTTAACTCTTCTAATGAATTATTGTTTCACCGCAATTGTTGATCTAAAACTTGTCATTTTATCAGTATTTTATTAGATTTTTCCTCGTGAAGACTAACGATAATTTGTTCTCAGATTATCTTAGTCATAATGTTCTTTACCGGGCTAGTGAGCTCACCATTTTCCTTTCTCGCTCCATTTTTCTTCTCGTGAGGCGATAATGTAATGGTAGTACTAATAGGGGTAATGGAATGATGGTTCTAGAAGTTATTTTAGTAGTCCTCACCATTTTGTAAAATAATGTATCAATAATTGAATGAGGACTTATTTGAGTGTGGATATTGTTCAGATGACAATATTTGTATTTAAACTCACGCTTTTATGTCAGACATTAATAAAGTTGTAGTTATTTTGTACCCATGATTTTGTGACTCGTGAATGGGTGTCAGATACAATTTTTTGGGGCGCCACAATTGGTATCGTAGCTAGGATATGATCTCCTGAGATCTAGAATAGAAATCAGAGGGAGAGATTAAAATCCTTCGCTAGCGTGTCCTACCTAAGCTTATTTGTTGGGTCACCATAATATAGGTATTATGTGATTTGTTAAATTTGTTTAATTAACCCTTGCTTTTATGGCAAGATTTAAGAATGGTAGCCGAGAATATTAACAGGGAGTTAATGAGACCGTAGAAACACCTTTAATCACCACCCAAGGAACGTGTAATAGAAGGCAATATTCTTCCCGTAAACAACACCACCGAAAGCGTATCGATGAACGACGGATGTTTAGGAGCTTTTTGCAGCTCATGCAAAACTGTATTTAGGAGACTCGTGTATAGAATACGGTGGAAATGATAAGAACGCTTTGTCATGGCCAAGCAACCAAAGAGTCGGGACCACCGTAATTTAAGGGAAAGCCGATCCGATCACGGCGGAAATGTGGGTCAAGCAAATTACCAAGATATTCATGTCTTGGGATGCACGGAGGAACAGAAGATTCCATTCGCCACCTTTATGTTCCGTATGGCGGCAGACATCGGTGGAGTCTCAGAAACGACTCCATCGCCGCAGACTAAGATGTCTCTCGGGGAAACGCTTTAAACTTTTTAACGAAAAATACATTCCCGAAAGTATTCGCCATATACGAAGGAGGTAGAGTTTATTAGATTAAAACAAAACAACACGGGTGTCCCAACACGAGACGAAGTTCGCAGAGTTATCCGTGTTCAGACCTCATTTGGTAGAGAATGAGGAACGAATGACGAGGATGTTTCGAGAGGTTTAAAACCCGAGATTCTAAGAATATCTTATCTCTCATAAATTTGCTTTATATTCAGATGTTGTCAACAAGGCTCAATTATTAAAGCGAGATAAAGGAGTACGTTCAACCAAGGGACCGCAACTGTATTCATACCGGCAAGGCGATGAGTTATCGAGCAATGAAAACCAAATGGAGGAAAACATTCAGACAAAAGCTAGAACCACTCCGTGGTAATCGTGGGCCATGAAAATAAAAGAAGCGACTTTGGGGAGATTTTAAAAGAGGAGATTCAACAAAGGATAATGTGAAGACATCAAACATCAAAGAAGAATCGGTTTTAAGGGAGGAGAACGACCACCTATCGATGCTATAAATGTGGAAAAGAGGGATATATCACCCAAACCGCCCACAACAGCCAAGGTATGCTATAATTATGGAAATGAAGGACATATCGCTTCGAGATCGCATCAGAGCGAAACCAAGTCTAATGGGGATGGTGACTCAAAAGGTCATTCTAGAAAAGTCAAAGTTAATCTGCTTCGAAGAGCGTTTATCACGACCGTCAACATGCGAGAAACCAAACGAGGTGATCACGGTAAGCTTAATCATAAATTCTTGCTAAGTTTATACCTTATTAGATATCGGTCTATACCCATTCATTTATCTCTCCTGCATGTGCTCAACCTTTAAACTCGACTCGGATAAATTAGACTTTGACCTAACTGTGGAAAATCCGTTAGAGAAACTTTCATCACATCCACCGCTTATAAATCTTGTTTGATCCAAGTCGGCACCATCACATTACCCGTCAACCTTATCTCTTTAAAGATACTTGCTTTTGATGTGATTTTAGGATCGATCAAGTTAACTACTCATCACGCCAAAATTGATTATTTTCGTAAGGTTGTTAGTTTTCATATTCCTAATCAACCTGTCAGTGAATTCAAGCAACTAAACCATTAAAATCAATCACCGCTATATCAAGTCATAAAGCTATTCGCTTATCAAAAACTGATGTCGCTTTCTTAGCCCATGTTATGGATTTGAATAAAGACACGCCGATTTGAATAATATTCCCGCTATATCGACTTTCCGACGATTTCCTAAAGAACTTCCTGCCTACCCCGTAACGTGAAGTTGAAATCTTTATCGACCTCAACTCGCACAAAGCCCATTTCTAAAACCCCATATCGAATGGCTCCTATCAACTTCGTGAGTTAAAGGTCCAACAACAGAGTTGTTGGACATCTAGCTTCATTCGTCCCTAAGACATCTCCTCGGGGTGCTCCTGCTTTTATTTGTAAAGAAGAAAGACGGGAGTATGCGACTTTGTACGACTATCTGAATCAACCATGTCACTATCAAGAATAGTATCCGCCACCTCGTATTGATGACCTGTTTGACAACCGCAAGGAGCACAATTCTTTTTAAAGATCAATCTTTGTTCGATATCATCACCGAAGGTTAGAATCGAGGATATTCTAAAGACCGCTTTAACTAGTAATGCGAGCATTATGAATTCCTAGTCACGTCTTTTGGATCGACTAATGCTTCGCTACTTTCATGGATATGATGAACCGAGTATTCAAGGAATATTTGATCAGATTCGTTGTCATTTTTATTAATGACATTCTCATCTATTCCAAAAGTCGTGAAAATCATGAGCGCCATTTGTCGGTAATCGCAAAGGCTTCGTGATAACAAGCTATATGCCAAGCTAAAGAAATGCAAGTTCGCTTCGAGGAAGTAGCATTCCTTGGGCACACGATGTCAAAACATGGAATGTCTGTCGACCCGTGCCAAGATCAAGCAATACAAAGTTGGGAGCAATCAAAGACTATGCGATCAAGACGTAGCTTTTTGGGCTTAAATTGGTTATTATCTGAGATTTGTGGAAGGATTTTCTAAAATCGCTATTCGCTAACTCAAATAACTCAGAAGATACAAAATTCGTATGGAGCGAGGAACGCGAGAAGAGTTTCTAAGATCTCAAGAGAGACTCATTTCGCGCACTGCTTTGACAATACCATCCGGTTCGGATAAATTTGTTATCTCAAAGGATGCTTCAAGCAAAGGGTTAGGATGTGTTCTCTTCGCAACGTGGGAAAGTCATAGCCTACGCCGTGACAACTTAAAGAATATGAGAGGAATTATCCTACTATGATCTAGAGTCGACAGCAATGCTTTCTGCTTAAAGATCCGGAGACACTATCTATATGGGGAGAAAGTGGAGATATATTCGCACCATAAAAGCCTCAAATATTTCTTCACTAAAAAGAACTCAACACGCGACAACGACGTTGGCTCGAGTCGATTGAAAGATTATGACCACACTATTCAATACCATCCTCGAAAAGCAAACGTGGTATGACGCGTTAATAAAGATCATATGCGAGAAAAGGTGCGATGATGTCAAATATACGATAGAACCGACTTTAATCGAAAAAGTTAAAGTCGTTTCAAGCCACGCACCTTGAAATGATGCGTATGAAGAAGAAGAAAGTGCAAGAAGGTGCTATTCCGTAAGCAAGAATCGATGAAGAAGGAATACTTGAGTCCACTCCAGCATTTCAGGTTCCTAACGATTCTAACTCAAGCATGTAATCATGATGGAGGCACACAACACACCGCTTTGTAATCCATCTCGAAGTACCAAAATGTATCGTGATCTTCACATACATTTTGTGGAACAATACGAAGAGAGAGATTGCAAAGTTTATCTCGAGGTGTTTAACTTGTCAACGTAAAGGCGAGCATCAAGTGCCAAAAGGTCAATTGCAACCACTGAGATTCCGAAATGGAAGTGGAACACATTACCATGGATTTTGTTACTGGGTCTTCCCACGGCTTTCTCAAGGCATAAATGCTATTCGGGTTATTTTTGACAGATTAACCAAGTCTCGCTTCATTTCTTCCGATACGGAGACTTATTCCTCGAACGCCTTGCTCAGAGACATACGTAGATGAGATCAGTGAGATTGCATGGCATGCCAAGATCCATAGTTTCGATCGCGACCCAAGATTCACTTCAAGATTTTCGGGTTAGCTTGCAAAAAGCTATGGGCACGGATTTACGATTTAGTTCGCAGATACCATCCTCAAACCAAGGACAATCGAGAGGACTATTCAAACTCTTGCAGATCTATTAAGACTCAGTCCTGACTTCAAAGGCAAATTGGGATAAGTATTTACCATCGGTGGAATTCTCCTACAACAACAGCTTATCGTGCAAGTATAGTGTGGCTCCATTCAAGCATCAGATGGACGAAAGTGTCGCTTCCAATATGTTGGGATGAGGTAGGTGAAGCAACATTGTTGGGACCCGAAGTTGAGTACGTATTTATCTACTAAAAAGATCCAAAATGATTCGACAACGATACAAATGGCACATGATCGATAAAAGAGTTATGCGGATCTTCATCGAAAAGACGTGGAATTTAGTATCGGGGATCATGTATTGTCATGCAGGTGGCTCCATGGAAGGAGTTACAAGATTCGGAATGAGGAAAGCTCAATCCACGATTTATCGGTCCATTTGCATTCTCGACCGAGTAGGAAAGGTGGCCTATGACTCGCTAAGCATCCAAGCATGTCTCGAGTTCATAACGCTTTTCACGATCCGTGCTTCGTAAATATGTGAAAGAGTCGAACCACGTTATCGAAGTTAGAACCGGATGAGATAGTCAAGATTTAACGTACGATGAGGTACCACAAAATCTTGATAGAAAGAGCATGTCCTACGACGAAGGTCATACCACAAGTTAAAGTTTTCAGGAGAAACCATGCTATTGAGGAAATGACCGGGTTGAAACGAAAATGAAAGCGAGGTATCCTCATCTTTTCAAACACCAGTATCGTACGCCAATTTCGAGGACGAAATTTCATAAGGAGGAGGTTGTAAGACCCCAAATTATTAATAAATGAAATTTAGTTTCTCTATTTATCATTTTGAAATAAGTAAGGGTTGATTTGATTAATGTGATTAGTTATGGGTAAAATGCGCAAATATTTTAAATAAGCGGTGGTTATAAAATATTCATTGTTGTTTGGGAATATTCGTTTCGTCGTGGAATATTCTTGCCGTGTCGGGAATATTCGTGACAATGGCTGCAAGCCTTTTGTGGGCCCCATAACGAAAAAAACGATCGGATGAAGAAAACGACAAGTATAAGTTGTTTAAAAATAATCTACAAGAATTGTTACCAAGCTAACAATCGTTGGAATACCCGGTGGTTAAAACACAATGAATACGCGCTGTGCACAAGAGTTAACACCAGTTTGCACCAATTATTGATTCTTACGTGAAGAAGACACTACTCAATAATTGTTACGAGAGTTACTGCTCAAAGATTTTATTTTATTGATTCAATAATTGCTGCGTTGATATTTTATATTACTGTTATTTCAATATTTTGCGTCTGCTGCTAATAGTAATAGACGCTTATCAGAATAGGTTTAGTTTTACTAACAAATGTTTAGGTTTTATTAATCAGGGTTTAGACCAAGGTTTACAGTTTACAGTTTACAATTATGTATATATCCACAACTTGTATTTAACTTTAATAGACTCTAAATCCTGATAATAAACCCTAAATCATGGTAGAGTTTATTAACCAGGGTTTAGGATTTACAATTATGTATCCGCAACTTGTACTTTCTCAATTTTAATAAACCCTGATTAATAAACCTTAAAGCCTGGTTTATAAACCACCTTGGTTAATAAATCACAAACACTTGTTAACAAGTCAAACTCTTATTTTGATTAATTGTCGCTATTAATAATAGCGGACACTAAGTTTTTAATCATAATTATTTTTTCTTATTTTCAATGGTATAAATAATGTATACTCTATAAAAATTCATAACAAATACATATTATTAATCAATTTACTATATATAATTCAAAATATGAGGGTAGCCTGAGCCTCGAAAGCTCCTACACAGTTTGGATTGACATGGAGGAATTACTCGTGTTAGAATTGAATTGCCAAAGTATTGTCAATTTTTGCATAAAACTCAGGTCCCAAAACATTGGACTTGAACTCTAGAAATTAAATTTTGTAGCTAACTTCTTTATCTCAGCCAATTTTTACACGCACCCCAAGTCCCATGTTGATGCATTAAAGATAACCGAGTCACCATCAAATTAGTCAAAATTTTAAATTTAAGCTACTCATATGAACGAACTTGTGACTAACAAAACTCTTTTAAACAAGACACATACTTAGGGCCTGTCTAGGAACTATTTATTTTAAATGACTTATACATTAAAATATAAGTTGATTTATAAGTTATGACTTATAAATAAAAGCGATCAACATTAATTTGATTTATAAGTCAAAAATTAAGTTAAAACATGTTATGAAGGTGTTCGACTTATGACGACTTATAAGTTAAAATAATATAAATATTACTAAAAAGGACATTAATAAAAAGAGGGGCAAAATAGAAAAAAAGAAAAATAAACATAACATTTGGTCAAACTAACTTATTTTAAAATGACTTATAAGTCATTTTAAAATAAGTTACAAATACTTAATAAATTTTTTTGACTTAAAATTCAACTTATAAGTAGAAAACTAAATCATTTTCGAACACTCAAATAATAGGAAATGACTTATAAGTTGGTTTAACCAACTTAAGTCATTTCCCAAACCAACTTATAAGTCATTCCCGAACACCCTTAGCTTAGCTCTAATATATTATGTGACGTCCCCAAAATAGGTTCATACAACCCATTCTGAGTCGTCAAATACATGACACAGAATTCAAATACACACTTCATTTACACAATTATTAACTATCGTGCAGAATACGACAAAATATAGACTGTGAATTTCAATATAAATATCGTCTCGTAGACAATATCCAAATTCAATTAAAGTCCTCATTACAATTATTATTACACTATTTTATAGAATATTGAGGACTACTATAGCCACCATCTTGGACCATCACTCCATTCCCTGACTAGTCTCAGCTATATTCTCAATTTCTGAAGAGAACAATGAAAAAAAATGGTGAGCTCAACTAGCCCAGTAAAAAATATTATGACTAAGATAATGTATAATAAATTATCCTTAGTCTTTAATAGTGTAAAAACTGATAGAATATAATAGACAACAAGTTTAACTGCAGCGGAATAAACAATCCATTAGAAGAGTCAAGTAGAGAATGATGTCTACTATCTTCCATGATTTAAAAGTTTATTATCAATATTTTATCTCTGTAACACAACTCAATAAATAATCCACATCACCGAATTATCCATCTACTACGGGCCAATGATATTCGTTAGTATCACCAGTGGTCATGATCATGCCAAACAACTGTCCATCTATACACTACGGGCTAAAGATGACTTTCATCATACTATAAGCATGAGGATGATGACAATGATATAAGAAATTAATCAAGTGATATCAAGGATAAATATTAAAGATTTATAATTTAATTTATCCAGAGTTTAAGAATGTCCAAATTGTCAACATGATAACTAATTTATGGAGTAAAATTCAAGAATGATATTCATGTAAAGACCCCAAATTATTAATAAATGAAATTTATTTTCCTCTATTTATTATTTTGAAATAAGAAGGGTTGATTTGATTAATGTGGATAGTTATGGGTAAAATACGCAAATATTTCAATAAAAGCAAGTGGTTATAAAATATTCATTATCGCTTGAATATTCGTCGTCGTGGAATATTCAGATCGTTGGGAATATTCGTACGACGCCGCAAGCCTTTTGTGGGCCCCATAACGGAAAAAGCGATCGATGAAGAAAACGACAAATATAAGTTGTTTATAAATAACTACAGTAGTTGTTACCAAGTATCATCGCTGAATACCCGCGGTTAAAACACACTAATACGCCATTGTCAACAAGAGAAGACACCAGATTGCACCAATTATTGATTCTTACGTAAGAAGGCACACTACTCAATAATTGTTACAAATTATTACTCGCTCAAAGATTTTATTTTATCGATTCAATAATTGTCATATTGATATTTTATATTATCATTGTTTCAATAATTGTCATTACACAAGATTTTTTATTATCGAAGCAATAATTCATATTATCCAATAATATTATTAGATAACATTATTATTGGCAATGTCTAGAAAGTTCTGCTTAAGGAGAGGTTTTGTCACCTAATCATACACCAAGAAGAAGAGAAATTTTATCGAAAGCCCCTTTCCTCGAACCGCCTCGTCACAATATCGTGATTCTCAGAATATTATTTGTGAATAATTAATTATTGATTTATATGATGAGGAAAATATTGATTTTATGTGGATATAGATGGAGAAAATTTTTAAAATGACAATTGTTGAAAATTAATATTTTATCTTTTTCTCGATAAAATAATTCATTTAAATATATTATTTTAATAATATATTAACTAATGATATATTTTTATAATGAATGTGGGATATATGAGTATATGAGGAGGAAGAGTATTTTTTTGTAAATATTAAATGTTTAACACATGTTTTGTGTGTCAGCGGACCCCATTTATCGATCGAAATTTGATTATAAATCAAAATCGTCTGCTTGTGGATTTCTTTTGGCCAATTTCTCGCTTGGAATTTGGAAAACTTTCTTCTCGCAAAGTTGTAGAGAATTGAATTTCCTATAAAAAAACGCGAGATTCAAATTTTCTGATAAAAGGCTATTTATTATGAATTATCAAGTTCAAGTTCAAATAATTGATTTTTGAAGTTTTAATTATTTATATTAACAAAAACGTTTTTTATTGTTTTGTGGGCCCCCATTTAACATGTGTTAAATGGCTGAATTCAGATTCAAGATGTGGGCGAGAATTTTTATATATATATATATTATATTATATTAAATTTTCTTTTTTGTTCTTCTAAGCAATTTCCTATAAATAGGTGCTTAGGTTAGAATTGAAAATCACACCGTAAATCAAGTTTTCTCTCTATATTATCGAAATTTATTCTTGTGAGTATTTTGAGTATACTTTGAGTATTGCTATACTAAAGGCAAGTTCAAGTCATAGCCTATATCCTGTTTCAACTAAGTACTGCCTTCGAGGTAAGGGATGTTATTTTCTTCTCAAATGATATTATTTCTTCAATATCATTATGTCAAATATCGGTTGAACTTTTTATCAAATTTGAACTTTTTCATGCTCTGTTACTATTCATGAGTTTATTCACGAGTTACTATTCACGAAGTTACTATTCACGAGTTACTATTCACGAAGTTACTATTCACGAAGTTACTATTCACGAGTACTATTCACGAAGCGTGAAGATGTTTTTTTTGTGAAATTTCTATCTTTTGTGTTTGAGTTACTATTCACGATACTTACTAGACTATTCACGATACTACTACATACTTTCACGATACTACACTATTCAATCAATCAAAAATGAAAATTTTTCTTTTTCGTCTAAAATATCTATTCGGATACTAGCTTTCATCAGATCCATGTTTTGATCATTCTCAATTTTACACCACTACGATTATTTTTTTGAGGTATTTTTGAACGGATAAAACAAAGTACTAATCCTTAATCCTTAATCCTTGCTTCTTTTGTTTCACCGATTCGCTTTTAAAAATATTTTTCATCATCCTCACCTTTAAATGATGATATTATCAATATCTTCGCCCAGCAAAAAGATGAATGATTTTCGATGAATATCTTTCGGCCCGTAGTAAAGATGAATGTGTGTAGAGATGAATACGACCGATCGATTAATATCTTCGCCCAGAGTAAAAAGAGATGAACAGTGTTTAGATGAATATTAATCGATGAATATCTTTCGCCCGTAGTAAAAAAAGATGAATATTTGATTCCGTATATATATCGATTGATGTTACAGGATAAAATATCGACGATGAACTTTTAAATTCATATATGTAAGATAGTAGTTTGCATTCTCTACTTAACTCTTCTAATGAATTATTATTTCACGCCGCAATATTGATTTAAAAAAACCATTTATCAGATTCTATTAGATTTTTCCCCGTTGAAGACTAACGATAATTTGTTGATATTATCTTAGTCATAATATTCTTTATCGGGCTAGTCGAGCTCACCCTTTTCCTTTTTGTTCCATTTTTCTTCTCGTGAGGCGCAGAATGTAAATGAGTACTAGCTCTGGGTATGGAATGAAGGTTCTAGAGAGAGTTGTTTAGTAGTCCTCACCATTTTTGTAAAATAATGTATCAATAATTATGATGGGGATTTATTTATGCATGGATATATTTCTAGATGGCAATATCTCAGATTTAAACTCACAAACTTATATATGTTGTAATAATAAAGTTGTAGTTATTTCGCATCATGATTTGGCGCACTTCGTAATGGGTCGATGGAATGGACCTATTTTGGGGGCGCCACAATTGGTATCGTAGCTAGGATACGATCTCCAAGAGATCGGAATAGAACTAGAGGGGAGAGACGAGTAAATCCTTCGCTAAAGGTGTCCTACCTAAGCTTATTTGTTAGTCGGTCAAGATATAGGATATTATGTGATATATCGATTTCTTTAATTAACCCTTGTTTTACGACAATTTTGAGAATGTCGAATCGAGAATATTAACAAGGAGTAAATGAGACCGTGGAGATGCCTCAGATTTACCAACGAGGAGACGTGCAACAGTCGGGCAATGTACCTCCCGTGAACAACACCACCGAAAGCGTATGATGAACGAGGGATGTTTAGTAAGCTTTTTGCAGCTCATGCAAAATCGCATTTAGGGAGACTCGTGTTCAAAATACAGAGGAAATGATAGCAATTCACGGTGGTCACAAATGCAAGCAAGCTCAAAGAGTCGGGACCACCGCACTTCGGGAAAGCCGATCCGATTAAGGCGAGACGTGGGTCAAACAAATTACCAAGATATTCGATGTCTCGGGATGCACGGAGGAACAGTAAAGTTCCATTCGCTACTTTTATGTTCCGTGAACGAGGCAGACATCGGGGGAATCAGGAAGAAGCACTCCATCCAAATTTCACTCAAAGATGTCATGGGGAGACGCTTTCAGAAATAAATTAATGACAAGTACTTCCCCGAAAGTATTCATTATACGAAGGAAGTGGAGTTTATTAGACCGAGCAGTAATAACACGACGAGTGTCCAAAGACGAGGCGGTTCATGAGTTATCCAGTTTGCACCTCATTCGTGGAGAATGAGGAACGATGACGCGATGTTTCGAGAGGTTCAAAACCCAAGATACGCCAAGATCTCATTTCTCATAAATTTTCTCTATTCAGATGTTGTCAATGTGGCTCAAATTGTTAGAGCGAGATAACGAGTACGCTCAACCGAGGGACCATAACCAGATCATATCAAGATAGCAGCAGCCATCGTAATAACGATAACCAAATGGAGAAAGAAGAATACGGACAAAGGCTAGAACCACTCCGTGTGGTAATCGTGGCCATGAAAATAAGAAGCGAGCCCTGAGGAGATTTTAAAAGAGGAGATTCAACAACCACCATGTGAAGACGCCAACAAAAAGAAGAAACCGGGTTCCAAGGAGGAGAAAGACCACCGGTCAGATGATGTTACAAATGCGGAAAGAGGGATATATCACCAAACCGCCCACAACAGCTTTAAGGTATGCTATAATTGTGGAAAAGAAGGACATATCGCCGAGATCAGACGATATCGAAACCCAAATTCAAATGAATGGTGACTCAAAAGGATGTCCCGTAAAAGTCAAAGTCAACGATTCCTCGAAGAGCGCTTTGTCGTGACCATTAAAATGCGAGGAACCCGAACGGTTAGCACGGTTAGTTAATTATAAATTCTCAAGTTTTATACCTTACTAGATACCCCTGCCTCTACCCATTCTTTTATCTCTTTCGCTTATACCAACGCTTGAACTCGACTACGAGAAATTAGACTTCGACCTATTTATGGAGACTCCGTTAGAGAAACTTTCATTACATCCGTTGTTTAGAAATCTTGCTTGATTCAGTCAGCACTATCACATTACCCGTTAACCTTATTTCTATAGAGATATTTGCTTTTGATGTGATTTTAAGGTTAACTACTCATCACGCCGAAATTGATTACTTTCGTAAGGTCATAGTTTTCATATTCCTAAGCAACCTCGTTATTCAATTCAAGCAATCAAACCATCAGAGTCAAACATTTTCATATCAAGCCATGAAGTCATTCGCTTATTACTGATGTCAAGTTTTCTTAGTCCATGTTATGGATTTGAATAAAGACACGCCGATTTGAATAATATTCCCGTTGTTATTGATTTTTCCCGACGATTTCAAGAATTTCTCGCTTACTCCCAAAGACCGATATTAAATTTTGTATCGACTTTCAACCCTAGACAAAACTCATTTCTAAAATCTCATATCGAATGGCTCCTATCAACTTCGTGAGTTAAAAATTCAACTATAGAATTTGGTACCGAGCCTTTATCCGGTGACTTTTTCAGGAATGCACCGCCGCCGCTCTCCGTAGGGGACACCATATTCGCAAGCGATAAGAAACCGACAGTGTCATCAGAACGCATATCCAAGGTCGATATGAGTCACAATGAGAACAACCTAAGCTCAGAATCGAAATACGAGCTTTCAGGCTTAGTTGGTTATTATATCTGAGATTCGTCAAGGATATTCTCAATCGCTATTCCATTAACGCAAATTGACTCAGAGAGATACAAAATTCAATGGAGCAAGGAATGTGGGAAGAGCTTCAAGAACTCAAGAGAGACTCATTTCAAAGACATGTTCTCCACCCATGCCATCCCGAAAAGCTTAACGTGGTAGCCGACGTGTCGAGTAGAAGATCGATACAAGTACGAAAATGATATCACAAAGACTCATTTCAGATAATTTACAAATAATAGAGATGGAGATGAAAACTCTAGTTACCCACGTGATGATATACGAGTATAATCGACTTTTAATCGATAAAGTTAAAGTCGCTCAAGCTACACACCGAGTCGATGAATTTGAAGAAGGAGGTGCAAGAAGTCATTATTTCAAAAGCGAGAGAATCGAGGTGAGGAAAGCTCAAACCTTCGATTTATTAATCCATTTGAAATTCTCGATCGAATAGAAACGCGGGCCTATAGACTCGCTTTTTTACCGCCAAGTACGACGCTGTTCATAACGCTTTTCACGATCGATGTTACGTAAATATGTGGACGACCCGAACCACGCTATCGAAGTTAGAACCGACGATATAGTCAAGACTTAACGTACGAGGAGGTACCACCAAGATCTTGATAGAAAGAAATATGTCCCATGTACCGAGGTTATACCACAAGTTAAAGTTTTGTGGAGAAACCATGCTATCGAGGAAATGACCGGAGTTGGAAACGAAATGAAAGCGAGGTATTCTCATCTTTTCAAACACTGTGTACGTACGCCAATTTCGAGAGGACGAAATTTCATAAGGAGGGAGGTCAGAAGACCCCAAATTATTAATAAATGAAATTTATTTTCCTCTATTTATTATTTTGAAATAAGTAAGGGTTGATTTGATTAATGTGGATAGTTATGGGTAAAATACGCAAATATTTCAATAAGCAAGTGGTTATAAAATATTCATTATCGCTTGAAATATTCGTTTCGTCGTGGAATATTCAGATCGTTGGGAATATTCGCATTTACGCACCAGCCTTTTTTTTTGGGCCCCATAACTAAAGCGATCGATGAAGAAAACGACAAATATAAGTTGTTTATAAATAATCTACAGAAGTTGTTACCAAGTATCATCGCTGAATACCCGGTTAAAACACACTAATACGCTATTGTCAACAAGAAGACACCAGATTGCACCAATTATCGATTCTTACGTAAGAAGGCACTACTCAATAATTGTTACAAAGAATTACTATCAAAGATTTTATTTTATCGATTCAATAATTGTCATATTGATATTTTATATTATCGTTGTTTCAATAATAATCATTATTACACAAGATTTTTTTTTTATCGGCTAATAATTCATATTATCCTAATAATATTATTAGATAACATTATTGGCAATGTCTAGAAAGTTCTGCTTAAGGAGAGGTTTGGTCACCTAATCATGCTACCCAAGAAGAAGAGAGAATTTTATCGAAAGCCCTCTTCCTCGAACCTACTCGGACAATATATCGCGATTCTCGTAATATTATTTGTGAATAATTAATTATTGATTTATATGATGAGGAAAATATTGATTTTATGTGGATATAGATGGAGAAAATTTTTAAATGACAATTGTTGAAAATTAATATTTTATCTTTTTCTCGATAAAATAATTCATTTAAATATATTATTTTAATAATATATTAATCTATGATATTTTTATAATGAATGTGGGATATATGAGTATATGAGGAGGAAGAGTATTTTTGTGGCATTAAATGTTTAACACATGTTTTGTGTGTCAGGACCCCATTTCTCGATCGAAATTTGATTATAAATTTCAGAAAATCGTCTGCTTGTGGATTTCTTGGCCAATTTCTGCTTGAATTTGGAAAACTTTCTTCTCAAAGTTGTAGAGAATTGAATTTCCTATAAAAAATCGCGAGATTCAAATTTTCTGATAAAAGGGCTATTTATTATGAATTATCAAGTTCAAGTTCAAATAATTGATTTTTGAAGTTTTAATTATTTATTTTTAATAAAAACGTTTTTTTATGTTTTGGGCCTCATTTAATATGTGTATGGTGGCTGAATTCAGATTCAAGATGTGGGCTAAGAAAATTTATATATATATATTATTATTATATTAAATTTTCTACTTTCGTGTTCTAAGCAATTTCCTATAAATAGGTGCTTAGTTAGAATTGAAAATCACACCGTAAATCAAGTTTTCTCTCTATATTATCGAGTTTATTCTCTTGTGAGTATTTTGAGTATACTTTGAGTATTGCTATACTATGCAAGTTCAAGTCATAGCCTATATCCTGTTTCAACTAAGTAAGTACTGCCTTTCGAGGTAAGTGGATGTTATTTTCTTCTCAAATGATATTATTTCTTCAATATCATTATGTCAAATATCGGTTGAACTTTTATCAAATTTGAAACTTTTTCATGCTCTGGGTTACTATTCATGAGTTACTATTCATGAGTTACTATTCACGAAGTTACTATTCACGAAGTTACTATTCACGAAGTTACTATTCACGAGTTACTATTCACGTGACGAAGCTATTCATGAAGATGTTTTTTTTTTTGTGAAATTTCTATCTTTGGTGTTGAGTTACTATTCACGATACTGCAGACTATTCACGATACTACTAATACTATTCACTTCACTTACACTATATTCAATTTAAAAATGAAAATTTCTTCTTTTCGTCTCAAAATATCTATTCGGATACTAGCTTCGATCAGATCCATGTTTTGATCATTCTCAATTTTACACCACTATGATTATTTTTGAGGTATTTTTGAACGTGGATAAAACAAAATACGAATCCTTAATCCTTAATCCTTGTTCTTTTGTTTCACCGATTCGCTTTTTTAAAATATTTTTCATCATCCTCACCCTAAATGATGATATTATCAATATCTTCGCCCAGAAGCAAAAGATGAATGATTTTCGATGAATATCTTCGCCCTCAGTAGTGCAAAGATGAACAAAAGTGTCGAGATTTAATACGACCGATCGATTAATATCTTTCGCCCAGAGTGCAAAGATGAACAGTGTTTAGATGAATACGACTAATCGATGAATATCTTCGCCTCAGAAAGTAAAAAAGATGAATATTTGATTCCGTATATATATCGATTGATTGATGTTACAGTGATAAAATATCGACGATGAACTTTTTAAATTCATATATAAGAGATAGTAGTTTGCATTCTCTACTTAACTCTTCTAATGAATTATTATTTCACCGCAAATATTGATTTAAAATTTGTCATTTATCAGATTCTATTAGATTTTTCCTCGTCAAGACTAACGATAATTTGTCAGATATTATCTTAGTCATAATATTCTTTATCGGGCTAGTGAGCTCACCCTTTTCCTTTTTTGTTCCATTTTTCTTCTCGTGAGGCGAGAATGTAATGCGAGTACTAGCTCTGGGTAATGGAATGAAGGTTCTAGAGAGAGTTGTTTAGTAGTCCTCACCATTTTTTAAAATAATGTATCAATAATTATGATGGGATTTATTTGCGTGGGATATTGTCTGATGGCAATATCTCGTATTTAAACTCACAAGCTTATATGTTGTAATAATAAAGTTGTAGTTATTTCGTTATTTCGCATCATGTATTTGGCGCACTCGTAATGGGTCGATGGAATGGACCTATTTTGGGGGCGCCACAAATGGTATCGTAGCTAGGATACGATCTCCGCGAGATCTGGAATAGAACTAGAGGGGAGAGACGAGTAAATCCTTCGCTAAAGGTGTCCTACCTAAGCTTATTTGTTAGTCAAGAGATATATAGATATTATGTGATATATCGATTTCTTTAATTAACCCTTGTTTTACGACAAAGATTTGAGAATGTCGAATCGAGAATATTAACAAAGGAGTAAATGAGACCGTGGAGATGCCTGATTTACCAACGAGGAGAACGCAACAGTCGGGCAATGTACCTCCCGCGAACACAACACCAATCGAAAGCGTATGATGAACGAGGGATGTTTAGAAGCTTTTTAGCTCATGCAAAATCGCATTTAGGGAGACTCGTGTTCAAAATACAGAGGAAATGATAGCAAATTACCGGTGGTCACAAATGCAAGCAAGCTCAAAGAGTCGGGACCACCGTACTTCGGGGAAAGCCGATCCGATTAAGCGCGAGACGGGTCAAACAAATTACCAAGATATTCGATGTCTCGATGCACGGAGGAACAGTAAAGTTCCATTCGCTACTTTTATGTTCCGTGGGCGAGGCAGACATCGGTGGGAATCAGGAAGCATCTCCATCCAAATTTCGCACTCAAAGATGTCATGGGGAGACGCTTTCAGAAATAAATCAATGACAAGTACTTCCCCGAAAGTATTCATATATACGGCGGAAGTGGAGTTTATTAGACCGAGCAGTAATAACACGACACAACTGTCCCCCAAAGACGAGGCGGTTCATGAGTTATCCAGTTCAGCACCTCATTCGGTGGAGAATGAGGAACGATGACGCGGATGTTTCGAGAGGTTTGAAACCCCAAGATACGCCAAGATCTCATTTCTCATAAATTTTCTCTATTCGTGATGTTGTCACAAATGGCTCAATTGTTAGAGCGAGATAACGAGTACGCTCAACCGAGGGACCATAACCAGATCATACCAAGATAGCAGCAGCCATCGTAATAACGATAACCAAATGAGAAAGAAGAATACTGACAAAGGCTGAACTACTCCGTGGTAATCGTGGCCATGAAAATAGAAGAAGCGAGCCTGAGGAGATTTTAAAAGAGGAGATTCAACAACGACCTATGTGAAGACGCCAACACAAGAAGAAGAATCGGTTCCAAGGGAGGAGAAAGACCACCTATCAGATGTTACAAATGCGGAAAGAGGGATATATCACCCAAAACCGCCCACAACAAATTAAGGTATGCTATAATTGTGGAAAAGAAGGACATATCGCCGAGATCAGACGATATCGAAACCCAAATTCAATGGAATGGTGACTCAAAAGGATGTCCCGTAAAAAGTCAAAGTCAACGATTCCTCGAAGAGCGCTTTGTCGCGACCGGCAAAATGCGAGAACCCGAACGGTTAGCACGTTAGTTAATTATAAATTTCATGTTTATACCTTACTAGATACCGGCTGCTCTACCCATTCTTTTATCTCTCTTCATTATACCAACGCTTGAACTCGACTACGAGAAATTAGACTTTCGACCTATTTATGGAGACTCTGCTAGAGAAACTTTCATTACATCCGTTGTTTAGAAATCTTGCTTGATTCAGTCAGCACTATCACATTACCGTTAACCTTATTTCTATAGAGATATTTGCTTTTGATGTGATTTTAAGGTTAACTACTCATCACGCCAAATTGATTACTTTCGTAAGGTCATAGTTTTCATATTCCTAAGCAACCTCGTTATTCAATTCAAGCAATCAAACCATCAGAGTCAAACATTTTCATATCAAGCCATGAAGTCATTCGCTTATTACGGATGTCAAGTTTTCTTAGTCCACGTTATGGATTTGAATAAAGACACGCCGATTTGAATAATATTCCCGTTGTTATTATTTTTTTCCGACGATTTCAAGAATTTCGCTTTACTCCCAAAGACCGATATTAAATTTTGTATCGACTTTCAACCCTAGACAAAACTCATTTCTAAAATCTCATATCGAATGGCTCCTATCAACTTCGTGAGTTAAAAATTCAACTATAGAATTTGGTACCGAGCCTTTATCCGGTGACTTCCTTTCAGGGAATGCACCGCCGCATTCGTCGTAGGGGACACCATATTCGCGCGATAAGAAACCGACAGGTGTCATCAGAACGCATATCCAAGGTCGATATGAGTCACAATGAGAACAACCTAAGCTCTGTAATCGAAATACGAGCTTTCAGGCTTAGTTGGTTATTATCGAGATTCGTCAAGGATATTCTCAAATCGCTATTCCATTAACGCAAATTGACTCAGAGAGATACAAAATTCGAATGGAGCAAGGAATGAATGTGGAAGAGCTTCAAGAACTCAAGAGGAGACTCATTTCAAAGACATGTTCACCATGCCATCCTCGAAAAGCGAACGTGGTAGCCGACGTGTTGAGTAGAAGATCGATACAAGTACGAAAATACGATATCACAAAAAGACTCATTTCAGATAATTTACAAATAATAGAGATGGAGATGAAAACTCTAGTACCCACGTGATGATATATACGAGTATAATCGACTTTTAATCGATAAAGTTAAAGTCGCTCAAGCTACACACCGAGTCGATGAATTTGAAGAAGGAGGTGCAAGAAGTCATTATTTCAAAAGCGAGAATCTGGAGAGGAGGAAAGCTCAAACCTTCGATTTATTAATCCATTTGAAATTCTCGATCGAATAGAACCGCGGCCTATAGACTCGCTTTTACCGCCAAGTACGACGCGCAGTTTCATAACGCTTTTCACGATCGATGTTACGTAAATATGTGGACGAATTCAACCACGCTATCGAAGTTAGAACCCACGAGATAGTCAAGACTTAACGACGAGGAGGTACCGCCAAGATCTTGATAGAAAGAAACATGTCCCATGTACGAGGTTATACCACAAGTTAAAGTTTTGTGGAGAAACCATGCTATCGAGGAAATGACCGGGAGTTGGAAACGAAAATGAAAGCGAGGTATTCTCATCTTTTCAAACACTGTGTAGTCGTACGCCAATTTCGAGGACGAAATTTCATAAGGAGGGAGGTCAGAAGACCCCAAATTATTAATAAATGAAATTTATTTTCCTCTATTTATTATTTTGAAATAAGTAAGGGTTGATTTGATTAATGTGGATAGTTATGGGTAAAATACGCAAATATTTCAAATAAGCAAGTGGTTATAAAATATTCATTATCGTTTGGAATATTCGTTTGTCGTGGAATATTCAGATCGCTTGGGAATATTCGTATTTACCACAAGCAGCCTTTTTTGTGGGCCCCATAACTAAAAAGCGATCGATGAAGAAAACGACAAATATAAGTTGTTTATAAATAATCTACAGAAGTTGTTACCAAGTAATATCGCTGAATAATTCGCCGTGGTTAAAACACACTAATACGCTGCTTGTTGAACAAGAAGACACTGATTGCACCAATTATCGATTCTTACGTAAGAAGGCACTACTCAATAATTGTTACAAAGAATTACTGCTCAAAGATTTTATTTTATCGATTCAATAATTGTCATATTGATATTTTATATTATCGTGTTTCAATAATTGTCATTACACAAGATTTTTTATTATCGGCAATAATTCATATTATCCTAATAATATTATTAGATAACATTATTGGCAATGTCTAGAAAGTTCTCGCTCTAAGGAGAGGTTTGGTCACCTAATCAAGCCACCAAGAAGAAGAGATTTTTATCGAAAGCCCCTCTTTCCTCGAACCCTACCGTCACACAATATCGTGATTCTCAGAATATTATTTGTGAATAATTAATTATTGATTTATATGATGAGGAAAATATTGATTTTATGTGGATATAGATGGAGAAAATTTTTAAATGACAATTGTTGAAAATTAATATTTTATCTTTTTCTCGATAAAATAATTCATTTAAATATATTATTTTAATAATATATTAACTATGATATTTTTTTACAATGAATGTGGGATATATGAGTATATGAGGAGGAAGAGTATTTTTGTTGCATTAAATGTTTAACACATGTTTTGTGTGTCAGGACCCCATTTTATCGATCGAAATTTGATTATACCAGTAAAATCGTCCGCTTGTGATTTTCTTTTAATTTCTGCTTGGAATTTGGAAAACTTTCTTCTTCAAAGTTGTAGAGAATTGAATTTCCTATAAAAACTCAAGAGATTCAATTTTCTGATAAAAGGCTATTTATTATGAATTATCAAGTTCAAGTTCAAATAATTGATTTTTGAAGTTTTAATTATTTATATTAAGAAAAACGTTTTTTATATTTTTTTGGGCCTCATTTAATATGTGTGTGGCTGAATTCAGATTCAAGATGTGGGCGAAGAATTTTTATATATATATATTATTATTATATTAAATTTTCTACTTTTTTGTTCTAAGCAATTTCCTATAAATAGGTGCTTAGGTTAGAATTGAAAATCACACCGTAAATCAAGTTTTCTCTCTATATTATCGAAATTATTCTTGTGAGTATTTTGAGTATACTTTGAGTATTGCTATACTATGCAAGTTCAAGTCATAGCCTATATCCTGTTTCAACTAAGTACTCGCCTTCGAGGTAAGTGGATGTTATTTTCTTCTCAAATGATATTATTTCTTCAATATCATTATGTCAAATATCGGTTGAACTTTTTATCAAATTTGAACTTTTTCATGCTCTGGGTTACTATTCATGAGTTATTATTCACGAAGTTACTATTCACGAAGTTACTATTCACGAAGTTACTATTCACGAAGTTACTATTCACGAAGTACTATTCATTCAAGTACTATTCATGGTTGCGTGAAGATGTTTTTTTTGTGGAAATTTCTATCTTTTGGTGCTCTGAGTTACTATTCACGATACTACTACTATTCACGATACTTAACTATTCACGAATACTATACTAGACTATTCAATTAAAAATGAAAATTTTTCTTTTCGTCTAAAATATCTATTCGGATACTAGCTTTTCGATCAGATCCATGTTTTGATCATTCTCAATTTTACACCACTATGATTATTTTTGAGGTATTTTTGACGGATAAAACAAAGTACGAATCCTTAATCCTTAATCCTCATTATTTTGTTTCACCGATTCGCTTTTTAAAAAATATTTTTCATCATCCTCACCTTAAATGATGATATTATCAATATCTTCGGCCCAGAGTAAAAAGATGAATGATTTTCGATGAATATCTTTGGCCCGTAGTAGGCAAAGATGAAGAAAATGAATGAGATACGAATACGATCGATCGATTAATATCTTTTCGCCCAGAAGTAAAAAAGATGAACAGTGTTTAGATGAATACGACTAATCGATGAATATCTTTCTTCGCCCAGAGTGCAAAGATGAATATTTGATTCCGTATATATATCGATTGATGTTACAGGATAAAATATCGACGATGAACTTTTTAAATTCATATATAGAAGATAGTAGTTTGCATTCTCTACTTAACTCTTCTAATGAATTATTATTTCACCGCAATATTGATTTAAAACTTGTCATTTATCAGATTCTATTAGATTTTTCCCTCGTTGAAGACTAACGATAATTTGTCAGATATTATCTTAGTCATAATATTCTTTATCGGGCTAGTCGAGCTCACCCTTTTCCCTTGTTGTTCCATTTTTCTCTCAGAGGCGGTAGAATGTAGCTTGAGTACTAGCTCTGGGTAATGGAATGAAGGTTCTAGAGAGAGTTGTTTAGTAGTCCTCACCATTTTTGTAAAATAATGTATCAATAATTATGATGGGGATTTATTTGCATGGTGGATATTGCTCTAGATGGCAATATACTCACAATATTATGTTGTAATAATAAAGTTGTAGTTATTTTCAAAAATGACATCCGAGAATGTTGAGAATAAGAATGGAGCGCAGCGATCGCTGATTCACCACATATCCATAATCGTGATAATGTGCATCGTGAAGGCGACAATCCTCACGCAACAACAACAACACCGACCAAATGATGAATGATCAAATGTTCGAGAGGCTTTATGCAATTTATGCAACAAAGAAAGCAGCGACTCTCGTCCCAAAACGTAGGTGGAAACACGAAAAACTCTCGCCACCACCGCTAAACAATTCAAGGAGCCGGGACCACCGGAAGTTTAAGGGAGAGCCAAAACCACTTCAAGCGAAGCATGGATAAAGCAAATTACCAAGATATTTGATGTCTCGGGATGCTCCGAGGAGCAAAAGGTTCCTTTCACGCCTTTTATGTTGCGCGGAGAGAGGCAGACATCGGTGGGAATCGGTAGAAACGACTCAACCTCAACAGATCAAGATATCTTGGGAGAAGTTCCAGAGTCGTTTCAACGACAAATACTTTCTTGAAAGTATTCGCCATACGAAGGAGGTGGAGTTTATCAAGTTGAACAAAACAATACGACCGTGTCGCAATACGAGGCAAAATTTGCGAGTTATCACTTGGTTTATATCCCACTCGGTGGATAATGAAGAGAGAATGGCGCGAATGTTTTTAAGAGGTTCAAGTCGAGATACGCCAACATCTTATTTCTCATAAACCGTGTTTGTATTCGGGATGTTGTAAATAGGCTCGCTTAAGGGAACGCGATAATGAGTCAACGAACTAAAAGAGAGCAAATTTAAGAAATTATAATACCAAAAATGAGAGTAGTCATCGGGCGGTGACAACAAGCGTGAGGGAATCAACAGCCGGATATGGTAACCACTTTGGTGGTAATCGTGGCAAAAATAATAAGAATGGACATTTCAAGAAACTGAGATTCAACAATGATGGAAAGACGCCAAGACCAAAGACCCATTGTTAAGGAAGGAGAAAGACCACCTATCATATGCTTCAAATGCGAGGAGAGGGACACATCACCCAAACTGCACACCATGCCATCCAAAGCATGTTATAATTGTGGAAGAGAAGGTCACTTAGCTCGATTTTATCGCTTATCAAGACAAATTCAAATAGGATGGAGGCACCAAAGGCCATCCCGTAAAAAATTCAAAACCCAGAAGTCAAGGGAGAGCGTTTGTCAGCGACCTCCCAAAGAGCAAGGAACCCGAATGAGGTCATCACGGTAAGCTTATCATAAACTCTAATGAAGTCTATACTTTATTTGATACCGCCTAGCCATTCTTTATTTCTCCTACTTGCCATCGATTAAATTTGACCGGAGAAATTAGACTTTCGACTTATCTCGTGGAAACTCCGCTGGGAGAAACCTTCATTACATCCACCGCTTATAAGTCTTGTTTGGTTCAAATCGGTACTTCACATTACCTCGTCGATCTTATTTCATTAAAAATACTTGCATTTGACGTGATTCTGTGGATCGATCGTTAACTACTTATCATGCAAAAATTGATTGTTTTCGTAAGGTCATAGCTTTTCATATTCCTAATCAACCTATTATGCTAATTCAAACAACCAAACCATTAAAATCAATCACGGCCATCTCAAGCCATAAAGCTATTCGCTTATTAAAAAACTGATGTCAAGCTTTCTTAGCTCATGTCACGATTTAAATAAAATACGCCGCTTTTAAACGATATTCTATTGTTAATAAATTTCTCGACGATTCCCAGAAGAACTTCCCGCCTACCCCCAGAAGCGTGAAATCAATTTTGTATCGACCTCAACCCCAGACAAAACCTATTTCCAAAGCCCCATATCGAATGGCTCTATCAAACTTCGTGAGTTAAAGACCCAACCGGAGGAATTGTTAGACATCGGGCTTTATTCGTCCCTAGACTTCTCCTCGGGGTGCTCCTGCTCTCTATTCGTGAAGAAGAAAGATGGGAGTATGCGACTTTGTATTGATTATCTGGAGTCAATCATGTCACCATCAAAAATAGGTATCCATCGCCACGTATCGATGACCTGTTTGACCAACCGCAAGGAGCCAAATTCTTTTCAAAGATCGATCTTCGTTCCTGATATCACCAATTGAAGATTAGAACCACGACATTCCAAAGACGGCTTTCGTAACTCCTAGATGGGCATTATGAATTCCTAGTCATGTCCTTTGATCGACTAATGCTCCGCCGCCTTTCATGGATATGATGAACCGAGTATTCAAGGAATATTTAGATCACTTTGTGGTCGCCTTTATTGATGACATCCTTATTTATTCCAAAAGCCGTGAAGATCATGAAAGCAACACTTGAGGTCGACACTCCAAAAGCTTCGTGAATATAAGCTTTATGCCAAGTTGAAGAAATGTGAGTTCGTCAGAGAAGTAGCATTCCTCGGGAACGTGGTATCAAGTCATGGAATATCCGCTGACCCAAAGAAAGATCAAGCTATTCAAAGTCGAACAACCTAAATCGTTGATCAAGTATCGTAGCTTTCTCTTGGCCAATGGGTTATTATCTGAGATTCGTGGAAGGATTTTCTCGAATCGCTACTCCATCGACTCAAATTTACTCTTTAAAGATACAAAGTTCTATTGAGCGAAGAATGTGAGAAGAGTTTTCAAGAACTCAAGAGGAGACTTATTTCAAAGACCTGCTCGACAATACCATCCGGTTCGAGGGATTGTCATCTACAAAGATGCTTCTGCAAAGGGTTGGGATGTGTTCTTATGCAACATGGAAAAGTTATAGCCTATGCCTCATGACAACTCAAAGAATATGAGAGGAATTATCCTACCTACGATCTAGAGTCAAGCAAATGTTGTTCTTGCACTTAAAATTTGGAGGCATTACTTGTATGGGGAGAAAGTGGAGATCTTTACGATCATAAAAGCCTCAAATATTTCTTCACTCAAAAGGAACTCAACACGCGACAAACGACGCTGGCTTGAATCATTGAAAGATTATGATCATACCATCCAATACCATCCTCGAAAAGCGAACGTGGTAGTGACGCGTTGAGTAGAAAATCATATGCAAGTATGAAAAGCGATATATTGTCAACGCAAAGGCTCATTTTGTGTGACTTGCAAAGGATGGAGATAGAGTTAAAGACTCTGTGGACGCATGTGATGATAATGCGAGTATACGAGTAGAACTCACTTTAATCGATAAAGTTAAAGTCGCTTTCAAGCTATAGACCGAGCCGATGCGTATATGAGGAAGAAAGTGCAAGAAGGTGTTATCGCCTAAGCAAGAATCGATGAAGAAGGAATACTTGAGTCAACTCCAGACTTCAGGTCCCTAACGACCCCGATTTAAAGTATAATATCATGATGGAGGCGCATACAACACACCATTTGCAATCCATCTCGGGAGTACCAAATGTATCATGATATTCGCCATACATTTTGGTGGTGCAATATGAAGAGAGAGATAGCGTTGTTTATCTCAAGGTGTCTAACTTGTCAACGAAGTTAAAGCGAGCATCAAGTACCAAAAGGTCCATCAGAACCACTTGAAAATCCGTAATGGAAGTGGAGCACATTACCATGGATTTCGCTACTGGCCTTCCTAAGGTTTCTCAAGGCATTGATGCGATTTGGGTCATTGTTGATAGATTGACCAAGTCTTCTCATTTCTTACCGATACGAGAAACTTATACACTTGAACGCCTTCGTCAGATGTACATAAACGAGATTGTAAGATCGCATGGTATGCCAAGATCCATAGTTTCGATCGAGACCCAAGATTCACTTCACGATTTTGGGTTAGTTTGCAAAAAGCTATGGGCATAGACTTTCACGATTTAGCTTCTCAAGATATCATCCTCGCATCGACGGACAATGGAGAGGACTATTCAAACTCTCAAGATCTATTAAGACTCTTTGTCCTTGATTTAAAGGAGTTGGGACAAGTTCTTACCATCGGTGGAGTTTTCCTACAACAACAGCTTATCAAACAAGTATCGGCATGGCTCCATTCAAGCATTGTATGGAAGAAAGTGTCGCTTCCAAAGATGCTTGGGATGAGGTGGGTGAAGCAACGTTGTTGGGACCGGAGTTGGTACGTATGACTACACTTAAAAGATTCAAACGATCCGACAACGTATAAAAACCTCACAAAATCGATAAAAGAGTTATGCCGATCTTCATCGAAAGGACGGGAATTCGATATAGAGATCATGTGTTTGTTAAGAGTTCTCCATGGAAAGGAGTTACAAGATTTGGAAAGAGAGGAAAACTTAATCCTCGATTCATCGGCCCATTTTAATCCTCGATCGAGTAGGAATCGTAGCCTATAGACTCGCTTTTACCGCCAAATATGTCTCGTGTTCATAACGCTTTTCACATATCTATGTTACGTAAATATGTGAAAGACCCGAACCATATTATCGAAGTTAGAACCGGATGAAATAGCGGAAGATTTGACGTATTTAAGAGGTTCCCTGCTCAAATTTTGATAAGAAGGAACATATTCTACGCCCAAGGTTATACCTCAAGTCAAAGTTTTGTGGAGGAACCACGATGTTGAGGAAATGACTTGGGAGTTAGATCAAAAATGAAATCAAGGTATCCTTACCTCTTCGACATACCAGTATCGCACTCTAATTTCGAGGGCTAAATTTCATAAGAAGGGGAGGTCAGAAGACCCCACTTTTATAAATAAAGATGAATTTTTCTATAAATATTATTTTTGAATATTATGGAATAAATTTGATATAATGTTATAGTTGTGGGTAATATTTATAAATTTTGCAAAGTATGCAAGTTTTTATAAAATATTCGTTTGGTTAGGGAATATTCTTTTTGTTAGGAAATATTCGCATAACCTGTTCAATCATCAGTGGAACCCATAATGTAATTATCATTTGATCGAGAAAACGACAAAAATATTTTATAAAAATAACTACGAGGTGTTACCGTTAAAACTGCTGAACTACCCTATGGCAAAAGTATAAGAATACGCGTGGTCGCATAAGAAGACACTCAGATTGATTATTGATGCTTACGTGAGAAGTCACTCACCTATGCTTTCAATTATCATATAGTAATTCTCGATCATATCTATTATATTATCGATTCAATTATTGTCACAAAGATCATCCGTATAATATGTTATAGTATTAAATCAATAATTGAGACGACAAGTTATAAAAATGATTAATAATTGTTGAAAGATTAAATATGTGTTGATGAAAAATAAAATGATTTGTGGTAAGTTTGATTATTTTATGGGGGCTCATATGTCATCATCTAAGAGTCTCTTCACAATATAGTATTTACCTTCACAATATAGTAATTACCTTCACAATAGTAATTACCCTTGTGAATAGTATTTACCTTCGCCAATAAGTAATTACCTTCACCAATAATAGTAATTACCCTTGTGAATAGTATTTACCTTCGTCAATAGTATTTACCTTCAATAATAGTAATTACCTTTACCATTACGTCGAACCACTTGTCGCTTCACATTACAGCGCCAAAACCACTTTTCTTTTCACATCATTATTCGCTGCCCACTCTGCTTTTCACACTACCTAAGAAGTGCTAAGCTAGAAATCTTCTATAAATGAGGCCTAGGGCTTCATTATTTTTCACTTAATTCATTCAAGCTATAGAGAGAAAAGTATAGAGAGAATAAGAAAGAAAGAAGAAGAGTATTTTGTTACTACACCGCATAGCAGATTTAATCTCCTACCAAAAGTAAGGGGTGTTATTCTTTCTTATTCATTAAGAGAACTGTTGTTATTCCATCGCTTATTATTCTCATTGGAATAACTCAGATAATGCGTGGTTTACCCTATACTTGGTGACATTCTTCTATTATTCATTGGAACATCCTGCGTCATGTGTTTTTTACACCTGACCGGTTCCGCCTTTATTATTATTCTTCTGAACATCCTGTCTCAGTGTGTTTTACACCTAACTCGGTTCCGCTTTTTATTATTATTCTGCTGGAACATCCTGCGCTCAGTGTTTTACGCCGACCGACTGGTTTCATTCTTTATTATTCTGTTGAACATCCTCGCTCATGCGCGTTTTACTGGACCGGACCGTTATTTATTATTCTTCGTTGAATAAACTCGCCTCGCGCGGCCTATCGCATGCACGGTGATTTCTTTTGTTATTCTATTCTTTATTATACCCAAATAAGTTAAAACTTTGACTTCTATACTCCATGAAATTAGTGGAATATCCTCGATATTTCATGTTTCATCCAAAGATCTTTTCATGTAAATATTCTTCCGATCATTCTTGAATTTTACTCTACAAAACAAAGATCATGTTGATGATTTGACGTTAATAATTCATGGATAAAATATATCTTGAACTTGTTTTATCAATTTTATATCATTGTCATCATCCTCATGTTTATATTATGTTGAAAGTCATCTGTGGCCTCAGAAGTGCATAGATGGACTTGGTATGATTACGACCGAGACTATTCTTGGTAATCACGACCGTAATGTTACAAATGATGTGATAAAAATCCTCAATGGTCGTAGAAGTATCGGGTGGACGATTGTTGGCACGATCATGACCATTAATGAATACACAAATATTCTTGGCCCGAAGTGCATGAATAATTGTGGTCGTGATACTAAAGAATATCCTCGTCAGTAGTAGTGCGGGGTGATTCGATGATGTGAATATTTATTAAAGTTTAGTCTCACCTATAACTCGTGATGAAAAACCTTTAAAACCTAAAAGATAGTAGATTTTATTTTCTACTTGACTTTTTTAATGGATCGCTTATTCCACCGCAGCTAAACCGGTTGTCTATTGTATTTTATCGCTTAACATTGTTGAAGACTATTGATAATTTATTCTCGCATTATCTTAGTCATAATATTTCTTATCGGGCTAGTTGAGCTCACCCTTTCTTTCACCGTTTCTTCTTGAAAATGAGAATATAGCCGGGACGAGCCTGGGAAACGAGTGATGGTCCTCAAGATAAGATTAGTAGTCCTCACTATTCTCGTGAAATAGTGTGATAATAATTGTAATGAGGATTTTTTTTTGAGTTTGATAATATCTAGTAGATTTATATTTGTATTTAAACTCACGCTTTATGTCGTATTGTACACGGCGCTTATGTTAATAAGTTGTATTTAAATTACGCACCACGTAAGTGGCGACCCAAGATGGGTGATGTATACCTAATTTTGGGGCGCCACAAATAACATCATAACCTCCATTGCAATAATCAAGGGTGGAGATTAAAAAGCAATATGCGTCGTCCGCTAGTCCAAGTAGCGAACACTGAAAAAAAAATATTCGATCGATTTTTTTCCATCCGCCAAATTAGTCAAGTGAACAAAGAAAATATTAGATCTGCTTCAACGATTATCCCAATAAATCAACTGTGACGCTTTATTTGTTTTGCTTGTTTTGGTAGTTTCCCCGATTCCTCGTCGCTTTCATTGTTTAATATTCGAGATGCATAATATTACGATCCGAAACATAATATTTGGGGTATTCGAGAGATGCTTAATATTCGAGTGTGTGGTTATTCGCTATTTAGGAGGCTTAATGTTCATATTACGTATCCGTTGTTCGTTATTTGGGATGCTAAATATTCTTAATATTCATATTACAACAAGATCTCGAACTTATATGCTATTTAGGATGAAGATATGTCAGTGATTTCACGCCGCCAAGTGTCATGATTTTTTTCGGCCGCTAAAGATCTAAACTTACTTGCTATTTGGGATGTTATTCGCCACCAAGATCCGAACTTATTTGTCAAGCGATTTGTAGAAGAAGAATTATTCCGCTAGTTCAACTAGCGGATGGATGGACTGAATGAGACTTGGAGACTCTTGGGGGAAAAATCGATCGAATATTTTTTTTCCAGAGTCCGCTAGTTGAACTAGCGGACGACGCATATTTCTTTTTAATCTCCGCCCTTGATTATTGCAATGGAGGG
The DNA here is from genome assembly GCA_020205615.1 of Panax quinquefolius. Lineage (NCBI taxonomy): Eukaryota > Viridiplantae > Streptophyta > Magnoliopsida > Apiales > Araliaceae > Panax > Panax quinquefolius. Next base: position 2,844,934 of record CM035174.1, on the reverse strand, counting down.
TTAGGATGCTATTTGCCCATTTTTCATCCATAGCAAATACTTGCTATGTATCATTTCCCATATATATATATATATATATATATATATATATATATATATATATATAGCAAGGATCAAGAATATTCTTCTTAAATAACATTCCTCCTTAAATAAGATTCTTTTATTAAAACTACGCTGCTTTTGGAGTGGCTTAAAAGAGAGTGGTCCCACTTGTTTTCTTTTTATTTACAAAATGCCACCATGACTATTCCAAAACGATTTAGTTTTAATAAAGGAGTGTTATTTAAGGAGGAATATTATTTAAGAGGAATGCTCTTGATCCTCGCTTCTCTCTCTCTCTATATATATATATATATATATATATATATATAATCCAGAAAATCTCTAGCTGAACCGAACCTTACTAAGAGCATTCACAACAGCTTTCTTATCTCTATCCCTACTGCAGCTATTGGGTATTGGGTCATTTTGTAGGATAGGATTCAAAATTTTCACTATGTACTCAATATGTTCCTTATATCGATTCCTTAAATATTAAAATTTGAAATTTAAAATTTAAAAATTAAAAGTTAAAATTTAAAAGTTCCAATAATCAAATCATGTTTTGAACGTTTCTAGCTATTTTTTATTTAAAAGTAATTGTTGTTTGAATTTAAAATTGCAATTATTTTAATTTAAAAATAGATATGCTAGAAATCAAAATGTGCAACGATCATTATGTGTTTATGAGAACTAAAACAACATTATTTTAATTATAAAATAATAAAATTTATAATTAGTAGTAATATTTTTACAAAATGATCAAAATCAAAATTGATGATTTTTAAATTTTTTATAGTTCTTTCTTCTCTAAATCCTCCGCTTAAAAAATAAAATGAGTGAATTTGATAGCATACCCAAATCAAAGAATTAAGTGAGATAAGATCATTTAACTAACATAAAATCGCAATAAATAGGGTGTGAAATGTCATTTTACATAAATAGGGAACACTCTTTTGATTCCCTCACCCTGAGGAGTCAAATCATATATATGGATTAAAATAGAGAATTATATAAGGATAAGAAAACTGTTGGATACTGATTTATTGATATATTCTTCAAATGTGGGGATAGAGAGTCTATTAGGGAAATTGTTGTGAATGCTCTAACCAAAGACGAACTCAAGCAAAAAAAGACATGCGGTTCCATTTGAGTTGGGTGGAATGTCAAAATGGGTCAATTATATAAACAAAATAAAACCCATCCCAACTCCTGATTCTTTTACCGCTTTCTCTCTAACTACGAACCAAAGCAAATCAAGGTAAAGTTCCAATGATTTCGACGCGACTCTACCAAATCGACACGGCTCCCTCGAATTCGACGCGGTAACATTCTCGCTCTCTCTACGGTGTAAAGCTCCATAACGATATTAATTAATTTTGTAATTTTATTTCTAGCTTAAGAAATCTAGGTTTATTAGGTGGTAGAATTTCATTTAGAATTTAGTTGAATTCATGGTATCAATCGGTTTGTTAAAAAGTAGTTTTGAACCGGCAAACTAAATTTTTGAGATGTTGAAAGATTTTGTATGTTCATTTGTTGAATTTTCCTTAAATATTTGATAAGTTAATTTACTACTGCATCTGAGTTGTAATTTTATATATTGATAGACTGATCTGAATTATGGAGTAGCTATTTAGTTATTTTTGCTAATGTGTGCAAGTGTGTACACAGTGAATCAACCCTGGTATTTTTGCTAATGGTAACTGAAATTTACTAGTGTTAACGCCAAGATCTTTTGCCACGTCCCAATCACGTAAGACGTCCTGACCCTGCACAGTAAACATGATCAACACCACAAGCTTGATGGCTTCGACCGTCGGGGGATAGCTCAGGCGTGAGAGTGAGTATAAATGTTCACAAGGTTAACAATGGAGGATAAAATATCTAGTGTATTGAGAGAGATAAAATTATCAGTTACCTGTTCATTGAAGACTTCTTTGCTATGTTATATTCTCTAGCTTGGCCATCGTACCACCCACTACCGCCGATACGACCCCCCCCTCACTACTCGGTGATCTCCGCCAACAAAGATGCATGTCACCACCTTTTTCATATCAAGCTTCCCGCTTCGTGACTATAATCCCATCCACATTAATGATCTGCAGGCCACTCAATCAATGAATTTTCATTTTTCATCATTACAAGTCAAAGATTGAGATATTAAAATATCTAATGGGTTAGTCCATTGACCCGGCCCAATATTATAAAGACTTAACAAAGGTAATACAGGGGCTAAGCCCAACAACTTTAGGACCCAATAGTGATGACCCAATGGATTAAATAAATAAATAGGCCCAATCCATTCGGCCCAATATGTGAAATATCATGACCCAACATTGCCCCCTGGTTTTTTAATGAACAAATTATTTAATGGAAAACTATAAATGGTCCATGATATGAAGAATTTGGTAGGATCAAGAGAGGCCCAAATTGAAACCCATCAAGTCCCAAATGGTAAAGAATTTAAAATAATAAAGCAAACTAAAAACCGAAAGTCCAAATGAAAGGTCTAACCCGGTTAATATATGGATCTTGAATCGGGCGTTGCCCATTTGAATTCTTAATCATTATGTCAATTAATGTGCCGCCTAGTATACCGTGTAACCGTCAATATAAAAAGTAATTTCCCCCAATTTTGACAGTTTTACCTGCCTATTTGAAATTCAGACCTTTGAGCTCTCTTTTTCTCTCTCGAATCTTTCTTTCTCTTCTCTGCAAATCGTCAACAATGGCAACAGCTTCATCGAATACCAACAAACTTTCCCCACTTCGTGTAGCTCCCTTTACTGCCGTTCCACCTAACCCCAGTCCTGATAAGGAGGCTTCAAGTTCAAAGGCTGCAACCCCAAGTAAGAATCCATCAACAAAACCCCTCCCTAACCCTTATGCAATTTTCAGAAGTAAAGAACAATATGCACATGTCAATACTCCATCGACGGTTACTGAAGTCGAATTAAAGAGGATTCAAACTCGTTGTCATATTCTGGACACTTATCTGGTGAGAGCCCCCCGGTCCGAGGAACGAATGTATCAACTACGTAAGGATGGACTACCGCTTTTATGACCATTCTAGAGAAGGGGGTTCGATTCCCTCTCCATATTTTTATAGTAACCATCCTAGGGTTCCTTGGCATTGGGTTCGCCCAACTGGTGCCAAATTCTTATATCCATATTCTTGCCTTTATCGCCTTCTGCCACGAGCTGGGTGTTGAACCTACTCTAGACTTCTTTTTCACCATGTATAAGATCGTCCAGACTCAGGAGAAGGGTTTTAAGGCCATAAACAACCACTCTCCGAAGACAAGAGAGAAGTTTGAGAGACGTTCATTGGTTTCCACCCCATCCAGCAATAAAGGATGGCATAAAGGATGGTTCTTCATTAAAGGACCAGAGATTGCTTCCCTGCCGAACTGGGCTACTAACGAAAAGGTTTCTGCCGACTTCGGAGACATTTCTGAAGAACGTGAGGCTGAAATGATAGAGTTTTTTGACAACTTTCCGAAAGAAGAATGGAAATACGGACTTCTTTCCAAGCAAACGTGGTTATACAACCACAAATGTGAGTTTTAAATTTTCTGTTTAATTTCTTGAAATCTTTGATGATATTAATTCTGAAGTGTATCACTATTTTCCCTATAGTGTCTTTGATAAAACCGACCACTGATGAAGAAAAGGATTTTGAGGAGTTTCTATCTGGAAAATCTACAGAAGATGTTGAGACTTCACTGATAGAAGATTCTCCTAAAGACAACGCCATCACTAGGACACATACTGTTGAAACACGCACTATCAACCTCAAACCATCGACCACGAAGTCAAGATCTTCTACCGTAAGAGTCCTCCAACCCCCGTAAAAAAGAGAACCGTCCAAAAAACCTCAACCACTTTCCATACCATCGATTCCTAACCCACCCTTAATCAATCAACCATCAACCCAACACCTATTCGAGGAAGCTTACTTGATCTACCTATAGACGACCGAAAGCAACACCTTCGAGTCAAAAAATTAAGAACCAAGATCACCCCCCTGACCATAGATGAACTCAGAGTACCTCCTCCTTTAACCGATCTTACCCCAAAAACCTTAATTGAGATTCAAAATGTTGGTGATGAAGGACAAATTGAAACCATTCTAGCACCATCCCGAAAGAGAAAACAACCATCCACTAGTCATTTGGGTTTAACATCTGTCCCTTCACCTGCTCGATAATCTACTTCGGTTCGTTCGCCATCCCCCGAAAACATATATACGGACCCCATACCCTCTCCGGAACGATCAAGGCCATCACCCTCAAGGCCTTCAGATTACGAATTTCAGAGTGAGGCTATGGCATCACCAACGATGTGGCCATAATTCAATGCTAACTTCCCTTTCCATCTGTTTAAGGCTTTTCGTCGGGAGACCGATGATCACCGCTTCTCGCATAAGTTCGATTCGGATCTAATTGAAGAAGGCAATGAGCTATCGTTTACCAGAAGTGACTAGACTAGTTTTTTAGTCTTTCTTATTTTTCTCCTATTTAGATATCTCGCAATTGATTAAATAATATTGACATGTATAAAGCGAATGCGCTTTTTTGCCGTTTATCTCAAAGTATTCGAAGTCAAGTCAAGAGGATGCCATGAGAAAAGAAAACGCCATCCTCAAGCTCTGAAAGCTAATTCGAGAAAGGAGTCAACACGGAGATGTTCTCCATACCAACGAGGGTCTTTGGAGAGAGTCGGCTCGGACTAAGGAAGATCTCAAGGCGACTAACGATGAACTAAAATCGGTTAAAGAAAGAAGAGTCAAGATTTACTAAGGTCAATTGAACAAAATCGGGTCGATATGAATGCTCGGCTTTATTGAAGAGACAAGAAGCTCTAAAAGTTAATAATGAAGAATCTGTTACAAACCAATCAATACTTGGCGATACAAGCCAACAATCTTCTGGCGAAGGCTCGTGAAGAAAAATAAAAACACTCAGCCAAACGTTGGAAACTCCGGCATAAGTTAAAGGCCTTAAGGGAGCTTGGTCTTCCCTTGACTGAAGAATTACATAAGCAAATATGCAATCAATAATGGCTTGTCCGACGAGTTAAGTGCGTAAATACTTGTGTGTATTCTAAGGGTATGAGGTCCGTCAAGTCGAGGCAAGGAAAAAATTGGTGGCGACTTAACTAGATCCGCCCTCGCTTGACACCGAAGATTAAGATAACGCTCAATTGGTCAGCATTCTAGTTTTAGGATTTTATAAAAATTTTCATTTTTATGTAATCGCTTAAATATTAATGAAATATTTGATTCGTGACTTATAACTTCGTGCAATTACTTTTTGTCAATGCTTCGATATCAATCAACTTGAATAATGTACAAGTTTTTGTGAACTTAACTTAAATTGTGAATCGATAAGGCATATAACAGCTTAAGTTGAAAACAACACCGATCATAATAAATTAGACTTAATGAATTGAATCAATGAACCAACCCAACACTTGGACAAAATAGAGTAATGATACTTATCGCTTCCGGGTGTGAGACAGATTAGGCATAAGGTGAGTTCTATGATCCTCCTCGCACCATCGGGATCTTGCTTTACCACTCGGGGGTAAACAAGTATATAAGGACCATGGAATTTGTCTACCACACGGGGTAAAACACATTCATAAGTATACACCTATCAATAAGGCTACCATTGAATGGTTAGTGAGTTCGACCGAACCTCCTTACACCATAATGAATTTGTTTACCACACAGGGTATAAAAATGTTAAAAGGACTGTGGAATTTATCTACCACGCAGGGTATAACAAATCTATGAGGACACACCTGCCAATAAGGCTACCATCAAATGGTCAGCGAGTCCACCCGAACCTTCATACACTGATGAAGTTTGCCTACCACGAAGGGCTTGACAAATTCATAAGGACTACCTACCAAAAAGGCTACCATCAAATGGTCAGCAAGTCCACCCCGTCCTCTTTACATCATAGTAAATTCTGGACCATTGAAGAGAAGATCAATATGAAGGAAAATGAATCTTTTATTGATAATGATCTAAACATTTACAGACTTCCGGGATACTGACTTGATCTTTACTGAAAATATTTTCGAAGTCTACCAGCATGCCAAGTGTTCTTGATCTCAGATTCGTCCAATGCCCTTAACCGATAAGTTCTTGGTTTCGGAACTTCAACTACTTCGTATGGTCCTTCCCAGCCGCAAGATCGCCTTTCCCAAGTTCTGAGGTGTAGACGCTTCAACTTCCCTAAGGACGAAGTCACCTACTTAAAATCTACAAAGCTTTACCCCCTTATTGTAGTGTTTAGCCACTCTTCGCTGATATGCCACCAGCTTTATCAAAGCTATCTCTCCGACTTCTTCTAAAGAAGTCCAGTCGACCTTCACCCTTTATCATCAGTAGATATCCTTGAATTGACTAACCCGAAGACTGGTGGATCCAATCTCAACAGGAACTAAGGCATCAGTGCCATAAGCCAATCTTAAAGGCGAGTCCCCAGAGTCGCCCCTGAGTAGTTTCGATATGCCCATAACACACCGAGTAGTTCATCCGCCATCTTCCTTTGGCCTCATCCAATCAAGGCTGATCCCGTTTCAAGCCAGTTACTCGTTGGTCACCTCGACCGCCCATTTGACCGTGGGTGAGCCACCGTCTCTTCTCCTGTTGAACCCCAGCTTCTTTCAAAAATCCTTCAAATTTTGATCCCACGAACTGGCGTCCATTGTCTGATATTACCACCTAAGGAATTCCGAAACGAAATACTACCGACTCCTTCATAAATTTCAAACATTCTTGTTCCGTAATCTGCCTAAGTGGTTTCGCTTCTACCCATTTGGTTATATAATCAATGGAGACTTTAACAAAACCGGCCCCGACCTTTCGCTTTCGAATCTGGACCCAATATATCTACCCCCGCATAACAAAGGGAATAGAGATAAGATCGAGTATATCTCTTCCGTGGTCGACGAGGATCTGGACTATTCAAATTGACATTTCTCGCATTTCTTCACATAATCCGTAGCTTCTTTGAAGATGGTTGTGACAAGAAACCCCGACGAAAGTACTTTGTAGAAGCTAATGACATACAGACCGTACGGTCGCCACAAATACCTTCGTGAACTTCCGAAGGGCATATTCTGCCTCGGACGGAACCAAACATTTTAATAATGGGGACGAAAAAGCCCTTCGAAAAAGATCTCCATCACTGAGAACAAAATTAGCACTCTTATACTTAACTTTTTTGGCCAATATTTTATCCAAAGGAAGGACGCCATCTGCCAGATATTCTATGTACGGAGTCATCCAACAGTTAGAACGTTCGACACACATAACCACTTCGTGTTGGATACTGGGCTGCTGCAGAACCTCCAGATAAACTTATCCATCAAAGTTGTTAACATCTGTAGTGGCTAGTTTTGACAATGCATCGGAAATGGAATTATCATTACGCTCAACACCCTGAAATTCATAGGAGATGAAATATTGAAGCCGATCTTTGAACTCTACCAAGTACTTGATCATTTTTGGACCTTGAGCTTCGAACTCTCCTGAAACCTGCTTGACAACTATCTAAGAGTCACTATAAATGACCAGCTTCTGAATTTCAAGACTCTTCGCCAATCGAACTCTGGCCAGCACCGCTTCATACTCTGCCTCGTTGTTTGTAGCTCTGAACCCAAATTTGATGGCATGTTGTACTTTGAATCCCTCCGGACTAGTTAAGATAACTCTTGCTCTAATAACGTCTGAAGTAGAGGACCCATCTACATATAGCGTCCACGAGTTCTCGATCAGGTCAAGAATCGCAATCGCCGATCGACGCTTTCGCTTTTCCGCGCGCTTCAAAGATCTCGCCGGAGAACGAACATTCTACCATGAAATCGGCCAAGGCCTACCCTTTAATAGCTGTTCAGGGATGGTACTCAATAATAAATTGGGACAACTCCATTGTCCATGCAGCTAATCTCCCCGAAACTTCAAGTCTGCCTAGAACCTTCTTCAAAGGTTGATCCGTGAAAACGACTAGGAGCCGACCTTGAAAATATTGCCTAAGCTTTCGACTGGCTATTATTAAAGCAAAGGCAAAATTCTCAATATTAGGGTACCTGGTTTCTGCATCTCTAAGAACCTGGCTAACGTAATAAACTGGATGCTATTTTCCCCCTACTTCTCGAACCAAAACTGCTCCTACTGCTAACGAACTAGCTGCCAGATATAAGTACAAAGTCTCAAAGAGAGCGTGTTTTACCAATAAAGGAGCCAAGATAACACGCCTTTTATGCCTCGAAAGGCGCTCTTCACACCAAGTCCATTGAACGTCTTTGTATTCTTCGGTCCCTTCAATGTATCAAAGAACGACAAGCATCTCTTTGCCAATTTGGACATGAATCTCCTCAAGGCTGCAATTCTCCCAGTTAGACGTTGAACATCTTTGAATGACTGAGGAGTCTTCATGTTTAGAATAGCCTGAATCTTTTCTGGATTGGCTTCGATACCCCTTTGACTGACCAGATAGCCTAGAAAATTCTCTGCATCGAGGCCGAAGGTGCACTTGGTAGGATTGAGTCTTAACTTGTGGTGGTGGACTGTCTGAAAGCACTCTTCCAGATCATCCAAGTGTTTCTGAACGATCATGCTCTTTATTATCATATCATCAATATACGCCTCCATGTTTCTTTCTAGCTGCTTTTGAAAAACAAAATTCATCATCCTCTGATAAGTAGCTCCAGCATTAATCAAGCCGAATGTCATCTTCTTGTAGGCATACACCGAACGGTGCGTGATAAATGCAATTTTTGGAATGTCTTCTCTGCACATCGAGATCTAATGATAACCTGAAAAAGGATCCATAAAGCATAGTAGTGCATACTCCGAAGTCGCATCAATGAGTTGATCAATGTGGGGTAGAGGATAGAAATCTTTCGGGCAAGCTTTGTTTAGGTCCGTATAATCAATTCACACTCCCCACTTTCCATTGTGCTTCTGGACTAACACCATATTGACCATCCACTCAGGGTAATCTATTTCTTCATCTATGATTCATTGACGTTCTGGTGCGAATATCCGCCTTTTCTGCCGAACCGGCTTCTTTGAAGGATCCACATCTAATCTAAGGTTTCGTGAATCTTTCTACCGATTCTGTGCATGTCTTTTGGTTCCCATTGGAGAATGGTCTGCTTCGCCATCGACTCCTACCCCCAAGCAATCACAAAGATTCCTATAACAAATGTCAGCCAAATCCAAGTCCCCTGCTACCTCTCCGACCCCATGTGTCTTTGTTGGGAACTTAATCTTAAAGTGAGGAATGGAAGTCACAGCTTGGAGAGCTGTCAGAGTAGGTCTACCTAGTATGGCGTTGTAAGCCGAATCTACATGCACAACATAAAATTTACACGTTATTTCTACTCACGAGGATCTGTAGGTCAAGATCACCGTAGAGTTCAATAAAGGCCTACAACTTCGATTCTGATCATTGCTAAAACCATATAGGGGGCCTCCTGCCCAACCTCCATCTTTCGCCCATCAAGATTCATCCTCTGATAAGCATGGGCATACAAAATGTCAACAGAAGACCCATTATCGATCATCATCCGATTCATGTCCACTGAACCCACTTGAGCAGTTATCACTAATGCTCCCTCATGAGGCTCGATGGGCTCCGAAGGATAATCCTCATAAGTGAAGGCTATGATTGTCCCAGGAAACGGCCTGTCAATCTTTGGGAGAACACCCGCCACGGACATAATCGAGTCCAGATAACTCCGCCTCTTCTTCCCCACTAACCTTCATGCTGTCTCATCGGTAATTACATCAACGACGTGCCTGGGTGGTTGATTTGGAGCAGGTTGTACAGGTGGAACTGGTTTGAACCAATTGAACAGTACGGTCATCATTTCGCTGATCTTGCTGCTGATCCTTCCGACCACATACTGAAGCAATACACCGCTCTGAACCTTCCTCTCCACAAAGTCTTTCAGACTACAACATTCATTTATATCGTGACTTGTGGCTTGATGATAGCCACAAAATTTCTGAGTATTGCCCTATCCAGGTTTAATATTGTCACGAGGTGGTTCAAAGTACGGCTGATTTCTGATCTGATCCAGTATTACCGATCTATCCGTGTTCAACTTGGTGTATACCCTATTCACCTTTTGGGCAGAAGCAGGTGGTCGATTCCCTCCTTGACGCCAGTTGTTATTGTATTTCTTTGAACTGCCCTCTGGCCGATCACTATTTCCCCCTCTCTTCTTCTGGTCACCTTCGATTTTGATTTCTATTTCCTTTATCTTGTCCGAAGAAGGACGCTTTAAGCTATTCATAGCTTCTTCCACCACAAATATAACTTTTGGCCTTATCAAAAGCTTCGGACAAGCTCTTCGGATGGTGAAACATCAACTTCTTCACCAATTTCTCAGACTTCACCAAATCCAAGCCATTTTGGAACAACCTAACAGCTTTCAGATCATTGAGGTCTGCAACTTGGCCAACTGCCTCTCTGAACCGCTTCACATACTGACCCAAGGACTCATTCGAGAACCTGCCGACTGCAAGCAAAGAACCCAGAAGCTTCCTTCTTCTTCTGGTTGCTCCCAAAATGAGCATGAAACTTTTCACACAAATCGACCACCACGAGATCCGAATCACCGGCAAAGTCCCCATCCATCGCTTTCAGATCCTTTCTTAACGTTGTAATAAACGCACGGCACTTGGCAAGATCCGTGAAATCATAATAATCCAATAATCGGTTGAAAGCTCTCAGCTATGGTCGTAAGGATCCCCGATCCATCATAACTCTCCATACGGGGCAACTTTTTAGTAGGATCCGCTTTTTCTTTAAGAATATCCGAGGAAAACGGAGACACCTTCTTCCCTGAGTATCCTTCACTTCTTTCAACTTCACCAACTATTTTTTAAGCTCCTTTAACTCCTTAACCAAAAAATCTACACCTTCCTGCTTCGATGAAACTTCTTTCTCTCGAGATAACTTCTTCTTCCGAGTAGATCGATTCTTCCATCGTGAGCATACCGCTCTCGATGGACTCTTAGACCTACTTCACGTCGTGTGGCCTCGCCATCACTAAGGTGAGAATATTCAATTCGATGCACTTTCTTTGTAGTCTCGTGAATATTCTCCTCGATCTACTCCTACGCTTACCATCACGATGACCTCGAGAACCGATAAGATGAAGTGATTTCTTTGATGCCTCATGAGTTTTACTTCTAGATCTTCCTCGAGCACGAGGATCTACCGAGATAAATGACCTAAAGTTCCCGCTCCTTCCCTCTCTTCGCCAGTACATCCTCGGACTTACTACGCCTTTCGATTAGTACATAAATGGACGCCTCATCCTCAATTCCTACCATCCAAAGCATCTCGTCGGCTATGTCCTCTCTCTTCGCTTGTAAGAACTTCTATAGCCTTATCTGCTTCGTCCGCCATCTTCGCCAACTTGGCATTTTTTTCATCTCGACCACTTCGGTGTTGAGCTCTAGGCGAAGTGTAAGACCCCAACTTTTATAAATAAAGATGAATTTTTCTATAAATATTATTTTTGAATATTATGGAATAAATTTGATATAATGTTATAGTTGTGGGTAATATTTATAAATTTTGCAAAAAGTATACAAGTTGTTATAAAATATTCGTTTGGTCTGGGAATATTCTTTTTGTTAGGAATATTCGTGATAATGGCTCAATTATTGGTGGACCCTACAAATGTAATTATTGTTTGATTGAGAAAATGACAAAAATATTTTATAAAAATAACTACGAGAGTGTTACCGTTAAAACTGTTGAACTACCCTTATGGTAAAAGTACAAGAATACGCGTGAGTTAAGACAAGAAGACACTAAGATTGATTATCGATGCTTACGTGAGAAGTCACTCACCTATGCTCAATTATCGCTCACAATAATTGTTTTGCATCATATCTCTTATATTATTGATTCAATTATTGTCACAAAGATCATCTCAGATAATATGTTATGGTATTAAATCAATAATTGAGACGACAAGTTATAAATGATTAATAATTGTTGAAAGATTAAATATGTGTTGATGAAAAAAATGATTTGTGGTAAGTTTGATTATTTTATGGGGGCTCATATGTCATCATCTAAGAGTCTCTTCATCAATAAGAATTACCTTCACAATAGTAATTACCCTTGTGAATAGTATTTACCTTCGTTAATAGTAATTACCTTTACCAGACGTCCGACCACTTGTCGCTTCACATTACAAAGGCCGAACCACTTGTCGTTTCACACATTACAAAGGCCGAACCACTTGTCGTTTCACATTACAAAAGCGCCAAACCACTTTTCTTTTCACATCATTAGTCGCTGCCACTTGCTTTTCACACACTAAGCAGTGCTAAGCTAGAAATCTTCTATAAATAGAGGCTTAGGGTTTCATTATTTTTCACTTAATTCATTCAAGCTATAGAGAGAGAAAGTATAGAAAGAATAAGAGAAAGAAGAAGAGTATTTTGTTACTTCTCCGCCTAAAGATTCAATCTCCTACCAAATGTAAGGGGTGTTATTCTTTCTTATTCACGAAGATAACTGTTGTTATTCCATTGCTTATTATTCTCATTGAATAACTCAGATACGCTGTGATTTACCCTATACTTGGACATTCTTCTATTATTCTCGCTGGAACATCCTCGCTCATGTGTTTTACACCTTTAACTGGTTCCGCCTTTTTATTATTATTCATTTGGAACATCCTGTCGTGTGTTTTACACCGACCGGTTCCGCTCTTTATTATTATTATTCTGCTGGAACATCCTGTTTGTGTGTTTTACACCTGACTGGCTCCGCTTTTTTATTATTTTTCTCGCTGGAACATCCTCGTCTGTGTGTTTTACACCGACCCGGTTCCGCTTTTTATTATTATTCTCCGCTGGAACATCCTGTCATGTGTTTTTTTACACCGACTCGTTCCGCTCTTTATTATTATTACATTGGAACATCCTGCATGCGTTTCTGTTTTAATTCGGGTTCCGTTATTTATTATTCTGTTGGAATAACTCACACAAGCGCCTATCGCATGCACGGTGATTTCTTTTGTTATTCTATTCTTTATTATACCCAAATTAGTTAAAACTTTGACTTCTATACTCCATGAAATTAGTGGAATATCCTCGATATTTACGTTTCATCCAAAGATCTTTTCATGGAAATATTCTTCCGATCATTCTTGAATTTTAATCTACAAAATGCGAAGATCATGTTGATAATTTGGACGTTAATAATTCCCCGGATAAAATAATTCTTGAACTTGTTTTATTGAATTCTTATATCATTGTCATCATCCTCATGTTTATATTATGTTGAAAGTCATCTAGCATGGCAGAAGTGCGTAGATGGACTTGGTATGATTATGACCAGAGACTATTCTTGTAATCATGGCCCCGTAATGTTACAAATGATGTGATAAAAATCCTCGCATGGTAGTAGTGTATTGGTGGGCAAATTGTTGGCATGATCATGACCATTAATGAATACACAAATATTCTCGGCCGTAGTGTATGAATAATTGTGGTCGCGATACTAAAGAATATCTTTGGTAGTAGTGCGGGGTGATTCGATGATGTGGAATATTTATTAAAGTTTCTAGTCTCAATTTATAACAATGATGAAAAACCTTTTAAAACCTAAAAGATAGTAGACTTTTATTTTCTACTTGACTCTTTTAATGGATCATTATTCCACCGCAGCTTAAACCGGTTGTCTATTGTATTTTATCGGTTTAACATTGTTGAAGACTATTGATAATTTATTCTCGCATTATCTTAGTCATAATATTTCTTCTTGGGCTAGTTGAGCTCACCCTTTCTTTCACTGTTTCTCTTGAAATGAGAATATAAATTTGACGAGCTCTGGGAAACGAGTGATGGTCCTGAAGATAGCATTAGTAGTCCTCACTATTCTCGTGAAATAGTGTGATAATAATTGTAAATAGGATTTTTTTGAGTTTGTATAATATCTAGTAGGCGATATTTATTCATTTAAACTCACGATTTATGTCGATTGTACACCTACAGCTATGTTAATAAGTTGTATTTAAATTACATACCATGTAAGTGGCGACCCAAGATGGGTGATGTATACCTAATTTTGGGGGCGTCCATGGTTGGTATAGAAGCTTAGGGATATGATCCTGGCTAAGATGTGAGAATAGTACTAGGAGGAGAGACGGGAATACCTTCGCTAAGTATGACCTACCCAAGTTTATGTGCTTATTTTATTGGTTGGTCGAAGATAGGGATAATTTATTACATGTCAATTAACCTTTTGTTTTGTGGCGATGATCTCAAAATGACATCCGAGAATGTTGAGAATAAGAATGGAGCGCAGCGATCGTTGATTCACCACATATCCATAATCGTGATAATGTGCATCGAAGGCGACAATCCTCATGCAAAAACAACAACACCCACCAAATGATGAATGATCAAATGTTCGAGGCTTTATGCAATTTATGCAACAAAGAAAGCGAGAGCGACTCACATCCAAAACGTAGGTGGAAACACGAAAAACTCTCGGTGGTCACACCGCTAAACAATTCAAGGTGCCGGGACCACCGGAGTTTAAGGAGAGCCAAAACCACTTCAAGCGGAAGCATGGATAAAGCAAATTACCAAGATATTTGATGTCTTGGGATACTCCGAGAGCAAAGGTTCCTTTCTTGCTTTTATGTTCTGCGCGGAGAGGCATTCATCGGTGGGAATCGGTAAAACGTACTCAACTTCGTCTTGATCAAAATATCTTGGGAGAAGTTCCAGAGTCGTTCAACGACAAATACTTTCTTGAAAGTATTCGCCATACGTGAAGGAGGTGGAGTTTATCAAGTTGGAACAAAACAATACGACCGTGTCGCAATACGAGGCAAAATTTGCGGAGTTATCACGGTTTCATCCCCACTTGGTGGATAATGAAGAGAGAATGGCGCGAATGTTTTTAAGAGGTTTGAAGTCGAGATACGTCAACATCTTATTTCTCATAAACCGTGTTTTGTATTCGGATGTTGTAAATAGGGCTCGATTAGTGGAATGCGATAATGAGTCAACGAACTAAAAGAGAGCGAACCCAAAGAAAATTATAATACCAATGAGAGTAGTCATCGGCGCGGTGACAACAAGCGTGGAGGAATCAACAAAGCCGATATGGTAACCACTTCGGTGGTAATCGTACAAAACAATAAGAATGGACATTTCAAGAAACGAGATTCAACAATGATGGAAAGACGTCAAAGACCAAAGACCCATTGTTAAGGAAGGAGAAAAAGACCACCTATCATATGCTTCAAATGCGGAGGAGAGGACACATCGATCACCAAATCGTAAATGCGCCATCCAAAGCATGTTATAATTGTGGAAGAGAAGGTCACTTAGCTCGATTTTATCGTTTCATCAAGACAAATTCAACTAGGATGGAGGCACCAAAGGCCATCTCGTAAAATTCAAAACCTAGAGTCTGAGGAGAGCGTTTGTTGTGACCTCCCAAAGAGCAAGGAATCCGAATGAGGTCATCACGTAAGCTTATCATAAATTCTAATGAAGTCTATACTTTATTTGATACCGCCTCTACCCATTCTTTTATTTCTCCTACTTGCGCCATCATCGATTAAATTGACTCGGAGAAATTAGACTTTGACTTATCTGTGGAAACTCCGTTGGGAGAAACCTTCATTACATCCACTGCTTATAAGTCTTGTTTGGTTCAAATCGGTACCCTCACATTACACGTCGATCTTATTTCATTAAAATACTTGCATTTGGACGTGATTCTAGGGATTGATTGGTTAACTACTTATCATGCAAAAATTGATTGTTTTCGTAAGGTTGTTAGTTTTCATATTCCTAATCAACCTATTATGCGAATTCAAACAACCAAACCATTAAAATCAACCACGGTCATCTCAAGCCATAAAGCTTTTCGTTTATTAAAAAACGGATGTCAAGCTTTCTTAGCTCATGTCATAGATTTAAATAAAAATACGTCAGTTTTAAACGATATTCCTATTGTTAATAAATTTCCGACGTATTCCCCAAGAACTTCCTGGCCTACTCACAGAGCGTGAAATTGAATTTTGTATCGACCTTGAACCCTTGACAAAACCTATTTCCAAAGCCCCATATATCGAATGGCTCTATTGAACTTCGTGAGTTAAAGACCCAACCGCAGGAATTGTTAGACATCGGCTTTATTCGTCCTAGTACTTCTCCTTGGGGGTGCTCCTGCTCTATTCATGAAGAAGAAAGATGGGAGTATGCGACTTTGTATTGATTATCGGGAGTCAATCATGTCACCATCAAAATAGGTATCCATTGCCACGTATTGATGACTGTTTTTGACCAATTGCAAGGAGCCAAATTCTTTTCAAAGATCGATCTTCGTTCCTGATATCACCAATTGAAGATTAGAACCACCGACATTCCAAAGATGGCTTTCAGAACTCGGTATGGGCATTATGAATTCCTAGTCATGTCCTTTGGATTGACTAATGCTCCTCCTGCCTTCATGGATATGATGAACCGAGTATTCAAGGAATATTTAGATCACTTTGTGGTCGTCTTTATTGATGACATCCTTATTTATTCCAAAAGCCGTGAAGATCATGAAAGCAACACTTGAGGTCGACACTCCAAAAGCTTCGTGAATATAAGCTTTATACCAAGTTGAAGAAATGTGAGTTTTGGCTTGAAGAAGTAGCATTCCTTGGGCACGTGGTATCAAGTCATGGAATATCTGTTGACCCAAAGAAAGATCAAGCTATTCAAAGTCGGGAACAACTTAAATCGATGATCAAGTACGTAGCTTTCTCGGTTTAATGGTTATTATCGGAGATTCGTGGAAGGATTTTCTCGAATCGCTACTCCATCGACTCAAATTGACTCGGAAAGATACAAAGTTCGGTTGGAGCGAAGAATGTGAGAAGTGTTTTCAAGAACTCAAGAGGAGACTTATTTCAAGACCGCTGTTCGTGAATACCATCCGCCTCGAGAGGATTTGTCATCTACTGATGATGCTTCGAAAAGGGTTGGGATGTGTTCTTATGCAACATGGAAAAGTTATAGCTTTACGCCATGACGACTCAAAGAATATGAGAGGAATTATCCTACTCGTGATCTAGAGTTAGCGGTTGTTATCTTTACACTTAAAATTTGGAGGCATTACTTACATGGGGAGAAAGTGGAGATCTTTACGGATCATAAAAGCCTCAAATATTTCTTCACTCAAAAGGAACTCAACATGCGACAACGACGTTGGCTTGAATGCTGAAAGATTATGATCATACCATCCAATACCATCCTGGAAAAGCGAACGTGGTAGGTGACGATTGAGTAGAAAATCATATGCAAGTATGAGTGCGATATTGTCAACGCAAAGGCCCATTTTGTGTGACTTGCAAAGGATGGAGATAGAGTTAAAGACTCGAGGATTTATGTGATGATAAGCGAGTATCTGAGTAGAACCGACTTTAATCGATAAAGTTAAAGTCGCTTTCGCTTATAGACACGGAGATGATGCGTATGAGGAAGAAAGTGCGAGAAGGTGCTATCTTAAGCAAGAATCGATGAAGAAGGAATACTTGAGTCAACTCCGCATTTGTGTTCCTAACGACCACGATTTAAAGTATAATATCATGATGGAGGCGCACAACACACCATTTGCAATCCATCTCAGGAGTACCAAATGTATCATGATATTCGCTATACATACATTTTGGTGGAGCAATATGAAGAGAGAGATAGCGCTGTTTATCTCAAGGTGTCTAACTTGTCAACGAGTTAAAGCGGAGCATCAAGTACCAAAAGGTCCATTGCAACCACTTGAAATTCCAAAATGGAAGTGGGAGCACATTACCATGGATTTTGTTACCGGTCTTCCTAAGGTTTCTCAAGGCATAGATGCGATTTGGGTCATTGTTGATAGATTGACCAAGTCTTCTCATTTCTTCTGCCGATACGAGAAACTTATACACTTGAACGTCTTGCTTCAGATGTACATAAACGAGATTGTAAGATCGCATGGTATCTTTAGCAGATCCATAGTTTCGATCGAGACCCAAGATTCACTTCACGATTTTGGGTTAGTTTGCAAAAAGCTATGGGCATAGACTTACGATTTAGCTTTCGGATATCATCCTCGGACGGACGGACGATCGGAGAGGACTATTCAAACTCTTGAAGATCTATTAAGACTCTTTGTCCTTGATTTAAAGGGAGTTGGGACAAGTTCTTACCATCAGTGGAGTTTTCCTACAACAACAGCTTATCAAGCAAGTATTATTGCATGGCTCCATTCAAGCATTGTATGGAAGAAAGTGTCGTTTCCGAAGATCTTTGGGATGAGGTGGGTGAAGCAACGTTGTTGGGACCGGGAGTTGATACGTATGACTACTTTAAAAGATTCAAACGATCCGACAACGTATAAAAACCTCACAAAATCGACAAAAGAGTTATCTTGATCTTCATCGAAAGGACGTGGAATTCGATATAGAGATCATGTTTCTTAAGAGTTCCTCCATGGAAAGGAGTTACAAGATTTGGAAAGAGAAAAACTTAATCCTCGATTCATCGGTCCATTTTAATCCTCGATCGAGTAGGAACTGTGGCCTATAGACTTCGCTTTCTGCCAAATATGTCTCGTGTTCATAACGCTTTTCACATATCTATGTTACGTAAATATGTGAAAGACCCGAACCATATTATCGAGTTAGAACCTGGACGAAATAGCGGAAGATTTGACGTATGAAGAGGTTCTGTTCAAATTTTGGATAAGAAGGAACATATTCTACGCTCGAAGGTTATACCTCAAGTCAAAGTTTTGTGGAGGAACCACGATGTTGAGGAAATGACTTGGGAGTTAGAATCAAATGAAATCAAGGTATCCTTACCTCTTGACATACTGTATGCGTACCACAATTTCGAGGGCTTAAATTTCATAAGAAGGGAGGTTATAAGACCCCAAATTTTTATAAATAAAGATGAATTTTTCTATAAATATTATTTTTGAATATTATGGAATAAATTTGATATAATGTTATAGTTGTTAGGTAATATTTATAAATTTTGCAAAGTATCAAGTTTTTATAAAATATTAGTTTCATTGTCTGAAATATTTTTTGTTAGGGAATATTCGTATAACCTGTTCAATCATTGGTGGAACCCATTAATGTAATTATTAGCCGGATTGAAAAACGACAAAAATATTTTATAAAAATAACTACGGAGGTGTTATCGTTAAAACCGCTGAACTACCCGGTGGTAAAAGTATGCGAATGTCTGGCGTGATAAGAAGAGTACTAAGTATTGATTATTGATGCTTACGTGAGAAGTCACTCACCTATGCTCAATTATTGCTATAGTAATTCTTTGCGTCATATCTATTATATTATTGATTCAATTATTGTCACAATTATCATCTCGTATAATATGTTATAGTATTAAATCAATAATTGAGACGACAAGTTATAAATGATTAATAATTGTTGAAAGATTAAATATGTGTTGATGAAAATAAAATGATTTGTGGTAAGTTTGATTATTTTATGGGGGCTCATATGTCATCATCTAAGAGTCTCTTCAATCGATAGTATTTACCTTCGTCAATAGTAATTACCTTCGTCGATAGTAATTACCCTTGTGAATAGTATTTACCTTCGTCGATAGTAATTACCTTCACAATCGATAGTAATTACCCTTGTGAATAGTATTTACCTTCGTCAATAGTATTTACCTTCGTTAATAGTAATTACCTTTACCGGGGTACGTCGAACCACTTGTCGCTTCACATTACAAAGCGTCAAAACCACTTTTCTTTTCACATCATTATTAAATCAAGCCACTTGCCTTTTCACACTAAGAGTGCTAAGCTAGAAATCTTCTATAAATAGAGGCCTAGGGCTTCATTATTTTTCATGAATTCATTCAAGCTATAGAGAGAGAAAGTATAGAGAGAATAAGAAAGAAAGAAGAAGAGTATTTTGTTACTACACTCGCTTTGCGATATTTAATCTCCTACCAAAAGTAAGGGGTGTTATTCTTTCTTATTCATTAAGAGAACTGTGTTATTCCATCGCTTATTATTCTTGTTGGAATAACTCAGATAATGTGGTTTACCCTATACTTGGTGACATTCTTCTATTATTACTATTGGAACATCCTGTCGCATGTGTTTTACACCTTGACTGGTTCCGCTCTTTATTATTATTCTGTTGGAACATCCTGTCTCGTGTGTTTTACAATTTGACTTCGGTTCCGCTCTTTATTATTATTCTGTTGAACATCACATGCATGTGTTTTTACGCCGTGGGACTGGTTTCATTCTTTATTATTACATTGAACATCACATGCATGCGTTTCTGTGGGACCGGATTCCGTTATTTATTATTACATTGGAATAAACACACTTGCTGTCTGATCTATCGCATGCGTGGTGATTTCTTTTGTTATTCTATTCTTTATTATACCCAAATTGGTTAAAACTTTGACCTCTATACTCCATGAAATTAGTGGAATATCCTTGATATTTGCGTTTCATCCAGTATCTTTTCATAGAAATATTCTTCTGATCATTCTTGAATTTTACTCTACAAAACAGTATTATGTTGATGATTTGGACGTTAATAATTCATGGATAAAATATATCTTGAACTTGTTTTATTGAATTCTTATATCATTGTCATCATCCTCATGTTTATATTATGTTGAAAGTCATCTGTGGCCTGTAGTGCATAGATGGACTTGGTATGATTATGACCGAGAGACTATTCGGTGTAATCATGGTAATAATGTTACAAATGATGTGATAAAAATCCTCGATGGTAGTAGTGCATTGGTGGATGATTTGTTGGCATGATCACGACCATTAATGAATACACAAATATTCTTGGCCGTAGTGCATGAATAATTATGGTCGTGATACTAAAAAAGAATATCCTTGGCAGTAGTGCGTGAGGGTGATTCGATGATGTGGAATATTTATTAAAAGTGAGTCTCAAATATATACAATGATGAAAAACCTTTAAAACCTAAAAGATAGTAGACTTTATTTTCTACTTGACTCTTTTAATGGATTGCTTATTCACCAAGCTTAAAAGCGGTTGTACATTGTATTTTATCGGTTTAACATTGTTGAAGACTATTGATAATTTATTCGCATTATCTTAGTCATAATATTTCTTCTTTGGGCTAGTTGAGCTCACCCTTTCTTTCACCGTTTCTTGAGAAATGAGAATATAAATTTGACGAGCCTGGGAAACGAGTGATGGTCCTCGAAGATAGCATTAGTAGTCCTCACTATTACGTGAAATAGTGTGATAATAATTGTAATGAGGATTTTTTTTGAGTTTGTATAATATCTAGTAGATTTATATTTGTATTTAAACTCACAGTTTATGTCGTATTGTACACGACAGTTATGTTAATAAGTTGTATTTAAATTCTGTACCATGTAAGTGGCGACCCAAGATGGGTGATGTATACCTAATTTTGGGGGCATCACAAATAGCATCATAACCCTCCATTGCAATAATCAAGGGCGGAGATTAAAAAGCAATATGCGTCGTCCGCTAGTTCAAGTAGCGAACACTGAAAAAAAAATATTCGATCGATTTTGCCCTCCATCCGCCAGTTGAACTGGCGGAACAAAGAAAATATTAGATCTGTTCAACGATTATCCCAATAGCAACCGTACGCTTTATTTGTTTTGCTTGTTTTGGTAGTTTCCCCAATTCCTCGTACGCTTTCATTGTTTAATATTCGAGATGCATAATATTACAGATCTGAAGCATAATATTTGGGGTATTCGAGAGATGCTTAATATTCGAGATGTGTGGTTATTCGCTATTTAGGAGGCTTAATGTTCATATTACAGATCTGAAGTTGTTCGTTATTTGGGATGCTAAATATTCTTAATATTCATATTACAACAAGATCTGAACTTATATGCTATTTAGGATGAAGATATGCTGTGATTTCACGTCAGCAAGTGCTGCGATTTTGCGTCAGCAAGATCTAAACTTACTTGCTATTTGGGATGTTATTCGCTCACCAAGATCTGAACTTATTTGCTGCGATTTGTAGAAGAAGAATTATTCCGCTAGTTCAACTAGCTGATGGATGGACTGAATGAGACTTGGAGACTCTTGGGGGAAAAATCGATCGAATATTTTTTTTCCAGAGTCCGCTAGTTGAACTAGCGGACGACGCATATTTCTTTTTAATCTCCGCCCTTGATTATTGCAATGGAGGTTAGGATCTTTATTTGCCCATTTTTCATCCATAGCAAATACTTACATGTATCATTTCCCATATATATATATATATATATATATATATATATATATATATATATATATATATATATATATATATAGCAAGGATCAAGAATATTCTTCTTAAATAACATTCCTCCTTAAATAGCATTCTTTTATTAAAACTACGTCGTTTTGGAGTGGCTTAAAAGAGAGTGGTCCCACTTGTTTTCTTTTTATTTACAAAAATGCCACCCGCGACTATTCCAAAACGACGTAGTTTTAATAAAGGAGTGTTATTTAAGGAGGAATATTATTTAAGAGGAATGCTCTTGATCCTTGCTCTCTCTCTCTCTCTCTATATATATATATATATATATATATATATATAATCGGTAAATCTCTCTAGCGAACCGAACCTTACTAAGAGCATTCACAACAGTTTCCTTATCTCTATCCCTACTCTGCAGTGCTATTGGGTCATTTTGTAGGATAGGGATTCAAAATTTTCACTATGTACCAATATGTTCCTTATATTGATTCCTTAAATATTAAAATTTGAAATTTAAAATTTAAAAATTAAAAGTTAAAATTTAAAAGTTCCAACAATCAAATCATGTTTTGAACGTTCTAGCTATTTTTTATTTAAAAGTAATTGTTGTTTGAATTTAAAAATTGCAATTATTTTAATTTAAAAATAGATATGCTAGAAATCAAAATGTGCAACGATCATTATGTGTTTATGAGAACTAAAACAACATTATTTTAATTATAAAATAATAAAATTTATAATTAGTAGTAATATTTTTTACAAAAATGATCAAAATCAAAATTTGGCTGATTTTTAAATTTTTTTATAGTTCTCTTTCTTCTCTAAATCCTCTGTTTAAAAAATAAAAATGAGTGAATTTGATAGGCATACCCAAATCAGCAATTAAGTGAGATAAGATCATTTAACTAACATAAAATCGCAATAAATAGGGTGTGAAATGTCATTTTACATAAATAGGGAACACTCTTTTGATTCCCTCACCCTGAGGAGTCAAATCATATATATGGATTAAAATAGAGAATTATATAAGGATAAGAAAACTGTTGGATACTGATTTATTGATATATTCTTCAAATGTGGGGATAGAGAGTCTATTAGGGAAATTGTTGTGAATGCTCTAACCAAAGACGAACTCAAGCAAAAAAGACATGCGGGTTCCATTTGAGTTGGGTGGAATGTCAAAATGGGTCAATTATATAAACAAAATAAAACCCATCCCAACTCGGATTCTTTTACCGCTTTCTCTCTCTAACTACGAACCAAAGCAAACTGAAGGTAAAGTTCCAGCGATTTCGACGCGACTCCGGCCAAATCGACACGGCTCCTGCGAATTCGACGCGGGTAACATTCTGTCTCTCTCTACGAAGGTAAAGCTCCATAACGATATTAATTAATTTTGTAATTTTTATTTCTAGCTTAAGAAATCTAGGGTTTATTAGGTGGTAGAATTTCTGTTTAGAATTTAGTTGAATTCATGGTATTGAATTGGTTTGTTAAAAAAGTAGTTTTGAACTGGCAGCTTAAATTTTTGAGATGTTGAAAGATTTTGTATGTTCATTTGTTGAATTTTCCTTAAATATTTGATAAGTTAATTTACTACTGCATCTGAGTTGTAATTTTATATATTGATAGACTGATCTGAATTATGGAGTAGCTATTTAGTTATTTTTGCTAATGTGTGCAAGTGTGTACACAGTGAATCAACCCTGGTATTTTTGCTAATGGTAACTGAAATTTACTAGTGTTAACGCCAAGATCTTTTGCCACGTCCCAATCACGTAAGACGTCCTGACCCTGCACAGTAAACATGATCAACACCACAAGCTTGATGGCTTCGACCGTCGGGGGATAGCTCAGGCGTGAGAGTGAGTATAAATGTTCACAAGGTTAACAATGGAGGATAAAATATCTAGTGTATTGAGAGAGATAAAATTATCAGTTACCTGTTCATTGAAGACTTCTTCGCTATGTTATATTCTCTAGCCCGGTTTACCATGCCACCCACTCTGTCGAACCACGACTCCCCACTACTCGGTGATCTCCTTGACATCATGTAGTATCACCTTTTTCATCTTTGTTTCTCCGTCGGCCGACTATAATCCCATCCACATTAATGATCTGCAGGCCACTCAATCAACAGCCTTCATTTTTCATCATTACAAGTCAAAGATGGAGATAGTAAAATATCTAATGGGTTAGTCCATTGACCCGGCCCAATATTATAAAGACTTAACAAAGGTAATACAAGGGCTAAGCCCAACAACTTTAGGACCCAATAGTGATGACCCAATGGATTAAATAAATAAATTGGCTCAATCCATTCGGCCCAATATGTGAAATATCATGACCCAACATTGCCCCCTGGTTTTTTAATGAACAAATTGTTTAATGGAAAACTATAAATGGTCCATGATATGAAGAATTTGGTAGGATCAAGAGAGGCCCAAATTGAAACCCATCAAGTCCCAAATGGTAAAGAATTTAAAATAATAAAGCAAACTAAAAACCGAAAGTCCAAATGAAAGGTCTAACCCGGTTAATATATGGATCTTGAATCGGGCGTTGCCCATTTGAATTCTTAATCATTATTGTCGATTAATGTGCGCTTAAGTATCTGTAGTATAACAAATCGATATAAAAAGTAATTTCCCCGATTTTGACGCTTTTACACCTTTATTTGAAATTCAGACCTTTGAGCTCTCTTTTTCTCTCTCGAATCTTTCTTTCTCTTCTCTGCAAATCGTCAACAATGGCAACAGCTTCATCGAATACCAACAAACTTTCCCCACTTCGTGTAGCTCCCTTTACTGCCGTTCCACCTAACCCCAGTCCTGATAAGGAGGGTTCAAGTTCAAAGGCTGCAACCCCAAGTAAGAATCCATCAACAAAACCCCTCCCTAACCCTTATGCAATTTTCAGAAGTAAAGAACAATATGCACATGTCAATACTCCATCGACGGTTACTGAAGTCGAATTAAAGAGGATTCGAACTCGTTGTCATATTCTGGACACTCATCTGGTGAGAGCCCCCCGGTCCGAGGAACGAATGTATCAACGGCCAGAAGGATGGACGGCCGTTCCGGTGACCATTCTAGAGAAGGGGGTTCGATTCCCTCTCCATATTTTTATAGTAACCATCCTAGGGTTCCTTGGCATTGGGTTCGCCCAACTGGTGCCAAATTCTTATATCCATATTCTTGCCTTTATCGCCTTCTGCCACGAGCTGGGTGTTGAACCTACTCTAGACTTCTTTTTCACCATCTATAAGATTGTCCAGACTCGGGAGAAGGGTTTTAAGGCCATAAACAACCACTCTCCGAAGACAAGAGAGAAGTTTGAGAGACGTTCATTGGTTTCCACCCCATCCAGCAATAAAGGATGGCATAAAGGATGGTTCTTCATCAAAGGACCAGAGATTGCTTCCCTATTAATCGGGATACTAACGAAAAGGTTTCTTGACTTGAAGACATTTCAAAGAACGTGAAATTTGAAATGATAGAGTTTTTTGACAACTTTCCGAAAGAAGAATGGAAATACGGACTTCTTTCCAAGCAAACGTGGTTATACAACCACAAATGTGAGTTTTAAATTTTCTGTTTAATTTCTTGAAATCTTTGATGATATTAATTCTGAAGTGTATCACTATTTTCCCTATAGTGTCTTTGATAAAACCGACCACTGATGAAGAAAAGGATTTTGAGGAGTTTCTATCTGGAAAATCTACAGAAGATGTTGAGACTTCACTGATAGAAGATTCTCCTAAAGACAACGCCATCACCAGGACACATACTGTTGAAACACGCACTGTTGAACCTCAAACCATCGACCCTGAAGCTGAAGATCTTCTACCAGAAGAGTCCCTCCAACCCCGCCGAAAAAAGAGAACTGTCCGAAAACCTCAACCAATTTCCATACCATCAGATTCCGAACCCACCCCAGAATCTGAATCAACCATCAACCCAACACCTATTCGAGGAAGCTTACTTGATCTACCTATAGACGACCGAAAGCAACACCTTCGAGTCAAAAAATTAAGAACCAAAATCACCCCCCTGACCATAGATGAACTTAGAGTACCTCCTCCTTTAACCGATCTTACCCCAAAAACCTCAATTGAGATTCAAAATGTTGGTGATGAAGGACAAATTGAAACCATTCCAGCACCATCCCGAAAGAGAAAACAACCATCCACTAGTCATTTGGGTTTAACATCTGTCCCTTCACCTGCTCGATAATCTACTTCGGTTTGTTCGCCATCCCCCGAAAACATATATACGGACCCCATACCCTCTCCGGAACGATCAAGGCCATTACCCTCAAGGCCTTCAGATTACGAATTTCAGAGTGAGGCTATGGCATCACCAACGATGTGGCCATAATTCAATGCTAACTTCCCTTTCCATCTGTTTAAGGCTTTCGTTCGGGAGACCGATGATCACCGTTTCTGCAATAGTTCGATTCGGGATCTAATTGAAGAAGGCATGAGCTATCAAGCGACGGTAAGTGACTAGTTTTTTTTAGTCTTTCTTATTTTTCTCCTATTTAGATATCTGCAATTGATTAAATAATATTGGACATGTATAGGCGAATGCAATTTTTGGGCGTTTACTCCCAAAGTATTCCGAAGCTGAAGCTGAAGAGGATGCCATGAGAAAAGAAAACGCCATCCTCAAGTCGGAGCTAGCCCGAGAAAGGAGTCAACATGGAGATGTTCTCCATACCAATGAGGGTCTTTGGAGAGAGTTGGCTCAGACTAAGGAAGATCTGAAGGCGACTAACGATGAACTAAAATCGGTTAAAGAAGAGCTGAAGATGACTAAGGTCAGTGAACAAAAATTGGCTGACATGAATGTCGGTTTTATTGAAGAGACCGAAGCTCTAAAAGTTAATAATGAAGAACTGGTTACAGCCAATCAATACTTGGCGATACAAGCCAACAATCTTCTGGCGAAGGCTCGTGAAGAAAAATAAAAACACTCGGCCAAACGTTGGAAACTCCGGCATAAGTTAAAGGCCTTAAGGGAGCTTGGTCTTCCCTTGACTGAAGAATTACATAAGCAAATACAGACCGAATACCGGTTGTCCGATGAGTTAAGTGCAGAAATACTTCGGGTGTATTCGGAAGGGTATGAGGTCTGTCGAAGTCGAGGCAAGGAAAAATTGGTGGCAGCCCAACTAGATCTGGCCCTGCTTGACACCGAAGATTAAGATAACGCCTGAATTGCTGCATTCTAGTTTTTAGGATTTTTATATAAAATTTTCAGTCTTTATGTAATCGTTTAAATATTAATGAAATATTTGATTCGTGACTTATAACTTCTGTGCAATTACTTTTTGTCAATGCTTCGATATCAATCAACTTGAATAATGTACAAGTTTTTTGTGAACTTAACTTAAATTGTGAATCAGATAAGGCATATAACAGTTAAGTTGAAAAACAACACTGATCATAATAAATTAGACTTAATGAATTGAATTGAATGAACCGAACCCAACACTTGGACAAAATAGAGTAATGCATACTTATCGTTTCCGAAGTGTGAGACAAATTAGGCATAAGGTGAGTTCGGATGATCCTCCTCGCACCATCAGGATCTTGTTTACCACTCGAGGTAAAACAAGTATATAAGGACCATGGAATTTGTCTACCACACGGGGTAAAACACATTCATAAGTATACACCTATCAATAAGGCTACCATTGAATGGTTAGTGAGTTCGACCGAACCTCCTTACACCATAATGAATTTGTTTACCACACAGGGTATAAAAATGTTAAAAGGACTGTGGAATTTATCTACCACGCAGGGTATAACAAATCTATGAGGACACACCTGCCAATAAGGCTACCATCAAATGGTCAGCGAGTCCACCCGAACCTTCATACACTGATGAAGTTTTCCTACCACGAAGGGCCTGACAAATTCATAAGGACTACCTACCAAAAAGGCTACCATCAAATGGTCATCAAGTCCACCCCGTCTTCCTTACATCATAGTAAATTCTGGACCATTGAAGAGAAGATCAATATGAAGGAAAATGAATCTTTTATTGATAATGATCTAAACATTTACTGAGACTTAGGGATCTTGACTTGATCTTTCTTTGAAAATATTTTCGAAGTCTACCAGCATGCCAAGTGTTCTTGATCTCAGATTCGTCCAATGTCCTTAACCGATAAGTTCTTGGTTTCGGAACTTCAACTACTTCGTATGGTCCTTCCCAGTTTGGCATCAGCTTTCCCAAGTTCTGAGGTGTAGACGCTTCAACTTCCCTAAGGACGAAGTCACCTACTTAAAATCTACAAAGCTTTACCCCCTTATTGTAGTGTTTAGCCACTCTTCGCTGATATGCCGCCAGCTTTATCAAAGCTATCTCTCTGACTTCTTCTAGCAAGTCCAGGTTGACCTTCAGTCCTTTATCATTGTAGATATCCTTGAATTGACTAACCCGAAGACTGGTGGATCCAATCTCAACAAGAACTAAGGCATCAGTGCCATAAGCCAATCTTAAAGGCGAGTCCCCCGTAGTGGTCCTCGGAGTAGTTCGATATGCCCATAACACACTGAGTAGTTCATCTGGCCATCTTCCTTTGGCCTCATCCAATCTGCTTTGATCACGTTCAAGTGAGTTACATTGGTCACCTCGACACCGCCCATTTATTTGTGGGTGAGCCACCGAAGTCTTCCTGTGTTGAACCCCCAGTTCTTTCAAAAATCCTTCAAATTTTGATCCCACGAACTGGCGTCCATTGTCTGATATTACCACCTAAGGAATTCCGAAACGAAATACTACCGACTCCTTCATAAATTTCAAACATTCTTGTTCCGTAATCTGCCTAAGTGGTTTCGCTTCTACCCATTTGGTTATATAATCAATGGAGACTTTAACAAAACTGGCCTGACCTTTGGCTTTCGGTAACGGACCCAATATATCTACCCCCCAGACAACAAAGGGAATAGGAGATAAGATCGAGTATATCTCTTCTGGTGGCTGACGAGGGATCGGACTATTCAGCTGACATTTCTCGCATTTCTTCACATAATCCGTAGCTTCTTTGAAGATGGTTGGCCAGTAGAAACCCTGACGAAGTACTTTGTAGGCTAATGACATAGCAGCCATATGGTCGCCACAAATACCTTCGTGAACTTCCCGAAGGGCATATTCGGCCTCGGACGGAACCAAACATTTTAATAATGGGGACGAAAAAGCCCTTCGAAAAAGATCTCCATCACTGAGAACAAAATTAGCACTCTTATACTTAACTTTTTTGGCCAATATTTTATCCAAAGGAAGGACGCCATCTGCCAGATATTCTATGTACGGAGTCATCCAACAGTTAGAACGTTCGACACACATAACCACTTCGTGTTGGATACTGGGCTGCTGCAGAACCTCCAGATAAACTTATCCATCAAAGTTGTTAACATCTGTAGTGGCTAGTTTTGACAATGCATCGGAAATGGAATTATCATTACGCTCAACACCCTGAAATTCATAGGAGATGAAATATTGAAGCCGATCTTTGAACTCTACCAAGTACTTGATCATTTTTGGACCTTGAGCTTCGAACTCTCCACGAAACACCTTGACAACTATCCGAGAGTCACTATAAATGACCGACCTTTCCGAACTTCAAGACTCTTCGCTGAATCGAACTCGCCAAGCCGCTTCTTACATACTCACGCCTCGTTGTTTGTAGCTCTGAACCCAAATTTGATGGCCTGTTGTACCTTGAATTCCTCGGGACTAGTTAAGATAACTCATGCTCCATTGACGTCCGAAGTAGAGGACCCATCTACATATAGCGTCCACGACGAGTTCTCGATTTGTCAAGAACTGCTGAATCGCTTCGATCGGGACGCTTCACTTACGGCGATTCAAAGATCTCGCTTTGAGAACGAACATTCTACCATGAAATCGGCCAAGGCCTACCCTTTAATAGCTGTTCAGGGATGGTACTCAATAATAAATTGGGACAACTCCATTGTCCATGCAACTAATCTCCCAGAAACTTCAAGTCTGCCTAGAACCTTCTTCAAAGGTTGATCCGTGAAAACGACTAGGAGCCGACCTTGAAAATATTGCCTAAGCTTTCGACTGGCTATTATTAAAGCAAAGGCAAAATTCTCAATATTAGGGTACCTGGTTTCTGCATCTCTAAGAACCTGGCTAACGTAATAAACTGGATGCTATTTTCCCCCTACTTCTCGAACCAAAACTGCTCCTACTGCTAACGAACTAGCTGCCAGATATAAGTACAAAGTCTCAGCAGGAGCAGGTTTTACCAATAAAGGAGCCGAAGATAAATACGTCTTTATGCCTTGAAAGGCGTCTTCACACTCCGAAGTCCATTGGAACGTCTTTGTATTCTTCGGTCCCTTCAATGTATCAAAGAACGACAAGCATCTCTTTGCCAATTTGGACATGAATCTCCTCAAGGCTGCAATTCTCCCAGTTAGACGTTGAACATCTTTGAATGGTACCGAGTCTTCATGTTTTAGAATAACTGAATCTTTTTCTCGGATTGGCTTCATACCCTTTGGTGACGGATAGCCTAGAAACTTCTCGCATCGAGTAGAAGGTGCACTTGGTAGGATTGAGTCTTAACTTGTGGTGGTGGGTATGCGAAAGCACTCTTCCGCATCATCCAAGTGTTTCTGAACGATCATGCTCTTTACTATCATATCATCAATATACGCCTCCATGTTTCTTTCTAGCTGCTTTTGAAAAACAAAATTCATCATCCTCTGATAAGTAGCTCCAGCATTAATCAAGCCGAATGTCATCTTCTTGTAGGCATACACCGAACGGTGCGTGATAAATGCAATTTTTGGAATGTCTTCTCTGCACATCGAGATCTAATGATAACCTGAAAAAGCATCCATAAAGCATAGTAGTGCATACTCCGAAGTCGCATCAATGAGTTGATCAATGTGGGGTAGAGGATAGAAATCTTTCGGGCAAGCTTTGTTCAGGTCCGTGTAATCAATGCACACTCCCCACTTTCCATTGTGCTTCTGGACTAACACCATATTGACCATCCACTCAGGGTAATCTATTTCAAAGATAAAGTCAGCGACAATCAGTTTTTCAATTTCTTCATCTATGATTCATTGACGTTCTGGTGCGAATATCCGCCTTTTCTGCCGAACCGGCTTCTTTGAAGGATCCACATCTAATCGGTGCTCAGCAATCTTTCGGCTGATTCCAGGCATGTCTTTTGGTTCCCATTGGAGAATGGTCTGCTTCTGCTTACTGACTCCTACCCCCGAAGCAATCACAGCATTCCTATAACAGCGTCTAGCCAAATCCAAGTCCCCTGCTACCTCTCCGACCCCATGTGTTGTTGGGAACTTAATCTTAAAGTGAGGAATGGAAGTCACAGCTTGGAGAGCTGTCAGAGTAGGTCTACCTAGTATGGCGTTGTAAGCCGAATCTACATGCACAACATAAAATTTACACGTTATTTCTACCTGCTGAGGAGCTGTGCAAAGATCACCGGTAGTTCAATAGTGCCTACAACTTTGACCGGATCATTGCTAAAACCATATAGGGGGCCTCCTGCCCAACCTCCATCTTTCGCCCATCAAGATTCATCCTCTGATAAGCATGGGCATACAAAATGTCAACAGAAGACCCATTATCGATCATCATCCGATTCATGTCCACTGAACCCACTTGAGCAGTTATCACTAATGCTCCCTCATGAGGCTCGATGGGCTCCGAAGGATAATCCTCATAAGTGAAGGCTATGATTGTCCCGAGAAACTACCACATCGATCTTTGGGAGAACACCAGCCACGGACATAATCGAGTCCAGATAACTCCGCCTCTTCTTCCCCACTAACCTTCATGCTGTCCCATCGGTAATTACATCAACGACATGCCTGGGTGGTTGATTTGGAGTAGGTTGTACAGGTGGAACTGGTTTGAACCAATTGAACAGTACGGTCATCATTTCGCTGATCTTGCTGCTGATCCCTCCGACCACATACTGAAGCAATACACCGCTCTGAACCTTCCTCTCCACAAAGTCTTTCGACTCTGACATTCATTTATATCATGACTTGTGGCTCAATGATAGCCACAAAATTTAAAATATTGCCTATCCAGGTTTAATATTGTCACGAGGTGGTTCAAAGTACGGCTGATTTCTGATCTGATCCAGTATTACCGATCTATCCGTGTTCAACTTGGTGTATACCCTATTCACCTTTTGGGCAGAAGCAGGTGGTCGATTCCCTCCTTGACGCCAGTTGTTATTGTATTTCTTTGAACTGCCCTCTGGCCGATCACTATTTCCCCCTCTCTTCTTCTGGTCACCTTCGATTTTGATTTCTATTTCCTTTATCTTGTCCGAAGAAGGACGCTTTAAGCTATTCATAGCTTCTTCCACCACAAATATAACTTTTGGCCTTATCAAAAGCTTCGGACAAGCTCTTCGGATGGTGAAACATCAACTTCTTCACCAATTTCTCAGACTTCACCAAATCCAAGCCATTTTGGAACAACCTAACAGCTTTCAGATCATTGAGGTCTGCAACTTGGCCAACTGCCTCTCTGAACCGCTTCACATACTGACCCAAGGACTCATTCGAGAACTGTCAGACCTGTGCCAAAGAACCTATAGTCTTCCCTCTTCTTCGGTTGCTCCCAAAATGAGCATGAAACTTTTCACACAGCTCGGACCACGACGAGACTGAATCAGCTGGCAAAGTCCCCATCCATTGCCTTGCATCCTTTCTTAACGTTGTAACAAACGTATGGCACTTGGTAGCATCCGCGAAATCATAGTAATCCAATAATCGGTCGAAAGCCTGGCTATGGTCGTAAGGATCCCCTGATCCATCATAACTCTCCATATGGGGCAACTTTTTAAGAGGATCTGCCTTTTCTTTAAGAATATCTGAGGAAAACGGAGACGCCTTCTTCCCCGGAGTATCCTTCACTTGCTGAACTTCAGCCAACTATTTTTTAAGCTCCTTTAACTCCTTAACCAAAAAATCTACACCTTCCGGTTTCGATGAAACTTCTTTCTCTGGAGATAACTTCTTCTTCCGAGTAGATCGACCTCTTCCATCAGAGCATACTGCTCTCGATGGACTCTTGGACCTACTTCGTCGTGTGGCCCCGTCATCACGGTGAGAATATTCAATTCGATGCACTTTCTTTGTAGTCTCAGGAATATTCTCCCTTGATCTACTCCTACGCTTACCATCACGATGACCTCGAGAACCGATAAGATGAAGTGATTTCTTTGATGCCTCATGAGTTTTACTTCTAGATCTTCCTCGAGCCTGAGGACGGCCTCGAGATAAATGACCGGAAAGTTCTGGCTCCTTCCCCTCTCGCCGTTGTACATCCCTGGACTTACTACGCCCTTCAGATTGTACATAAATGGATGCCTCATCCCTCAATTCGGCCATCCAAAGCATCTGTTCGGCTATGTCCTCTCTCTACTTCAGAAGAACTTCTATAGCCTTATCTGCTTCGTCCGCCATCTTCGCCAACTTGGCATTTTTTTCATCTCGACCACTTCGGTGATGAGCTCTAGGCGAAGTGTAAGACCCCAACTTTTATAAATAAAGATGAATTTTTCTATAAATATTATTTTTGAATATTATGGAATAAATTTGATATAATGTTATAGTTGTGGGTAATATTTATAAATTTTGCAAAGTATGCAAGTTGTTATAAAATATTCGTTTGGTCGGGGAATATTCTTTTTGTTAGGAATA
Source organism: Panax quinquefolius (assembly GCA_020205615.1). Taxonomy (NCBI): domain Eukaryota; kingdom Viridiplantae; phylum Streptophyta; class Magnoliopsida; order Apiales; family Araliaceae; genus Panax; species Panax quinquefolius. The sequence goes on along the minus strand of CM035174.1, from coordinate 2,810,828 downwards.
TTAAATACTGATGGCTCAATCATTGGTGGACCCCACAATGTAATTATTATCGGATTGAGAAAATGACAAAATATTTTATAAAAATAACTATGGGAGGTGTTACTGAATTAAACTGCATTGAACTACCCTTGGTAAAAAAGTGCAAGATGTCTGGCGTAGTTGCGTAAGAGTAGCACACCAGGTATTGATTATTGATGCTTACGTGAGAAGTCACTCATTTATGCTCAATTATTACTACGATAATTCTTGCATCATATCTCTTATATTATTGATTCAATTATTGTCACAAATTATCATCTCAGATAATATGTTATAGTATTAAATCAATAATTGAGACGACAAGTTATAAATGATTAATAATTGTTGAAAGATTAAATATGTGTTGATGAAAAAAAATGATTTGTGGTAAGTTTGATTATTTTATGGGGGCTCATATGTCATCATCTAAGAGTCTCTTCAATCGATAGTAATTACCTTCGTCGATAGTAATTACCCTTGTGAATAGTATTTACCTTCGTTAATAGTAATTACCTTTACCGACGTCAACCACTTGTCGTTTCACATTACAGCGTCGAACCACTTGTCGTTTCACATTACAAAGCGAACCAACCACTTGTCGTTTCACATTACGAAGCGCCAAACCACTTTTCTTTTTTACATCATTAGTCGTCAAGCCACTTGCCTTTTCACACGGCGGTGCTTAGCTAGAAATCTTCTATAAATAGAGGCTGAGGGCTTCATTATTTTTCACACGAATTCATTCAAGCTATAGAGAGAAAAGTATAGAGAGAATAAGAGAGAAGAAGAAGAGTATTTTTGTTCTTACTGTTGCAGATTCAATCTCCTACCAAATGTAAGGGGTGTTATTCTTTCTTATTCATGAAGATAAGCTGCTGTTATTCCATTGCTTATTATTCTGCTGGAATAACTTTGTATCGTGGTTTACCCTATACTTGGTGACATTCTTCTATTATTACATTGCTGAACATCCATGCATGTGTTTTACACCTGACTCGTCTTTATTATTATTATTCTCCGTTGGAACATCCTGTCTGTGTGTTTTTACACACCCACTGGTTAAAATCTTTATTATTATTATTCTGTTGAACATCCTCATTTGTGTGTTTTACACCCGACTTCGCTCGCCTTTATTATTATTACATTGGAACATCCTCATGCATGTGTTTTACACCCAACTGAGTTCCGCTTTATTATTATTACATTTGGAACATCACATGCATGTGTTTTACACGGACTGGTTAAAATCTTTATTATTATTCTGTTGGAACATCACATGCATGCGTTTCTGGCGGGACTGACCGGGTTCCGTTATTTATTATTTTGTTGGAATAACTTTTGCTGCATGCGGTCATCGCATGCATGGTGATTTCTTTTGTTATTCTATTCTTTATTATACCCAGTTGGTTAAAACTTTGACTTCTATACTCCATGAAATTAGTGGAATATCCTTGATATTTACGTTTCATCCATATCTTTTCATGGAAATATTCTTCCGATCATTCTTGAATTTTAATCTACAAAACAAAGATCATGTTGATAATTTGGACGTTAATAATTCCCCGGATAAAATAATTCTTGAACTTGTTTTATTGAATTCTTATATCATTGTCATCATCCTCATGTTTATATTATGTTGAAAGTCATACGTGGCACGCAGAGTGCGTAGATGGACTTGGTATAATTATGACCGAGAGACTATTCGGTGTAATCATGGCCGTAATGTTACAAATGATGTGATAAAAATCCTCGATGGTAGTAGTGTATTGGTGGACACGATTGTTGGCATGATCATGACCATTAATGAATACACAAATATTCTTGGCGTAGTGCATGAATAATTGTGGTCGTGATACTAAAGAATATCCTCGTAGTAGTGTGGGGGTGATTCGATGATGTGGAATATTTATTAAAAGTGAGTCTCATTTATAACAAAGATGAAAAACCTTTAAAACCTAAAAGATAGTAGACTTTATTTTCTACTTGACTCTTTTAATGGATTGCGATATTCATCTGCAGTTAAACCGGTTGTCATTGTATTTTATCGGTTTAACATTGTTGAAGACTATTGATAATTTATTACGCATTATCTTAGTCATAATATTTCTTCTTGGGCTAGTTGAGCTCACCCTTTCTTTCACCGTTTCTCTTGAAATGAAAATATAATTTGGGACGAGTCGGGGAAGCGAGTGATGGTCCTCGAAGATAGCATTAGTAGTCCTCACTATTCTATGAAATAGTGTGATAATAATTGTAATGAGGACTCCTTTTTTGAGTTTGTATAATATCTAGTAGATTTATATTTGTATTTAAACTCACGGTTTATATCGATTATTACTGCGGCAGTTATGTTAGTAAGTTGTATTTAAATTCTGTACCATGTAAGTGGCGACCCAAGATGGGTGATGTATACTTAATTTTGGGGGCGTCACACGAAGTATCTTCTACCCTTTTTCGGTCATGCTCTCTATCCTTCTCGGTATCAAGGACTAACCTCCGTCTAGCGTCACTATGAGCTCTCGCACGAGAACCCCCGGAGTCATGCTTAGAAGTAGTGCTCTCATGAGCACTCTCTGAAGGACCCAAACGATCCTTAACAGAAATATGTTGGACAGACGAGCTCACAGCCTTCGGCTGTCCTTCAGGCGTATCTGCTCTACTTTTCACCATCACTTAAAACATAGAACAAATAAATATTTGTGATTGCAAATTCTTGAACACTAGAACTCCCCCTCCTTCTAGCACCAATGTTAACGTCAAGATCTTTTGCCACGTCCCAATCACGTAAGACGTCCTGACCCTGCACAGTAAACACGATCAACACCACAAGCTTGACGGTTTCGACCGTCGGGGGATAGCTCAGGTGTGAGAGTCAGTATAAATGTTCACAAGGTTAACAATAGAGGATAAAATATCTAGTGTATTGAGAGAGATAAAATTATCAGTTACCTGTTCTTTGAAGACTTCCTTGCTATGTTATACTTTCTAGCCCGGTTTACCGTGCCACCCACTACCGTCAGACACAGCTCCCCACTACTCAGTGATCTCCACCAACAACATGCAGACTGTCAACTTTTTCATACTGTTTCTCCCGTCGGCCGACTATAATTCTATCCACATTAATGATCTGCAGGCCACTCAGTCAACAACCTTCCTTTTTCATCATTACAAGTCAAAGATGGAGATATTAAAATATCTAATGGGTTAGTCTATTGACCCGACCCAATATTATAAAGACTTAACAAAGGTAATACAGGGGCTAAGCCCAACAACTTTAGAACCCAATAGTGATGACTCAATGGATTAACTAAATAAATTGGCCCAATCCATTCGGCCTAATATATAAAATATCATGACCCAACAACTAGCTATGATTACCAATGTCTTTCATGAATTTTTTTCAATAATTCATCGACCTTGTTATTATTCTTGTGAACAAAATTCTTTCACAAAGCAAGTACATCTCAGATGAAGTTCTATTTCCAAAATGTTATTGGCATTGTATCATTATGGTAAAAGTTGTAAGAACAAATAGTTGAATGTATTAATTGTATTGTATCTTAATCTCTCTTAGGTTTAGCAATTATGGGTAGCCTTTTTCAGTTCAACTAAGAGGATGGTTGAGTTTTTATTTGATAGTGGAGACATACATGACATAAATGATAATGCATGCTTCATTTGCTAAATTTCTTGGTTTTTTGTTGTTGTGGTAGACAATGTTGTTTATTAGTACTAGTATTATTAATAGGGGACTGACTAAACCAATGCGAGTGCTGGCTGGTTTTGGGATCCCAAAGCTCGTAACGGTAAAAGTATTAGCTTCATAATGGTTGTTTTACTTTTCATTTTGTTGTGGTGGAGGCCTAGAGATCATAAGTTCATTGGTGGGTTCATGAGACTACTATTCTTTGGATTTGATAGTTGCTGCTCTGTTACTCCCTCGGTTCTTAAAATATTGTCGTTTTAGAAAAAAAAATTATTTCAATTTATTTGTCGTTTACAATTTTTTAGAAAAATAAATTAGTACCTCCGTTACTAAAAAATTGTCGTTTAAGATTTTTGCACATGGATTACGAATGTCATTTAATACTATCATTTAACAATTAAAATTAATTTGAAATTTCATCACTACCCCTTTATGGAAAGTTGAAAACTATTAATACAATGTAAATAATTTATTGAGACAATGAGAGAAAGTAGAATTAATATAGGAAAATAGAGTAATTTATTATCCTAGAAAGTTATAAACGATAAATAAATTGAAACAAATTTTATAATGGCACTTGAATCAAAGCAAGTCAATAATTGGATAAAATAATATACATGTCACAAAACAAGGCTCGTTTCACTATTTGAAATGTTTCTGAGTGGTCCAAACAAACACTCAGAATAGATAACAAATGATGTCAAGTGGGATGAATGCAAAATCACACAAGCTTTTGGTGAATGAAGACACAGACTCTAATGCTTAAGGTTCAAATTGAAATTATAAAATGCTGTTGTATAATTCTGTAATTCATCTCCTGAATACATTCTTTATAAGAATCAGAAAATTTCATTGATAAAAACAAAATAAATGCAAACAGGAAAGGAGACTATCTATCCAAGTAAAAAACATTATCCACAAGTGGGTGCAGGAAACCAAATCAATAATACACAAGTACTATAACTACTAATTACAACACTATCTAACACAAGTACTAAAACAGTAGTAAACAAAATAGTAGCAGCCATCGTACAAATTAGCAGCAGTCAGCAGTAGCAAGCATCTTTGAACTTGAAACTAAAATAAAATATATGTATATTAGATCTATGGATATGTAACTCATAAAATTAAATAAAAGAAATGATCAAATCTTTAGAAGTATGACTATTATCTTATGAACTTGAAAATGTTGTTGTACCTTCATTTCTAGGAGAATCTCAACATAAAAGCCAAAATAACGCTCATCATTTAAAGAGTGAGATAGAAAAAAATGTTTACTACTCCCTCCGTCCCATGATAAAAGTTCTTATTACTATTTTGGATAGTCTCATGTTAAATGTTCATTTTCCTTTAATAACCAAACTTTTACATATATTTTCCTATTATACCCGTAGTATTAAATATCTCATACTTTTACTATTCTAATTCTCTCTCCATATTTAATGACATTATTATGGACAATTTTGTCATTTTATTCATCTTCTTAATATGCGATAAAAGTCCACCGGAACTTTTATCCTGGAACGGAGGGAGTATTACTTAAATATTACTTACCGATGTGCAACCATTGGATAATTCCTTTTTTCATGTGATTGTTCAACTTTGCCACAACCATGTCAACGTCTAGCCTTTGTGTTCCTTGTCTTTTCTAATGCCATTTCTTTCCCTTCTTTAAGTCTTTTGCTACATCCGTTTTCCCTCACTTGATTTGGTTCATTAGAAATATGGTCTTTATTGCAACTCATCTTCCCGAATACTACACTTGCACTAGTTCCACATTATGAACTTTTACCACTATCTACAATAAGATTGATTGATTTGAGTGCATGAGCCAAAACATCTTTATAAATATTAATTCCTTCTTGGCTTGTGAGGACGTCATCAATTACATCCAAAGAACATTGAATTAATTCACTCCGCTTAATTAGATATTATTTGTCACTATTTATCATTTATGCCACTTTCATTATCGACCACTATCCTGGAGTTTGCCTTCTTAGTCCACCTTTTCAAGATGTATTGGTGTGATAATTCATCAAAATCATGCATTTTGTGCAAGTAACCAAGCACATGTCTACATGGTATCCCCATACTCTCAAACTTGTGGCAACTAAATAAATCAAAATCTAATTCTTTGTTATAAATAAGTTCTCGCACTCTACGTGTGAACATTTTTTTCCTATGAACTTGAAACATGCATTGATTATCACTCTCGTTGATAAGCTAGAAACGATAATTCAAGCATTCCCATATCTCATCTTCAAATTTATAAAGCATTTCCCGAGTATAAATATCAACTATTTGGAACAAAAAGTCATGATTCATCATCACTTTAGGCTTCTTAATCAAATCTTTGTGATCGACCAACAACTCTTCTTGACGTGGCGTACTAACCCCCTACTAAATTGAATCATGAAATCAACTAATGAATTATTCTTAGATACATATCTTTTGAAAAATGCGTGAGATCTTTCCGTTCATTGGCCACTTGACATATTGGCTGAGAAAACATGATTAAAATAAGTTGGCACCCAATTTGAACGAATTTCATACATTGTTTGTAACAATTTATTGTCATGTAACCTGTAAGACCCCATCTTTTATAAATAAAGATGAATTTTTCTATAAATATTATTTTTGAATATTATGGAATAAATTTGATATAATGTTATAGTTGTGGGTAATATTTATAAATTTTGCAAAGTATGCAAGTTGTTATAAAATATTACGTTTGAGGTGGGGAATATTCTTTTGTTAGGAATATTCGTATGCAATGACTCGATCATTGGTGGACCCCACAAATGTAATTATTGTTGGATTGATAAACGACAAAAAATATTTTATAAAAATAACTACGGAGGTGTTCTGAATTAAAACCGTTGAACTACCCTTGGAAAAAGTACGATGTCTGGCGTGGTTGCGTAGTAGCATCTGATATTGATTATTGATGCTTACGTGAGAAGTCACTCATTTATGCTCGATTATTGCTACGATAATTCTTTGCATCATATCTCTTATATTATTGATTCAATTATTGTCACATTATCATCTCATATAATATGTTATAGTATTAAATCAATAATTGAGACGACAAGTTATAAATGATTAATAATTGTTGAAAGATTAAATATGTGTTGATGAAAAAAAAAATGATTTGTGGTAAGTTTGATTATTTTATGGGGGCTCATATGTCATCATCTAAGAGTCTCTTCAATCGATAGTATTTACCTTCATCAATAGTAATTACCTTCACATCGATAGTAATTACCCTTGTGAATAGTATTTACCTTCAATCGATAGTAATTACCTTCGTCGATAATAATTACCCTTGTGAATAGTATTTACCTTCACGATAGTATTTACCTTCGTTAATAGTAATTACCTTTACCGACGTCCGAACCACTTGTCGTTTCACATTACTGAGCGCCGAACCACTTGTCGTTTCACATTACAAAGGCCAAACCACTTTTCTTTTCACATCATTAGTCGTGAAGCACTTGCCTTTTCACACATGGTCTTAAAGCTAGAAAATCTTCTATAAATAGAGGCCTGAGGCTTCATTATTTTCACGAATTCATTCAAGCTATAGAGAGAAAGTATAGAGAGAATAAGAGAGAAGAAGAAGAGTATTTTGTTACTTTACCGCTGCTGCGATTCAATCTCCTACCAAATGTAAGGGTGTTATTCTTTCTTATTCACGAAGAGAACTGTTGTTATTCCATTGCTTATAATTACATTGGAATAACTTTGATACGTGGTTTACCCTATACTTGGTGACATTCTTCTATTATTCTGTTGGAACATCCTGCTACATGTGTTTTACACCTGACTGGTTAAAATCTTTATTATGATTCTGTTGGAACATCACATGCATGTGTTTTACAATTTTACTGGTTAAAATCTTTATTATTATTACATTCGTTGGAACATCACATGCATGTGTTTTTTACCCGACTGGTTCCATCTTTATTATTATTACATTGGAATATCCTATCTCATGTTTTTTACAGGGATCAGTTCCATCTTTATTATTCTGTTGGAACATCCTGCTTGCGGTGTGAATTTCACCGACCGTTCCGTTATTATTATTCTGTTGGAATAACTTTTATCATCTGAAGTAATCGCGTGCGTGGTGATTTCTTTTGTTATTCCATTCTTTATTATACCCAGGTTGGTTAAAACTTTGACTTCTATACTCTATGAAATTAGTAGAATATCCTCGATATTTGCGTTTCATCCAAAGATCTTTTCATGGAAATATTCTTACGATCATTCTTGAATTTTAATCTACAAAACAATGATCATGTTGATAATTTGGACGTTAATAATTCCTGGATAAAATAATTCTTGAACTTGTTTTATTGAATTCTTATATCATTGTCATCATCCTCATGTTTATATTATGTTGAAAGTCATCCGTGGCTGTAGTGCATAGATGGACTTGGTATGATTATGACCGAGAGATTATTCGGTGTAATCATGGCCAGTAATGTTACAAATGATGTGATAAAATCCTCGATGGTAGTAGTGCATTTGGTGGATGATTGTTGGCATGATCATGACCATTAATGAATACACAAATATTCTTGGCCGTGAGTGCATGAATAATTGTGGTCGTGATACTAAAGAATATCCTTGGCAGAGTAGTGCGAGGGGGTGATTCGATGATGTGGAATATTTATTAAAGTGAGTCTCAAATTATAACAATGATGAAAACCTTTTAAAACCTAAAAGATAGTAGACTTTATTTTCTACTTGACTCTTTTAATGGATTGCATATTCATGCAGATTAAACCGGTTGTCTATTTGTATTTTATCGGTTTAACATTGTTGAAGACTATTGATAATTTATTACGCATTATCTTAGTCATAATATTTCTTCTTGGGCTAGTTGAGCTCACCCTTTCTTTCACCGTTCTCTCTTCGAAATGAGAATATAGGCCGACGAGTCGGAAGCGACGAGTGATGGTCCGAAGATAGCATTAGTAGTCCTCACTATTACGTGAAATAGTGTGATAATAATTGTAATGAGGACTCCTTTTTGAGTTTGTATAATATCTAGTAGAGCGATATTTGTATTTAAACTATCGATTTATGTTGTATTGTACCACAGCAGTTATGTTAGTAAGTTGTATTTAAATTACATACCATATAAGTGGTGACCCAAGATGGGTGATGTATACCTAATTTTGGGGCGCATAGTTAGTATCGAGCTTAGGGATATGATCCTGGCTAAGATGTGAGAATAGTACTAGGAGGGAGAGACGTGGAATACCTTTTTAGTATGACCTACCTAAGTTTATGTCTTATTTTTATTGGTCGGTCGAAATATAGAGATAATTTGTTACATGTCAATTAACCTTTTGTTTTGTGGCGATGTCTCGAAAATGACATCCGAGAATGTTGAGAATAGCGATGGAGCGCAGCGATCGTTGATTCACCACATATCAATAATCGTGGATAATGTGCATCGTGAAGGCGATAATCCTCATGTAAAACAACAACAACGACCAAATGATGAATGATCAAATGTTCGAGGCTTTATGCAATTTATGCAACAATGAAAGAGAGCGACTCTCGTCCAAAACGTGGGGTGGAAACACGGAAAACTCTCGGCGGTCACCACTAAACAATTCAAGGAGCCGACCACCGGGAGTTTAAGGGAGAGCCAAAACCACTTACTCGCGGAAGCATGGATAAAGCAGATTACCAAGATATTTGATGTCTTGGGATGCTCAGAGAGCAAAAGGTTCCTTTCTTTGCCTTTATGTTCTTGGGAGAAAGCGAGACTTGGTGGGAATCGGTAAAACGTACTCAACTTCTTTGTCTTGAAGATATCTTGGGAGAAGTTCCAGGAGGCATTCAACGACAAATACTCTCCTCGAAGTATTCGCCACATGAAGGAGGTGAAATTTATCAAGTTAGAACAAAACAATATGATAGTAGTCATGATACGAGGCAAAATTTATGAGTTATCACGGTTTCGTCCCCACTTGGTGGATAATGAAGAGAGAATGGCGCGAATGTTTTAAGAGGTTTGAAGTCGGAGATACGCCAACATCTTATTTCTCATAAACCGTGTGTTTGTATTCGGATGTTGTAAATAGGGCTCGATTAGTGGAGCGATAATGAGTCAACACTGACTAAAAGAAGCGGTGGCAAAATTATAATACCGGCGAGTAGTAGTCATCGAAGCGGTGACAACAAGCGTGGAGAAATCAACAGCGAGATATGGTAACTACTTGATTAATAATCGTGGGCTGGCCTCAGAAGACCCCAAAATTTTTAAAATAAAAAAGAATTTCCTTTATTTATTATTTTAAAATAGTAAGGGTTGATTTGATTAATGTGGATAGTTAAGGGTTAAATACGCAAACATTTCAAAATAAGCAAGTGGTTATAAAATATTCATTTTTGTCGAGGAATATTCGTTTGGTCGTGGAATATTAAATCGCTTGTGGAATATTCGTATGCGGCCAAGCCCGACCGTGTGTGGCCCCATAACGAAAGCGATTGGATGAGGAAAACGACAAAGTTTGGGTGGTTATAAATAACGGCGTAGTTATTCTGAATTAAGATCATTTGGAATACCCGGTGGTTAAAATACTGATGTCTGGCGTGGTTGCCTGATGACACTGCGGTATTACAGATGTATTGTTGAATTATTGACTCGTGCGTAAGATGGCACTACTCGATAATTTTCACGGTAATTCTTGTTCAATATTTTATTTTATTGATTCAATAATTGTTTGCGTTGGTATTTTATATTATTCTTTGTTTCAATAATTGTCATCGCATGACAATATTTCCCATTATCGGATCAATAATTCATATTATTTGAATAATATTATTAGATAACATTATTGGCAATGTCTAGAAAGTTACTGCTACAGGAGAGGTTTGGTCACCTAATTGCGGCGCCAAGATGAGAGAGATCCTTATTGGAAAGCCCCTCTTTCTGAGGACTACGGCATTGTCATAATTGTGATTACGTAATATTATTTGTGAATAATTAATTATTGATTCATATGATAAGAAATATTTATTTTATATGAATATAAATGATGGATTTATTTATGTGGTTATTAATGAAGAAATTATTCTTTGAGATGTTTTATTTTGTCGGATTGGAGGTATTAAAAGATCAAATCGATTGTTATTACGACTTTATTGTGTGAGTTATAATATTTAATCCGAAATAGTTGGATCGTTGTAATTTTTGGATATGTTATACATATATAAGTTGAGTACATGTCTACAAATTTTGAAACCGTTAAAAATGAACGAATGATTTGTTATAAATTTTAAGAGGTGTCTGATTCAGAAATTAGGTTATAAATGATTTTGGTGGAAAATTCTAGAATTGGTGGGCCCCACTTGTGGTTGGTGAAGAAATGTGCTGAATTTTATTTCAAATGTGGTGGGTGGCAATAGTAGCAGGTAAAGCCATCAGGTAGCAGGTCAAAATCTGCCTTGGTAGGGCTAACATTTTCCTATAAATAGAGGGCTAAGTTAGAATTGAAAATCACACCGTAAACAAAGTTTTCTCTTTCTCTCTCTCTCTATATTATTGAGCGTATTTTGTGAGTATTTAGATACTTTGAGAGTTCTTTGTTCAAGATAAGTTTCATTCAAAGATCACTTGAGCCTTTCCTTCCAAGTATTGATTCTTTGAGGTAAGGGATATTATTTTTTTTCGTAATGATATTATTTCTTCAATATCATTATCTTTGAAATGTTGATCGAAGTTTTTATCAAATTTGGAACTTTTTCATGTCGGGGTTACTATTCATGAGTTACTTATTCACGAGTTACTATTCATGAGTTCTTATTCACGATTACTATTCACGAGTACTATTCATGAAGCGTGAAAATGTTTTTTGTGGAATTTCTATCTTTTGGTGTCGAGATTACTATTCACGATACTCAAGACTATTCACGATATCTGATCTTATTCATAGAAAAATAAAATTTCTTCTTTTAATCTCAAATATCTATTCGGATACTAGCTTTGATTGTATCCATGTTTTGATCATTCTTGAATTTTACACCACTATGATTATTTTTGAGGTATTTTTGGACGTGGATAAAACCAAGTATGAATCCTTAATCCTTGTCATTTTGTTTCAATTTGGATTCGTTCTTTAAAAATATTTTCATCATCCTCGATCTTAAATGATGATATTATTGAATATCTTTGGCCTTGTAGTGCAAGATGAATGATTTCTGAAGAATATCTTTGGCCTTTAGTGCAAAGATGAACAGGTGTTGAGATGAACATGACCGATTGATGAATATCTTTGGCCTTTAGTGCAAAGATGAACAGGTGTTGAGATGAACATGACCGATTGATGAATATCTTTGGCACTGTAGTGCAAAGATGAATATTTGATTTGAGATGAATATTGATTGATGTTACGGGGATAAAATATTGATGATGGATTTGTTAAATTCATAGATTATAGTAGATTTCATTCTCTACGTAACTCTTCTATGAATTATTATTTCCATTGCGAATATTGATCTGAAACTTGTTGTCTATTGATTCTATCGATTTTTCCTGTTGGAGACTAACGATAATTTGTTGTATATTATCTTAGTCATAGTATTCTTCTATGGGCTAGTTGAGCTCACCCTTTTTCTTGTTATTCCATTTTTCTTCTCGGGAGGCGAGAATGTAAATGAGTACTAGTCGGGGTATGGAATGAAGGTTCTAGAGAGAGTTGTTTAGTAGTCCTCACCATTTTGTAAAATAATGTATCAATAAATGTGATGGGGATTTATTTGAGTATAGATATTGTCTAAAAGATAATATTTGTATTTAAACTCACAGCTTTCTTGTTGTAATAATAAAGTTGTAGTTGTTTACATACCATGTATTTGGCGACTCGAGAATGGGTGTGGTGTATACCTATTTTGGGGCGTCATAAAAACAATAAGAATGGACATTTCAAAGCAGAGATTCAACAATGATGGAAAGACGTCAAGCTCAAAGACCCATTGTTAAGGAAGGAGAAAGACCACCTATCATATGCTTCAAATGCGGAGAGAGGGACACATCGATCAAACCGCTGCGTCATGCCAGTCAAAGCATGTTATAATTGTGGAAGAGAAGGTCACTTAACTCATCGATTAAATTTGACTCCGGAGAAATTAGACTTTGACTTATCTGTGGAAACTCCGTTGGGAGAAACCTTCATTACATCCACTGTTTATAAGTCTTGTTTGGTTCAAATCGGTACCCTCACATTACCTGTCGATCTTATTTCATTAAAAATACTTGCATTTGGCGTGATTACTAGGGATTGATTGGTTAACTACTTATCATGCAAAATTGATTATTTTCATAAGGTTGTTAGCTTTCATATTCCTAATCAACCTATTATGCGAATTCAAACGACCAAACCATTAAAATCAATCACGGTCATCTCAAGCCATAAAGCTATTCGTTTATTGAAAAATGGATGTCAAGCTTTCTTAGCTCATGTCACATGATTTAAACAAAAATACGCCGGTTTTGAGCGATATTTCTATTGTTAATAAATTTTTTGGCGTATTCCCAAAGAACTTCCCCGCCTACCCCAGGCGTGAAATTGAATTTTGTATCGACCTTGAACCCGGATAAAACCTATTTCCAAAGCCCCATATCGAATGGCTCTATTGAACTTCGAGTTAAAGACCCAACTGCAGGAATTGTTAGACATTGGCTTTATTAGTCCTAGTACTTCTCCTTGGGGTGCTCCTGTTCTATTCGTGAAGAAGAAAGATGGGAGTATGCGACTTTGTATTGATTATCGGGAGTTGAATCATGTCACCATCAAAAATAGGTATCCATTGCCACGTATTGATGACTTGTTTGACCAACAAGGAGCCAAATTCTTTTCAAAGATTGATCTTCGTTCCGGATATCACCAATTGAAGATTAGAACCGCTGACATTCCAAAGACGGCTTTCAGAACTCGGTACGGGCATTATGAATTCCTAGTCATGTCCTTTGGATTGACTAATGCTCCTCTTTGCCTTCATGGATATGATGAACCAAGTATTCAAGGAATATTTAGATCACTTTGTGGTCGTCTTTATTGATGACATCCTTATTTATTCCAAAAGCCGTGAAGATCATGAGCAACACTTGAGGTGACACTCCAAAAGCTTCGTGAATATAAGCTTTATGCCAAGTTGAAGAAATGTGAGTTACGGCAAGAAGTAGCATTCCTTGGGCACGTGGTATCAAGTCATGGAATATCTGTTGACCCAAAGAAAGATTGAAGCTATTCAAAGTGGGAACAACCTAAATCGATGGCCGAAGTCGTAGCTTTCTTGGTTTAGTTTGGTTATTATCGGAGATTCGTGGAAGGATTTTCTCGAATCGCTACTCCATCGACTCGGTGACTCGGAAAGATACAAAGTTCGGTTGGAGCGAAAAATGTGAGAAGAGTTTTCAAGAACTCGAGAGAGACTTATTTCAAGACTGTTACGACAATACCATCTCGCTCGGAGGGATTTGTCATCTACAAAGATGCTTGAGCAAAGGGTTGGGATGTGTTCTTATGCGACATGGAAAAGTTATAGCCTATGCCTCATGACAACTCAAAGAATATGAGAGGAATTATCCTACTCATAATCTAGAGTTAGCATTTGTTATCTTCTGCACTTAAAATTTGGAGGCATTACTTGTATGGGGAGAAAGTGGAGATCTTTACATATCATAAAAGCCTCAAATATTTCTTCACTCACTCAAAAGGAACTCAATATCGCGACAACGACGTTTGCTTGAACTGTTGAAAGATTATGATCATACCATCCAATACCATCCCGGAAAGCGAACGTGGTAGGTGGCGCGTTGAGTAGAAAATCATATGTAAGTACGAGTGCGATATTGTCAACGAAAGGCCCATTTTGTGTGACTTGCAAAGGATGGAGATAGAGTTAAAGACTCGAGGGACACATGTGATGATAGCGAGTATCTGAGTAGAACCGACTTTAATCGATAAAGTTAAAGTCGCTCGAAGCTACGAGACTGGAGTGATGCGTATGAGGAAGAAAGTGCAAGAAGGTGCTATCTTTGGGAAGCAAGAATCGATGAAGAAGGAATACTTGAGTCAACTCCAGACTTTGTGTTCCTAACGACCGATTTAAAGTATAATATCATGATGGAGGCGCATGACACACCATTTGCGATCCATCTTGGGAGTACCAAATGTATCATGATATTAAGCCATACATTTTGGTGGAGCAATATGAAGAGAGATAGATAAGCATTTGTTTATCTCAAGGTGTCTAACTTGTCAACGAGTTAAAGCGGAGCATCAAGTACCAAAAGGTCCATTGCAACCACTTGAAATTCCGAATGGAAGTGGGAGCACATTACCATGGATTTCGTTCTGGGGTCTTCCTAAGGTTTCTCAAGGCATTGATGCGATATGGGTCATTGTTGATAGATTGACCAAGTCTCGCTCATTTCTTACCGATCACGAGAAACTTATACACTTGAACGTCTTGCTCGTATGTACATAAACGAGATTGTAAGACTGCATGGTATCTTTGGAATCCATAGTTTACGATCGAGACCCAAGATTCACTTCACGATTTTGGGTTAGTTTGCAAAAAGCTATGAGCACAGACTTACGATTTAGCTCGGCATATCATCCTCGAGAGCAGACGAGACGGTCGGAGAGGACTATTCAAACTCTTGAAGATCTATTAAGACTCTGTGTCCTCGATTTTAAGGGGAGTTGGAACAAGTTCTTACCATTGGTGGAGTTTTCCTATAACAACAGTTATCAAGCAAGTATTGGCATGGCTCCATTCGAAGCATTGTATGGAAGAAAGTGTCGTTCTCAAGATCTTTGGGATGAGGTGGGTGAAAGCAACGTTGTTGGGACCGGGAGTTGAACGTATGACTACGAGAAAAGATTGAAACGATCCGAATGAACGTATAAAAACCTCACAAAATTGACAAAAGAGTTATCTTTGATCTTCATCATCGAAAGGGCGTGGAATTCGATATAGGAGATCATGTGTTATTAAGAGTTGCTCCATGGAAAGGAGTTACAAGATTTGGAAAGAGAGGAAAACTTAATCCTCGATTCATCGGTCCATTTTAATCATCGATCGAGTAGGAATCGTGGCTATAGACTAAGCTTTCTGCTTGAAAATATGTCTCGTGTTCATAACGTTTTCACATATCTATGTTACGTAAATATGTGAAAGACCGAACCATATTATTGAGTTAGAACCGGACGAAATAGCGGAAGATTTGATGTATGAAGAGGTTCTTGTTCAAATTTTGGATAAGAAGGAACATATTCTACGCTCGAGGTTATACCTCAAGTCAAAGTTTTGTTGAGGAACCACGATGTTGAGGAAATGACTTGGGAGTTAGAATCAAAATGAAATCAAGGTATCCTTACCTCTTGACATACCAGTGCGTACCCTAATTTCGAGGGAAATTTCATAAGAAGGGGAGGTTGTAAGACCCGACTTTTATAAATAAAGATGAATTTTTCTATAAATATTATTTTTGAATATTATGGAATAAATTTGATATAATGTTATAGTTGTGGGTAATATTTATAAATTTTGCAAAGTATGCAAGTTTTTATAAAATATTCGTTTTGGTCGGGAATATTCTTTTTGTTAGGGAATATTCGTATAACCTGCTTCAATCATTGGTGGAACCATTAATGTAATTATTATTCGGATTGAGAAAACGACAAAATATTTTATAAAAATAACGGCGGAGGTATTACAGTTAAAAGCTGTTGAACTACCCTTGGTAAAAGTACGATGTCTGGCGTGGTTGCGTAGTAGCACACGGTATTGATTATTGATGCTTACGTGAGAAGTCACTCATTATGCTCGATTATTACTTTGATAATTCTTTGCATCATATCTCTTATATTATTGATTCAATTATTGTCACGATTATCATCATATAATATGTTATAGAATTAAATCAATAATTGAGACGACAAGTTATAAATGATTAATAATTGTTGAAAGATTAAATATGTGTTGATGAAAAAAAAAATGATTTGTGGTAAGTTTGATTATTTTATGGGGGCTCATATCTCATCATCTAAGAGTCTCTTAAATCGATAGTATTTACCTTAAATCGATAGTAATTACCTTCGTCGATAGTAATTACCCTTGTGAATAGTATTTATCTTCGCTCGATAGTAATTACCTTCGTCGATAAGAATTACCCTTGTGAATAGTATTTACCTTCGTCGATAGTATTTACCTTCGTTAATAGTAATTACCTTTACCAGACGTCCGAACCACTTGTCGTTTCACATTCTGAGCGTCGAACCACTTGTCGTTTCACATTACGATGCGCCAAACCACTTTTCTTTTCACATCATTAGTCGTCGAAGCCACTTGCCTTTTCACACGGCGGTCTTCTAAGCTAGAAATCTTCTATAAATAGAGGCCTAGGGCTTCATTATTTTCACGAATTCATTCAAGCTATAGAGAGAAAAAGTATAGAGAATAAGAGAAAAGAAGAAGAGTATTTTATTCTTACTGCTGCTTTGCGATATTCAATCTCCTACCAAATGTAAGGGGTGTTATTCTTTCTTATTCATGAAGAGAACTATTGTTATTCCATTGCTTATAATTACATTGGAATAACTTTGTATCGTGGTTTACCCTATACTTGGTGACATTCTTCAATTATTACATTGGGACATCCCATCTGTGTGTTTTTTACCTGGGACTGGTTCCGCCTTTATTATGATTACATTGGAACATCCATGCATGTGTTTTACAGGACTGGTTCCGTCTTTATTATTATGTTGGAACATCACATGCATGTGTTCTCATGCGTATGTGTTTTACACCGGACTGGTTCCGCTCTTTATTATTATTACATTGGAATATCCTATCTGTGTGTTTTACACCGATGCAGTTCCATCTTTATTATTACATTGGAACATCCCGCTTGCGTTGTGAATTTCACGACTGGTTCCGTTATTATTATTACGTTGGAATAACTTTTGTACTATCTGCAAGTACCGCATGCATGGGTGATTTCTTTTGTTATTCCATTCTTTATTATACCCAGTTGGTTAAAACTTTGACTTCTATACTCCATGAAATTAGTAGAATATCCTTGATATTTCGTTTCATCGATATCTTTTCATGGAAATATTCTTACGATCATTCTGAATTTTACTCTACAAAAGCAATGATCATATTGACAATTTGGGCGTTAATAATTCCTGGATAAAATAATTCTTGAACTTATTTTATTGAATTCTTATATCATTGTCATCATCCTCATGTTTATATTTTTTTTTAAAGTCATCTGTGGCCTGTAGTGCATAGATGGACTTGGTATGATTATGACCAGAGATTATTCGGTGTAATTATGACCGTAATGTTACAAATGATGTGGTAAAAATCCTCAGTGGCCGTAGTGCATTGATGGACAGTTGTTGGCATGATCATGACCATTAATGAATACACAAATATTCTTGGCCGTAGTGCATGAATAATTGTGGTCGTGATACTAAAGAATATCATTGGCCGTAGTGCAGGGGTGATTCGATGATGTGGAATATTTATTAAAGCTGAGTCTCAGCTATAACAGTGATGAAAAACCTTTTAAAACCTAAAAGATAGTAGACTTTATTTTCTACTTGACTATTTTAATGGATTGCATATTCATTGCAGCAGTTAAACCGGTTTATCTATTGAATTTTATCGGTTTAACATTGTTGAAGACTATTGATAATTTATTCGCATTATCTTAGTCATAATATTTCTTCTTTGGGCTAGTTGAGCTCACCTTTCTTTCACTTTTTCTCTTGAGAAATGAGAATATAGCTTGGGCGAGTCGTGAAGCGAGTGATGGTCCCGAAGATAGCATTAGTAGTCCTCACTATTACGTGAAATAGTGTGATAATAATTGTAATGAGGACTCCTTTTTGAGTTTGTATAATATGTAGTAGACGATATTTGTATTTAAACTCACAGTTTATGTCGTATTGTACACAACAGTTATGTTAGTAAGTTGTATTTAAATTCTGTACCATGTAAGTGGCGACCCAAGATGGGTGATGTATACCTAATTTTGGGGGCGTCACATAACCCGCTCCTCCCAAAAAGCTCCGTCCATGTCAAATCAAACTCTTCTTTAGACTCTGAATTCCAAATACAATCGGCAATTTCATTATAGTGAGCATTATATTTCACCGAGTCTAGCTTTTCAGAATATTTGTCAATATGTGCCGACTAAATTATCTATGAAAAGTATCCGGAAGAGTTTCTAAAATTGCTTTAGACATCGCGAGATCTTGATTAGTAATTATCATTTTAGGGGCATCACCTGACATAGCCTCTAAAAATTGGTTGAATAGCCAAACAAATGAATATGAGGTCTCATCACTTAAAACAATTGGTTGCTTTGACCATGTTTGTTAACTCCCATCAGTGGTACAAAAATCAGCCCATAGCGATTGGTGTTGTAAGTCGTATCGAAGACGACTACATCATCATAAAAACTATATGCCCTTCTAGAGGTAGCATCAGCCCAAACATAATGTGTTATCCCCTGTTTATTATCGACCTTAATTTTATAAGTGAATGATGGATTCTTTCCCTTTTCAAATTTGCAAAACTCACTCGACATTTCTCCGTCATGCACCTTCAACTCATTAAGTTTATCCCTTTCATAATTATATAAATCTTTTTGTGTACACCCAATATTTTTAAACCCTCTAGTCTGTACTCCAAGGAAGTTAAAATGTTGATGTGAAGGTATATTTATCATGACAAGTTGTTGAGTCAAACACTTTTATGCACTCAAAATACTTCGGTGAGATCTTAATAAATGCTTCTTTGATGGGGATGCCAAAGGGTGACAATGGCCCTCAATAAATTGGGTGACTATGTATGCCTAAGAATTTATTTTCAACACAACTACCTTTGCTTAACAACTCTCTTTTATCGATCCCCGACGCCTTTTAGTTTCAACATCCGCAACTATTTTTCCTTTACCTTGTTTAAAACAAACATACTCTTTCCTTTTCACTTTATCACTTCCTTCGATTTTCTTAGTAGCCCAATTTCAAATACTAAATCTCGCCTCTTTATCATATGCATTGTAAAAATCCTTAACTTCATCTATTGTTTGGAATTCTTTTCCAACACTAGGTCTGAAATGGTTGGCTACTCTTGCGGATTATAAATAAAATTTTCTCTACCTTCATCACTTCCAACTTCTTCTACTAAATCAAAAACTCTCCCCTTCAATTCTCTTATTCTCTACTTTCATTTCACTATTTTCTAGATTATCACCACATTCATCACTACCCCATACTTCATCCTCTAAATTATCATCCATCCCTATAGTTAAAAAGAATAACATTGATTCTAATAATCATAAAACCATTCAACAATAATTTTAATTTAGCCTATGAGCATAAATAGACCCTGTTATTATTCTTGTGAACAAATTTCTTTCACAAAGCAAGTACATCTCAATGTGACTCAAAATTAATACAGTTATGGAGCTTTACGATGACATGTATCATTGTGCTTAGGCAGGTATATACCAAAAGTAGAGGATGACATATTTGCCAAACTGTTGGAGTAATATAGGGGATGAGTAGTGGGTTTTGTTTTGTGGCAGTCTATAGGGACTGACTGTAACACCCCCATAACCTGGTCTATCTTCAAACCCGAGTTCTGTGTATCACGGTACTACCCATCTGGTATAATCTTAAGTCGTGAATGTAATTAATATATTATTACATCAAATCACTGCTAATCCAAGGTTCTAAGACCTTTACATCTTCAAATTATAATATTAATGAATATTACATCATAGATATATTACAAATATGTAATGCCCCCAAAATAGGTCCAATCCACACAACTTATTCTGAGTCGCCACGAAATACACTCAATGCAATTTCCAAATACAAACTTCATTATTACAATTGTCGTGTAAAATACGACAACACATATGCTGTGAGTTTTAATACAAATATATACCAACTGTTAGGGAATTCAATCGGTAAAAACGAAATTAGGCCAAATTCTGCAGCTGAATCAAATCCTGCAAAGCGGCCAAATATTGATCTGAATCTGCATGCTAGAGGTTGGACTAGTATACTTAGAAATGGCGATGCCAGATTAGATCTGGATTTTTACCAAAAATTAATAAAATTATTATTTTTATTATTATTTTATTATTATTATTATTATCATTATTTTATTATTATTATTATTAATAAATTATTAATAATAATAAATTAAAAAACCAGTATATATCGGTTTTTTAAATTAAAGAATAGGTTCTTTTTTATACCGAACCGGATGGTTCGGTCTCATCAAAAAACCGAAAAAATCGATCCAAATGAATAAAATTCTACTAGTCGTGACTCTCATCCCTTTACCTGGATAACACATCACATTGATACCTTACAATGGTACCTTAGATAAAGGTACAGTCAATAGCTGTTTTAAAAATTAAAATCTTTAGAAAATGCTCAAGAAAACCTTCGTACATGGGAGGCCATGCATCTAAGTTATAATAGATATCATATGACTCGAGAATTATCCTTGGTTGACCCAATAAACCCCAAAGAAAAATGAGAAGATTACTATCATGTTCTTTCCAATGGTGAGTCTTCTCTTTCCATATAAATATCCCCATTGTCTTTAATTGAGAAATATATTTCAACCAAACTCCAAGATTCTATATGTGAGGCCCCAGATTTTATGAATAAAGATTTAATTTTTTTGAAATATTTATTTTAAATATTATGGTGTGGATTTGAGATAATGTTATAATTATAGGTAGTATTTATAAATTTTGCAAAATATGCAAGTTGTCATATTATATTCGATTGGTCAGGGAATATTTTATCAGGGAATATTCGTGCAACTACACAATCATTGGTGGACCCCACAACGAAATTATTGTCTGATTGAGAAAACGACAAAAATATTTTTATGAAAATAACGGCGGAAGTTTTATTGTTAATATTGTTGAACTACTTTCGGTAGTAAAAAATACGATAATGCATTAGTTGCATAGTAGCTACACGGTATTGATTATTAATGCTTACGTGATAAATCAATCGGTTTTATTTTATTGGTATTATTAATGTAATAAAAAGCAGAAAAACTTTTTATATAAAATAGAATACTTTTATAAAGTTATTCTATAAATAGAACATATTAATTATATTCTATTATGCATAGTGTTGTATAATTATGCGCATAGTATTTTGCATAGTAAATTTTTTTATATAAAAATGAATACTTTTATAAAGTTATTCTATAAATAGAATATATTATATTTTATTATGCATAGTGTTGCTTAAAGTGTCTGCATAGTATTTTGCATAGTAAATTTTTTTATATAAAGCAGAATACTTTTATAAAGTTATCTGCTTTATTAGATAATAATTAGAATATATTATATTTTATTTAAAAGATTTTGCTTTAAATATGGATAGTCAGATTAATGTAAATCAATACGGGACCGCTCATGAGTTAGTTACTATCTGGTCCATTTTTCTATAAATAGAAGCTCATTCCTTCATTATTTCTTACGAATTCACTGAAACTACTGAGAGAAAACTATAGAGAGAAAGAAGAAAAGTGTTACTGCTACTTCACTACTTCTATATTTAGTACTCTTTATTTCTAAGGTAGGAATATTATTTGTTTGTACTTTCATAAGGGGTATTATTTCTTTCTTATTCATGAAGAGAACTTCATTATTCCATTCTTTATTATTCATTGGAATAACTTTTGTATACGTGGGATACCCTATACTTAGTGAAATTCTTACATTATTTCATTCTTTATTATTACATTGGAATATCCTCATACATGCATTTTCTTGTACGGACTGGTTCCGCCTTTATTATTATTCATTGGAATATCACATGCAATGCGTTTCGCTTTTACGCTGATTTCGATCTTTATTGGTATTCTCGTGGAATAACTTTTGTACATCGCGAGTACTGCGCATTTATGGTGATTTATGTTATTATTCCGTTTCTTTATTATTACATTGGAACATCCACATGCATGCTTTTACGCATAACATGGTTCCGTTAATTATTATTCTGTTGGAATAACTTTTTATCTGGCAGTGCCGCATGCATGGTGATTTCTTTTGTTATTCCATTCTTTATTATACTCAGTTGGTTAAAACTTTGACTTCCATACTCCATAAAATTAGTGGAATATCCTTGATATTTTCGCTTCATCCAGTATCTTTTCATGGAAATATTCTTCTGAGCATTCTTGAATTTTACTCTACAAAGCAGTATCATGTTGACAATTTGGACGTTATTAGTTCCTTGATAAATTAATTCTTGAACTTGTTTTATTGAATTCTTATATCATTGTCATCATCCTCATACTTATATTTTGTTGAAAGTCATCTGTGGCCTGTAGTGCATAGATGGACTTGGTATGATTATGACTAGGGATTATTCGGTGTAATCATGATCGTAATGTTACAAATGATGTGGAAAAAGTCCTCATTGGCCCGTAGTGCATTAATGGATAGTTTTTGGTATGATTATGGCTATGGATTCTCTTCGGCCAAGGGTGCAAAGATGAATTGTTTTATGGCATGATCAGGACCGTTGATGAAAACATGATTATCTTTAGCCGTAGTACATGGATAATTCGTGGTCGTGATACTAAAGAATATCCTTGGCCGTAGTGCAGGGGTGATTCGATGATGTAGATTATTTATTAAGCTGAGTCCCAGCGATAAAAG
This sequence comes from Panax quinquefolius, assembly GCA_020205615.1. Lineage (NCBI taxonomy): Eukaryota > Viridiplantae > Streptophyta > Magnoliopsida > Apiales > Araliaceae > Panax > Panax quinquefolius. The sequence continues at coordinate 2,787,345 of CM035174.1, read as the reverse complement.
TGATGAAAAACTTTTTAAATCATAAAAGATAATAGATTTTATTCTCTACTTGACTCTTTTAATGGATTACTTATTCCGCTATAGTTAAACTTGATGTTTGTTATATTGTATCAGTTTAACACTGTTTAAGGCTAATGATAATTTATTCTGCATTATCTTAGTCATAATATTTTTTACTGGGCTAGTTGAGCTCACCCTTTCTTTCACTGTTCTCTTCAGCAAATGAGAATATAGCTGGGACGAGTCGGGGAACGGAGTGATGGTCCTAGATGGTGCATTAGTAGTCCTCACTATTCTGTGAAATAGTGTGATAATAATTGTAATGAGGACTCCTTTTGAGTTTGTATACTCTCTAGTAGACAACATTTGTATTCAAACTCACAGTTTATGTTTTGTCGTATTGTACACGACAGTTGTATTATTAAGTTGTATTTGAATTCTGTACCATGTATCTGGCAACTCAAGATGGGTGATGTATACCTATTTTGGGAGCGTCACACTATAGGTAGTGCTGATAGATATAATCTCAAAGTGGATGTGCACAACCTTGTCTTATGATAACATGAAGTCTTAGGTCATTAGACATCTTGTATGATAGTGGCAAAACACCCCTCCAAAGTTGGGTTCACCTCACCCTATTCGATTCACCAAAGTCAACGGTTAAATGACGTATAAAATACGACACACTTATCTAAAATTCTCAATAAAATTAGTTTCATACTGTTTTAGGGGAAACCTCAACAGCTATAGACTACCATTCTATTCCCCTGTTACCCACGCTCGACCCAGCTACACTATTATTACCTGAAAAGAATTGTGAAGCAAAAGGGTGAGCACAAATAGCCCAGTAAAAAATATCATGACTAAAATAATTAAATTATCAATAGCCTTCGTCAGTAATAAATCAGAGATTTAGAACATATGGTAGATGATAAAACTTTTCAACTATAGTTGCAGCAGAACGAGCATAAAGTCTATTATCTTCTCCATGTTAAAAGTTCACCAACAATCTTTTATTCCTGTAACATCAATCAACCGTTCCTGTCCACAATCATGTGAATAACTCATAATCATAATTGATGTTCTAAATTCCTCTTCGCATTCAGGACGAATATACCTTTCATCACCTGAAACATCAAAGGGCATGGTTATACCAAATCATAGTTCATGTTCATAATCATACTAATAAATTCATCTTTGCACTACGGGCCAAAGATATTCATCAATAGTTCATCTTTGCACTACAGGCCAAAGATATTCAACAACAGGTCATCTTTGCACTACGAGCCAAAGATATTCAACAACAGGTTATCTTTGTACTACAGGCCAAAGATATTCAACAATATGTCATCTTTGCACTACATGCCAAAGATATTAATATCCCAAAGAACTATATAATCATTTCAGATTTTATATAAACAATAATTATATCCATTTTGATCAATTCACCTTTGCACTTAAGCTAAAGATATTCAATTGCAAATTCAATGGTCATGATCATACCAGTCAACAATTCAACTTTGCACTACTGGCCAAAGAGAACCCATAGTCACTATCATACCAATAATCTACCCACCTTTACACTCAAGTGAAAGAGAAATTTTATCACCAGAATTATAAAAATGTTATATATGATAATAAAAACAATATGATCAAAACATGGATTTATCTCTATGACATCAATCAATATACATCTTGAATTAAATATTAATCTTTGCACTACTGGCCAAAGATATTCATCAGGTACTCATTCATCTTTGCACTACAGGCCAAAGATATTCAGTTATATCACCATTTAGGACTGAGAATGATGAAAAATATCTTAAAGAAACGAATCCAGTGAGATAAAAGAACAAAATTTTGGGATTCGTACTTTAGATAATCCAAGTTCAAAAATACTCCGTAATAAATCATAGTGGAGTAAAATTCAAGAATGAAAATCAAAACATGGATACAATCAAATATAGTAACCATAATAGACATCTTGGACAAAGAAGAGAAAATTTTATTTTTCTGTGAATAGTGTCGTATTCGTGAATAGTGTACGTGAATAGTAACCTCGACATAAAAAGGTAAAAAATTCATAATAAGATTTGTACCAATATTTCAGCATAATGATATTGAACGAAATAACATCATTTATTTAGAAAATAACATCCATTACCTTAAAAGAACAGTACTTCTGCCCGAAATATTGGATATAACGTTGAAAGAAACTTGCATTGAATAGCAACTCTCAAAGTTTCTAAATACTCACAAAATACGCTCGATAATAAAGAGAGAGAAAGCCTATGATTCTGGTGTGATTTTCAATTTTAACTAAGCACGTTATTTATAGGAAAATGCTAGAACGCCAAAGCAGACTAAATTAATAAAATAATATTTGTTTTAAAAAAATTTCTACGCACACCTCTTGGACCAAAAATCAGCCACCACCAGTGGATCCCACCAAAATTTAGATTTTCTACACCAACCAAAAGGGGGGCCCACTCATGTTTTTAATAAAAAAAACATTTATTTATGAAACTTCAATAATTCATAATAAATAGCTCATTCATCAGAAAAATTCAAATATCATGTCTATTCCATAGGAAATTAAATTATCTAAAACTTTGTAGAAGAAAGTTTTTCCAAATTCCAATCAAAAAATGTCCGAAATCTACATACGGATGATTTTAACACCTCTATTTTGACAAAATACTGATAAAATACCTCAACATTTATTCCTTCATTTATATCTACATAAAAATTAATATTTCCTTATCATATAAATTAATAATTAATTATTCACAAATAATATTACAGAATCACAATTATGACAACCAGGTCGTTCCCAAAAAAGAGGAGGCTTTCCGATAAAGATTTTTCCTTACTAGCGCACAATTAGGTGACCAAACCCCTTTCCTAGAAAGAACTTCCTTAGACATTGCCAATAATGCTATCTAATAATATTATTCAAATAATATGAATTATTGATCTGATAATAGAAAATACTGTGCAGTGACAATTATTGAAACAACAATAATATAAAATATCAACGTAGCAATTATTGAATCAATAAAATAAAATATTGAAAAGTAATTACTATAACAATTATTGAGTAGTGCCTTCTTACGTAAGAATCAATAATTCAAAAATATTGTGTAATATCGTGTGCTACTATACAACCACACGTATTATTGTATTTTAACCACCGGGTATTCCAACAGTGTTAACGGTAACAACTACGTCGTTAATTATAAAAACTCATACTTGTCGTTTTCTTCATCCGACAGTTATTCTATTATGGGGCCTATAAATGGTTGCGCCGTCGTACGAATATTCCCCGACAACAAGAATATTCCATGACCAAACGAATATTTTCCGACAACAATGAATATTTTATAACGACTTGCTTATTTTACAAAATTTTCACATTTCACCCATAACTTTAAACTTTTATCAATTTAACTATTTACTAAATAGAAAAATTGAATACTTTTATTTCATAAAATTCGAGGTCTTACAATCTCCCCTCCTTATGAAATTTCGTCCACGAAATTTACGTACTTGGTATTTCGAAGAGTTGAGAATACCTTGCTTTCAGATTCCATCTTCCTTGTCATCATGATTTCTCCATTGCTTATTCTAGAATACAACTTCAAAACAAAGGTTAATTGACATATCACAATTTGTCAATTTATCAAGTAAGAAATTTTAGCTTAGGTAAGTCACACACTAGCGAAGTATATTACTCGTCTTTCCCCTCCTAGTTCTAGACTCAGATCTCCGCCAGCAACTATATCCCTAAGCTCTGATACCAAATGTAACGCCCCCAAAATAGGTCCAACCCACATAACCTATTCTGAGTCGTCATAAAATACACTCAATGCAATTTCCAAATACAAACTTCATTATTACAATTGTCGTGCAAAATACGATAATACATATATGTTGTGTGTTTTAATAAAAATAGATACCAACTGTGACTCTCATCCCTTTACCTAGATAGCACCTCACATTGATACCTTACAGTGGTATCTTACATAAAGGTACACTCAGTAACTATTTTAGAAATTAAAATCTTTGGAAAATGCTTAAGGAAACATTCGTACATGGGAGGCCATGCATCTAAGTTATAATAGATATCATATGATAAGAGAATTATCCTTGGTTGACCCAATAGAACCCAAAAAATATGAGAAGATTATTATCATGTTCTTTCCAATGGTGAGTCTTCTATTTCCATATAAATCTCTCCATAGTCTTTAATTGAGAATTATATTTCAACCAAACTCCAAGATTATATAGGTAGTGCTCATAGATATAATCAGCAAGTGGATGTGCACAACCCTGTCTTATAATAACACGAAGTCGTAGGTCATTAGAAATCTTGTATGATAGTGGCATAACACCCTTCCAAAGTTGGGTTCACCTCACCCTATTCTGTTCACCAAAATCAACGTTTAAATAACGTATAAAATACTACACACTTATCTAAAATTCTTAATAAAATTAGTTATATACTATTTTAGGGGAAACCTCAACAGTTATAGACCACCGTTCTATTTCCCTTTTACCCCCGCTCGACCCAGCTACACTTTTATTACCTGAAAGAAATTGTGAAGCAAAAGGGTGAGCACAAATAGCCCAGTAAAGAATATCATGACTAAAAATAATTAAATTATCAATAGCCTTCATCAGTAATAAATCAGAGATTTAGAACATAAGGTAGATGATAAAACTTTTCAACCATAGTTGCAGCGGAACGAACAATCCATTAAAAGAGTCAAATAGACCATAAAGTATATTATCTTCTCCATGTTAAAAGTTCACCAACAATGTTTTATCCATGTAAAATCAATCAACAGTTCTTGTCCACAATCATGTAAATAACTCATAATCATAATTATGGTTCTAAATTCATCTTCGCACCCGGGACGAAGATAATTTTCATCACATGTCCTTACCTGAAATTTCAAAGATCATGGTTATACCAATCACAGTTCCTGTTCATAATCATACTAATAAATTCATCTTTATACTACGGACCAAAGATATTCATCAACAGTTCATCTTTGCACTACAGGCCAAAGATATTCAACAACAGGTCATCTTTGCACTATGGGCCAAAGATATTCAGCAACAGGTCATCTTTGCACTACAGGCCAAAGATATTCAACAATATGTCATCTTTGCACTACATGCCAAAGATATTAATATCTCAAAAAAATACATAATCATTTCAGAATTTATATAAACAATAATTATAACCATGTTGATCAATTCACCTTTGCACTTAAGCTAAAGATATTCAATTGGAAATTCAATTTTCATGATCATATCAGTCAACAATTCAACTTTTCACTACTGGCCAAAGAGAACCCATAGTCACGATCATACCAATAATCTACCCATCTTTACACTCAAGTGAAAGAGAAATTTCATCACCAGGATTATAAAAATGTTATATATGATAATAAAAATAATATGATCAAAACATGGATTTATCTTTGTGACATCAATCAATATACATCTTGAATCAAATATTCATCTTTGCACTATGGGCCAAAGATATCCATTTGTATCACCAGTTGGTCATGTTCATCTCAACACATGTCCATCTTTGCACTACGGGACAAAGATATTCATCAGGTACTCATTCATCTTTGCACTACAGGCCAAAGATATTCAGTTATATCATCATTTAGGACTGAGGATGATGAAAAATATTTTAAAGAAACAAATCCAGTGAGATAAAAGGACAAAGATTAGGGATTCGTACTTTAGATAATCCAAATTCAAAAATACTCCGTAATAAACCATAGTGGAGTAAAATTCAAGAATGAAGATCAAAACATGGATACAATCAAAGATAGTAACTATAATAGACATCTTGGACAAAGAAGAGAAAATTTTATTTTTTGTGAATAGTGTCGTATTCGTGAATAGTGCCGTATACGTGAATAGTTCTGTATACGTGAATAGTAACCCCGAAACGAAAAGGTAGAAATTCCACTAGAAAAATTATACTTTGTGAATAGTACTCGTGCATAGTATCGTATTCGTGAATAGTGTCATATACGTGAATAGTATCATATACGTGAATAGTGCCATATACGTGAATAATAATTTCGACATAAAAAGGTAAAAATTTCATAATAAAATTCATAAAAATATTTTGGCATAATGATATTAAACGAAATAATATCATTTACAAAGAAAATAACATCCCTTACCATCCCTTAATATCCCTTACCTCAAAAGAACAGTACTTCTGCCTGAAATATCGGATATAACGCTGAAGGAAACTTGTATTGAATAGCAACTCTCAAAGTTTCTAAATACTCACAAAATACGCTCGATAATATACACAGAGAAAGCTTATGATTCTGGTGTGATTTTCAATTCTAACTAAGCACCTTAGTTATAGGAAAATGCTAGAACGCCAAAACAGACTAACATGCTACCTGATGGCTTTACCTGCTACTATTCATGCACACCACTTTTGAAATAAAATTTTAGCACAATTCTCACCAACAAAAAGTGGGGCCCACCCATTTCTAGAAAATTTCCAAAATGTTTTAAATTTAAACAATAATCAGCAAATTCAATAATTCATAAAAATACGAATTTTTATGTCCTTTCCATAGGAAATTTAATTCTCTAGAACTTTGTAGAATAAATTTTTTTCAAATTCCTGTCAGAAAATGTCCGAAATCCACATACAGATGATTTTTAATACCTTCATTCCGACAAAATACTGATAAAATACCTCAACATTAATTCTTTCATTTATGTCCACATAAAAATAAATATTTCCTTATCATATAAATTAATAATTAATTATTCACAAATAATATTATAGAATCACAATATGACGACCAGGTCGTTCCTAGGAAAGGGGGCTTTCCGATAAGGATTTCTCCTTATTGGCGCGCAATTAGGTGACCAAACTCATTTCCTAGACAGAAATTCTTTAGACATTGCCAATAATGATATCTAATAATATTATTCAAATAATATTAATTATTGATCTAATAATGAGAAATACTATGCAGTGATAATTATTAAAACAACAATAATATAAAATATTAACGTAGCAATTATTGAATCAATAAAATAAAATATTGAAAAGTAATTACTGTAACAATTATTGAGTAGTGCCTTCTTACGTAAGAATCAATAATCCAAAAATATTATGCAATACCATGTGCTAGTGTGCAACTGTAAGACCCCAACTTTTATGAATAAAGAATAATTTTCTCGAAATATATTTTTGAATATTATGGTGTGACTTTGATATAATGTTATAGTTTTGGGTAATATTTACAAATTTTGAAAAGTAAGCAAGTGGTTATATAATATTCGATTGGTCGGAAAATATTGGTTTTAATAGAGAATATTCGTACGACGGCACAATCATTGGTGGACCCCAAAACGAAAGTATTGCCGTAGTTAAAAAATGACAGAATTATCTTCTTATAAAAATAACGGTGAAAGTGTTACCGTTAAAACTGTTGAACTACCCTTAGTAAAAATAAGATGTCTGGCGCGTGTTGCATAAGTAGACACCAGATTGATTATTGATGCTTACGGCGAGAAGTCACTCAGCTTATACTCTATTATTATGACAAAGAATTCACAACATCATATCTCTCATATTATTGATTCAATTATTGTCACAAGATCATCCGCATAATATTTATTATTATTAAATCAATAATTGAGACAACAAAGTTATTCATATTATTATTTGCAATATTGACAATGTCTAAAGTTCTGTCGAGGAGAGGTTTGGTCACCTAATCAACGCCAATAAGGAGAAATCCTTATCGGAAAGCCCCCTCTTTCCTGGGAATGACCCGGTTGTTAAATATTGTGAGTTATAATATTAATGATGAATAAGTTGTGTTAATTAAAGATGAGATTTATAGTTCCATTGTGTCGGGATTATTAGTGTTAGTGGAAATTGACATTTATTTCGATAATAATTGATGTCTGGAGGTTATATTGACCAATCGGGTAATTAATCAGATAAATAAGCAATTAATTGCTATTATTTCACATGTTTATAACTATTTGTTCACATGTGTGTACTATTGATTCACATTCATGTACTATTAGGGGAGGTGGTGCAAGATTGATAATACTTGCATGACTAAATTCAAAATGAAGGTATAGTTGAAGGTATTATACTGTAATTAGTTTTTTCACATGATTATCCTATTGAGTCACATGAATGAAATATTAATTCACCTTATTTACTATTAGGGGAGGTGGTGCAAGTTTTATAATACTTGCATGACTAAATTAAAAATGAAGAAAAAAAGAAAGGTATTATACTGTAATATTTCGAGCCCCAAAACGTGCAACTATCGAATCTATATTTTCCTTTAAATAGACGCTCATTCTTCCTTCATTTCTCACCAATTCACAAAAGCTTTAGAGCAATTATTATAGAGAGAAATTATAGAGAGAAAAAAGAAGAGAAGTCTTCTACCTCACTATTCCAGTATCCAGCTTTTCTAAGGTAAGGGGTATTATTCTTTCGTATTCATTAAGAGAGTTATTTTCTTTCAATACTCGTAAGGGTTGTTATTCCATTCTTTATTATTATGTTGGAATAACCTGTCTATGCGAACTACCGCATACATGGTGAAATTCTTCATTATTCCATTCTTTATTATTTTGTTGGAATAACATGTCTGCTATGGCTATCGCACGCACGGTGAATTCTCATTGTTATTCCATTCTTTATTATTCTATTGGAACATCCTGTTTGTGCGGATTACGCATGACCCTGTTCCATTCTTTATTATTCTGTTGGAATAACCTGTCTGTGCGGATTACGCACGCCTGGTGAATTCTTCTATTATTCCATTCTTTATTATTCTTTTGGAATAATTTGTCTGCGTGGATTACCGCATAGCGACAAAAATCCATTTGCGATTTCATATATTCTATTATACTCAGTTGATTAAAGTTTTGGCTTCTATACTCCATGAAATTAGTGGAATATCCTTGATATTTGCGCTTCATCCAATATCTTTTCATGGAAATATTCTTACGAGCATTCTTGAATTTTACTCCACAAAGCGGTATTACATGTTGACAATTTGGGCGTTATTGATTTCTAGATAAATTAAATTATAAATCTTTACAAATTTATCCTTGAACTTGTTTTATTGAATTCTTATATCATTGTCATCATCCTCATGTTTATAATATGTTGAAAGTCATCTCGTGGCATGAGTGCATAGATGGACTTGGTATGATTACGACCGGGGATTATTCGGTATAATCATGGCCAGTAATGTTACAAATGATGTGGTAAAGTCCTCATTGGCCGTAGTGCATTGATGGATGATTGTTGGCATGATCATGACCATTGATGAATACACGAATATCCTTGGCCCGTAGTGCTTGAATAATTTGTGGTCGTGATACTAATGAATATCCTTGTAGTAGTGTGGGGATGATGTGGTTTATTTATTAAGTCGAGTCTCGTGATAAAAGTGATGAAAAACCTTTTAAATCATAGAAGATAGTAGATTTTATTCTCTACTTGACTCTTCTAATGGATTGCTTATTTCGCTGCAGTTAAAATTGATGTTTATTATATTTTATCGGTTTAACATTTGTTGAGGCTAATGATAATTTATTACGCATTATCTTAGTCATAATATTTCTTCTTGGGCTAGTTGAGCTCACCCTTTCTTTCATTGTTCTCTTGGAGATGAGAACGTGGCCGGACTAGTCGGGAACGAGTGACCGGTCGGGATGATAGCATTAGTAGTCCTCACTATTTTGTTAAATAGTGTGACAATAAATGTAATGAGAACTCCATTGAGTGTGGATATTGTCTAGATGACAATATTCTTATTAAAACTCTTAGATTATGTTTTGTCATATTTTACACGACTGTTGTATAATTAAGTTGTATTTGAATTTTGTACCATGTATTTGGCGACTCAAGATGGGCGATGTATACCTATTTTGGGGGCGTCACAGCAACCACGCGTATTACTATATTTTAACCACTGGGTATTTCAACGGTGTTAATGGTAACAACTATGCCGTTATTTTTAGAAAACTCATTCTTGTCATTTTATTCATCCGACAATTATTCTGTTATGGGGCCCACAAATGGTTGCGTCGTCGTACGAATTTTCCCCGACAACAAGAATATTCCACGACCAAATGAATATTCCCCGACAATAATGAATATTCTATAACCACTTGCTTATTTTGCAAAATTTGCACATTTCACCCATAACTTTAAACTTTTATCAATTTAACTATTTACTAAATAGAAAAATTGAATACTTTTATTTCATAAAATTCGGGGTCTTACAAACTATAACAACTATTACAACAATATGTAATCCTTTAAGTCTTGTTCTTTAACGAATTATTTTCGCTTACTATCACCTGACTAATCAAGTCCATTCGCTTTAGCAGCAAAAGTTTTAGAATTTTGCGAGAGTGAGCATTTAATTGTCCAGAAAGTTATAGAAGTTGAATAAACAACAAAATCAAGAATCAATTCAATATTATTTGGAAACTTCATCAACGAAACAATAGTTAAGAAACAGTTCAAATAAATAGGAATAACTTAAATCCCTATCATTCTTAAGTATCACAATCTCTAATAATTAGTCGTACCGATTTTCAACAATTCCTTTCATAAATCCTACGTTTTGACATCAAAAATGTCTTCATTATTATCATAGCATAATCTTTCTCAATTACCATGTACATCTTAATATGTGTTCATCTAAAATAATTAGCATGGACTTAATTATAAAGAAATTCATGCATCAACAGAACTATAACAACTTAAACAGTTCAACAACATAACATTTCTTTTACAAAAGCATATACGTGTAGATATTTGCAACCAACACAATTCATTGCTAAATAATTTACTCCTCGTCCTCTCAACCTTTCACGAAATTCACCAATTTCCTCGTTGGACACTTATTTGAATGATGACCCGGTTGGCCGCACATGTAGTACTTAAACCCATCGGATTTAGCATATGGGTTGAGTGCCTGAGGTGTGACGCCCCCAAAACAGGTATACATCACCTATTCTGAGTCGCCAAATACATGGTACAGAATACAAATACAACTTAATTATACAACTGTCGTACAAAGTACGACAAAACATAAGTCGTGAGTTTTAATACAAATATTGTCGCCTGCATAATATACAAACTCAAATTCAATATTATTACATTTATTTTCCCACTATTTCACCGAATAGTGAGGACTACTAATGCTATCATCCGTCCGTCACTCCGCTCCCCGACTAGTCCTCGCTACGCTCTCATTTCAAAGAGAACAATGAAAGTAAAAGGGTGAGCTCAACTAGCCCAGTAGGAAATATTATGACTAAGATAATGCAGAATATATTATCGTTAGCCTTCAATAGTGTTAAACTGATATAATATAACAACCATCAAGTTTAACTGCAGCGGAACAAACAATCCATTAAAAGAGTCAAGTAGAGAATAAAATCTAATATCTTTTATGATTTAAAAGGTTTTGCATCACTTTTATCGCTGAGACTCAGCTTAATAAATAATCCACATCACCGAATCACCCCTGCACTACGGCCAAGGATATTCTTTAGTATCACGACCACAATTATCCATGCACTACGGGCCAAGAATATTTGTGTATTCATTAATGGTCATGATCATGCCAACAATTGTCCATCAATGCACTACGACCAATGAGTATTTTTACCACATCATATGTAACATTACGGGCCATGATTACAAATCGAATAATCCTCAGTCATAATCATACCAAGTCCATCTATGCACTACAGGGCCATGACTGACTTTCAACAAAATATAAACATGAGGATGATGACAATGATATAAGAATTCAATAAAACAAGTTCAAGAATTAATTTGTCCAGAACCAATAACGTCCAAATTGTCAACATGATATTTCTTTGTGGAGTAAAATTCAAGAATGCTCGTAAGAATATTTCCATGAAAAGATATCGGATGAAACGCAAATATCAAGGATATTCCACTAATTTCATGGATTATAGAAAGTCAAAACTTTAACCAACCGAGTATAATAAAGAATGGAATAACAAAAGAAATCACCATGCATGCGATGTAGATCGCAGATAGAAGGTTATTCCAATGTAATAATAAATAACGGAATCAGTCCAAAGTAGAAAACACACGCATGTGATATTCCAATGTAATAATAAAGACGGAATCAGTCCGGCGTAAAATGCATGTAGACAAGATATTCCAACAATGTAATAATAAAAACTTTTAACCAGTCCAACAGTAGAATCTGACATACGAGATATTCCAACGTAATAATAAAGATTTTAATCGTCCCGTAAAACGCATGAACAAGATATTCCAATGTAATAATAAAGATTGGAATAACGTAAGAATTTCACCAAGTATGCGGTACTTGCAGATAGACAAAGTATTCCAACATAATAACAAAGAATGGAATAACAGAAGTTCTCGTCATGAAGACGAAAGAAAGAAATAATACTCCCTACCTTAGAAAAACTGGATACTGGAATAGTGAGGTAGCAGACTTATCTTCTTCTTTCTCTCTATAATTTCTCCGAGCCAGATGGTATTGTCAGAACAGGTGCTGAAATAAGTCTCCTCTTGAGTTCTTGAAAACTCTTCTCACATTCTTCGCTCCAACCGAACTTTGTATCTTTTCGAGTCAGCTGAGTCAATGGAGTAGCGATTCGAGAAAATCCTTCCATGAATCTCCGATAATAACCAAATTTAAACCGAGAAAGCTACGTACTTGGTCATCGATTTAGGTTGTTCCCGACTTTGAATAGCTTCAATCTTTCTTTGGGTCAATGATATTCCATGACTTGATACCACGTGTCCAAGGAATGCTACTTCTTCAAGCCGAACTTCGCATTTCTTCAACTTGGCATAAAGCTTATATTCACGAAGCTTTTGGAGTGTCGACCTCAAGTGTTACTCATGATCTTCACGGCTTTTGGAATAAATAAGGATGTCATCAATAAAGACGACCACAAAGTGATCTAAATATTCCTTGAATACTCGGTTCATCATATCCATGAAGGCAAAGGGGCATTAGTCAATCCAAAGGACATGACTAGGAATTCATAATGCCCGCATCGAGTTCCGAAAGCCGCTTTTGGAATGTCGTGATTTAATCTTCAATTGGTGATATCCTAACGAAGATCAATCTTTGAAAAGAATTTGGCTCCTTGCAATCGGTCAAACAGTCATCAATACGTGGCAATGGATACCTATTTTGATGGTGACATGATTCAACTCCGATAATCAATACAAAGTCGCATACTCCCATCTTTCTTCTTCACGAATAGAATTGTGAGCACCCCAAGGAGAAGTACTAGGACGAATAAAGCCAATGTCTAACAATTCCTGCGGTTGGGTCTTTAACTCCCGAAGTTCAATAGAGAGCCATTCGATATGGGGCTTTTGAAATGGGTTTTGTCTTAGGGTTCAAGGTCGATACAAAATTCAATTTCACGCTCTGGGGGTAGGCCATGAAGTTCTTCGGGGAATACATCAGGGAATTTATTAACAATAGAAATATCATTCAAATCTGACGTATTTTTGTTTAAATATATGACATGAGCTAAAGAAAGATTGACATTCATTTTTCAATAAATGAATAACTTTATGGCTTGAGATGATCGTGATTGATTTTAATGGTTTGGTCGCTTGAATTCGCATAATATGTTGATTAGGAATATGAAAGCTAACAACTTTTCAAAAATAATCAATTTTAGCATGTTGAGTAGTTAACCAATCAATCCCTAGAATCACGTCAAATGCGAGTATTTTGAAAGAAATAAGATCGACAGGTAACGTGCGGTTACCGATTTGAATCAAACAAGACTTATAAACAGTGGATGTAATGAAGGTTTCTCCCAACGGAGTTTCAACAGATAAGTCAAAGTCTAATTTCTCCAGAGTCAAATTTAAACGTTGAGCGCAAGTAGGAGAAATAAAAGAATGGGTAGAACCGATATCAAATAAGGTGTAGACTTCGCTAGAGTTTATGATAAGCTTACCCGTGATGACCTCGTTCGGGTTCCTTGCTTTCTGGGAGGTCACAACAAATGCTCTCCCTTGCACCACCGGCTTTGACTTTTCTGGGACGGCCTTTGGTGCCTCCATCCTAGCTGAACTTGTCTTTGGTGAACGATAAAATAGGGCTAAGTGACCTTCTCTTCCACAATTATAACATGCTTTGGACGGCATCGCGCATTTTGGACTGATGTGTCCCTCCCCTCCGCATTTGAAGCATATGATAGGTGGTCGTTCTCCTTCCTTAACAATGGGTGCTGGTGCTGACGTCTTTTCATCATTGTTGAATCTCCTTTTCTTGAAATGTCCATTTTTACTGTCTTGGCCATGATTACCACCGAAGTGGTTACCATTTCTGGCATGTTGATTCCCTCCATATTTGTTGTCACCGTTTTTATAACCGATACCACTGGTATTTTCATCTTTGCTTACCGCTTTCTCTTGGTTGCGTTGACTCGTTCGCACTCCAATAACTGAGCCCTATTTACAACATCTGAGTACAAACACAGTTTATGAGAAATAAGATATTGACGTATCTCCGGTTTCAAACCTCTTAAAAGCATTCACGTCATTCGCTCCTCATTCGCTCCACGTATTGCGACACGGTCATATTGTTTTATTCCAATTTGATAAACTCCACTTCTTTCATGTGACGAATACTCTCGGGAAAGTACTTATCGTTGAATAGCTCTTGGAACTTCTCTCAAGACATCTTGAGTGCATTAGGTTGGGTATGTTTTACAGATTCCCACCAGTAATCTGCCTCTTCACGCAACATGAAGGTGTCGAAGGGAACCTTTTGCTCCTCGGAGCATCCCAAGACATCAAATATCATGGTGATCTGCTTTATCCATGCTTCCGCCTTAAGTGATTTTGGCTCTCCAATAAACTCCGGTGGTCCCAGCTCCTTGAACTCATTTAGCGGTGACCGTCAGGAGAGTTTCCAAGAGTTTCCACCTACATTTTGGACAGGGCCGCTCTGCTTTGATGTTGCATGAATTGCATAAAGCCTCTGAACAATCCATCATTCATCATTTGGTCCGTGTTGTTGTTTGCATGAGGATTGTCGCCTTCCTGATGCACATTATCCTGATTATTGATATGTGGAGACTCAACGGTCTCTTGTGCTCCATTGCTATTCTCAACATTCTCGGATGTCATTTTCAGATACTGCCACAAAACAAGGGTTAATTGACATGCAACATATTAGCTCTATACTCTGACCAACCAATTAAATACCAAAAAAAATTAGGTAGGTCAAAACTAGCGAAGGAATTCCCCGTCGCTCCCCTCCTAGTTCTACTCTCACATCTTAGCCAGGGATCATATCCCTAAGCTTTGATACCAACTGTGATGCCCCCAAAATAGGTATACATCACCTATTCTCGAGTCGCCAAATACATGGTATGTAATACAAATACAACTTAATTATACAACTCAAGTGCAAAGTACGACAAAACAAAAGTTGTGAGTTTTAATACAAATATTGTCGCCTGACATACAATATACAAACTCAAATTCAATATTATTACATTTATTTTCTCACTATTTCACCGAATAGTGAGGACTACTAATGCTATCATCATCGTCCGGCTACCCGCTTCTCCGACTAGTCCCTCGCTACGTTCTCATTTCACAAGAGAACAAATGAAAGTAAAAGGGTGAGCTCAACTAGCCCAGTAGGAAATATTATGACTAAGATAATGCAGAATATATTATCGTTAGCCTTCAACAGTGTTAAACTGATATAATATAACAACCATAGAGTTTAACTGCAGCGGAACAAACAATCCATTAAAAGAGTCAAGTAGGGAATAAAATCTACTATCTTTTATGATTTAAAAGGTTTTGCATCACTTTTATCGCTGAGACTCAGCTTAATAAATAATTCACATCACCGAATCACCCATGCACTACGGCCAAGGATATTCTTTAGTATCACGACCACAATTATCCATGCACTACGGGCCAAGAATATTTGTGTATTCATTAATGGTCATGATCATGCCAACAATTTTCCATCAATGCACTACAGCCAATGAGGATTTTTACCATATCATTTGTAACATTACGGTCATGATTACACCAAATAATCCCTGGTCATAATCATACCAAGTCCATCTATGCACTACAGACCACAGATGACTTTCAACAAAATATAAACATGATGATGATGACAATGATATAAGAATTCAATAAAACAAGTTCAAGAATTAATTTGTCCAGGAACCAATAACGTCCAAATTGTCAACATGATATTTCTTTGTGGAGTAAAATTCAAGAATGCTCAGAAGAATATTTCCATGAAAAGATACTGGATGAAGCGCAAATATCAAGGATATTTCACTAATTTTATGGATTATAGAAGTCAAAACTTTAACCAACTGAGTATAATAAAGAATGGAATAACAAAAGAAATCACCATGCATGCGATAGACCGCACAGGAAGGTTATTCCAACAGAATAATAAATAACGGAATCAAGTCCCATGAGAAACGCATGTGAAAGGATATTCAAAGTAATAATAAAGATTTTAATCAGTCCCACAGAAAAGCGCATGATAGGATATTCCAATGTAATAATAAAGATGTAACTAGGTCCCAAGGTAGAATGCATGCAGACGTGATATTCCAATGTAATAATAAAGATGGAATCAGTCCTGAGTAAAACGCATGCATGGATATTCCAAATGTAATAATAAAGATTGGAATAACAGAAGAATTTCACCAAGTATGCGGTACTTCACATAGACAGGTTATTCCAACATAATAATAAAGAATGGAATAACAGAAGTTCTCTTGATGAAGATGAAAGAAAGAAATAATACTCCCTACCTTAGAAAAACTGGATACTAGAATAGTGAGGTAGCAGACTTCTCTTCTTCTTTCTCTATAATAATCGCTCTAAAGCTTTTGTGAATTTGTGAGAAATGAAGGAAGAATGAGCTTTTATTTATAGGAAAATATAGTTTCGATAATTGCACGTTTTGGGGGCTCGAAAAATTACAATACAATACCTTCAACTTTTCTTTCATTTTTAATTTAGTCCTGCAAGTATTATCAAACTTTCACCACCTACCCTAATAGTAAATAATATGAATCAATAGTTCAATCATGTGAATCAATAGTATAATCATGTGAAAAATAAGAATTACAGTATAGTACCTTCAATTATACCTCCATTTTTAACTTAGTCATGCAAGTATTATCAATCTTGCACCAACTCTCCTAATAGTAAAAAATGTGATTTAATAGTACACACATGTGAACAAATAGTTATATAAGCATGTGAATTAGTAGCAATTAATTGCTCATTTATCCGATAAATTACCCGATTTATCAATATAACCCCAGCACATCAACTATCATCTAATAGATGTCGATTTCCACTAACACTAATAATCCCAACACAATGGAACTATAAAAATTCATTTTAATCAACACAACTTATTCATCATTAATATTATAACTCACAATATTTAACAACCGTGTCGCTCCTGTGAAAGAGGGGCTTACCGATAAGGATTTCTCCTTATTGGCGTGCAATTAGGTGACCAAACCTCTCCTTGACAGAACTTCTAGACATTGTCAATATTGCAAATAATAATATGAATAACTTTATCTTCTCAATTATTGATTAAATAATAATACATATTATGCAGATCATACTGTGACAATAACTGAATCAATAATATGAGAGATATGATGCAGCAATTACTGTAGCAATAATTGAGTATAACTGAGTGACTTCTCACGTAAGCATCAATAATCAATACCGTGTGCTACTATGCAACCACGCGTATTACTGTACTTTTAACACCGGGTGTTTCAACAGTTAACGGTAAAACTTTCGCCGTTATTTTCATGAAGTATTTTTGTCGTTTTCTCAATCCGACAATAATTCTATTGTGGGGTCCGCCAATGATTGTGTCGTTGTATGAATATTCCCTGCTAAAACGGATATTCCCCGACCAATCGAATATTATATAACAACTTGCGTACTTTGCAAAACTTGTAAATAATACTCACAACTATAACATTATATCAAATCCACACCATAATATTCAAAAATATATTTCGAGAAAATAACTCTTTATTCAAAAAGTTGGGGTCTTACATGAGGGGTTTCCTTTGTAGCCGATGTGGTCGCTCAAGTCTCAACTGGAATATTAGGTTGCCCCAAACTTCTTTGTGACTGATCAACCATAGTTTTAGAATGATTCTTTTCATCACCCGCTGAAAATCTATTCTGTTTGCAAATGCATTGGACGTCTCTGTCATGTCCTTATTGTGATAAGTAAATTGATTGGATGTCTTCTCCATTGATTCTGCTTTCAAAGCCATGTTATGCGCTTCATCCACTGTCCAAAATGACTTGTAATCCAAATTTGTCTCAGATAGAAGGCTTCAATTCCTCCAGATACCTGGAAACTAGTTGTGCCTCTGTCTCATTTAAGTTGTTATTCACTGACAGCCTAGACCACTCTGTATATTCGACCACAGTCCTATTACCCTGTGCACAATTCTGATAACTCCAGAAAATAAATTGTTCATAATCTTGGGGGGTAAAAATCTATTCATCATAAGTTGTTTCATTCGCCTTCAAGATCGGATAAGAGTTTTGCCTTTTGGTCGTCAATTTATCTGTTACTTTTCCCACAAAACGGCAGCCCCGCTTCTTAACTTGTACGCTACCAAGTTAACTTGTCGATCTGTTTCAACCTCCGTCAACTCGAAAAATCTCTCGACCTAAAAAACCAATCCAGAAACTCTTCAATCTACAACTTACCATGAAACAATGGTATATTCACGCGTATTCGATAGTCAGGTTGATTTTGGTTTCGATTTTGGTGTTAATGAAGGTTTCTTTGGTATCCTGCAACCTCTTCATCAGAATCTTCATCACTAAGGTCTTCGAACTATTCGCGTCTCGTAGCTCCATGCGAACGTTCCCCTCCAATACGACCCCAAGGACAATTCCCTTGCCTTTGTCTCTGTTGTTGATAGGATCGTTAGGTTTGGTTTGTCGCACCAACAATTATTGCATCATGGTTTCCACCCTCGCCATTGAATGACGTTGCTCATCAATCGCCGCCCATAATTAATTTGGCATCCCTACGACCAGCGTCGTCAAGGTTATCTCTCCCGCCTTCGTTGTTGGCCATTGACAAGGCAAAATCATTAGCTTTGATACCAATTGACGCAGAATAAAAAATGCAAAGAATTTACCAACGTAAATTCTAAGAACACAATCTGGATGCCACCAGAGAAACAAACGATATCAATAGTAAAAGATAATAAATTATGAATTAGTTGTCCAAACCCTAAACCCACAAGTCGAATTTTATAGCTAAAGAATCCCTTTAGCTATGGAAATAAACTCCTACTAGGTAACTAACTATTACGGTAACAAAGTCCTAATAGGGAACAACATAATTACGTAATACTCCCTCCGTTCCTTAATATAGATCGTTTTAGACATGTGCACAAGAATTAAGGAAATGATTGAAAAGCATTAACTATAGTATCAATTGTCTATAATACCCTTCACCTCATTTATCTCATAAATATGGATCAAAAAATTAGGTGGAGTAATAAGGGGCAATTTGGGAAAAATAGTAATCAATTCTCCTAGATAACCACAGACGACAAATAATTAGGAATAAAAAAAAAGTCTAAAACGACCAACATATAGGAATGGAGGGAGTATTATAAAATATTTGTTTCCAATTAAAATACTATTACCATAAATTAATCCTACCTAAACTAAGAATAATAAAACTAATCCAGTCTTTCTGAAACCATGATGCCATTTTCGAACCCGAAAACCTCTCTTGAAGCCGATCGAACCCAGATCTTCGGAAAAAACATCAGTTCTTCGAGAATTGTGATCATTTCCTCGGACCATACCTCCTTCTCCGTTTTCTATCTAACTCTTTCTTAAACTCCAAAATCAGTTGTCCTACATCATTATATATATAGTTAGAGATGTATTTTAGATAGTTTACAATATCATTTAATCATACAATGTTTATTACAACTTTTAAGAACTTTTGATACTTTACTTCAGAAGGAAAATTATATAATATTATACTTTCATTTGAGATTATAATCCGTCATGAAATGATTTTAGAGATAAAAAAAGGCAAAAAACACTTTTACACCACAGTGGTTGTAGTGTTTTAAGCAATTAGCTATTGTGCTTTTAAAATATTCAATTAGCCCACTGTACTTTTTAAAAATGTTCAATCAACCCATTCTGTCCAATTTCTTGGACGGACGTCAAATCATTACACACATGGCATTGGAAAAAAAAATCAAAAAATTATTATTTCCTACGTGGCAAGCCAGTCAGCCAAATTCTTAATAGTATTGAGCCACTGCACTTTAAAAAATGCAATTGGCCCACTGTGGGTTTAAAAATATTTTTATATTTTATTTTCTATCTTTTTCTTTACCTAAATATTTATAATATGTATAATATTAATAAAAATTAATATTATAATATTTATAATATGTATGTTTTATTTTAAAAATAAAAATAAAAATAATTTTATGTTTTCAAATACTTATAAAATTTTTAAAAATAAAAATATTTTTATGTTTTATTTTCTTTCCTTTTCTTTACCTAAATATTTATAATATGAATAATATTAATAAAAATTCACTACAAGAAAATCGCCTATTTTCGACTGACGTATCCTCGACGGATTAAATTCGGTTGAAATAGGATTATGTCTGAGGGAATAATGTGTCGGATATAAGTCCCTCGAAAATACATTAATTAGGACGGAATTCAGTCGAACTTAGTCCTCCCCAGTTGGCGCCAAGTTTGGCGCCACCGCGAAAAGAAATTTCGACGAAAAAACATTAATGTGAACTTTCTAGACATTGTCAATAATGTTATCTAATAATATTATTCAAATAATATAAATTATTGCTTCGATAATGGAAAATACTGTGTAGTGACAATTATTAAAACAACAGTAATATAAAATATCAACGCAGAATTATTGAATCAATAAAATACCGACAAAGAATTACCGTAATAATTATTGAGTAGTGGCTTCTTACGTAAGAATCAATAATTGGTGCAATACTGCAAAGCAACTCTCGCAAGACAACGCCATTACATTTACTTTACCCAATTTGTTATTCCAAAAGTGTTAATTCAGAACGATTACGCAAGCTATTTGTAAAAACTCAAATTTGTCTTTTTCTTCATCCGATAGCTTATTCTATTATGGGGCCCACAAATGGTCAAGCTCGTCGCATTTAATATTCCCGGACGTAAAGAATATTCCATGACCAAACGAATATTCCCGATAGAAATGAGTATTTTATAACCACTTGCATATTTTGAAAAAAAATTCATATATCACCCTTAAACTTTTATCAATTTAACCATTTATTGAATAGTAATTATAAGAAAAATTGAATACTTTTATTTCATAAAATTTGGGGTTTTACAATCTCCCCATCCTTATGAAATTTCGTCCCCGAAATTTACGTACCTGGTATTTCGAAAAGTTGAGAATACCTTGCTTCAATTTCAGATTTTATCTCCCTATCCATCATGATTTCTCCATTGCTCATCTCCCGTGATAACTTCATTTGGGTTCCTCACTTGTTGGAAGTCATGACAACCGCTATCCTCGAACTACTTTAGCTTTGACTTGTCTCAAGGCAAGATTTAAGGCCATCACTACTGTTGAATATACTTTTCTATAGGCATATTCCTCCTCAATCGCCTTCGTCAGACTTCTCGATTCATGATCTGAATCATCAATCTTCGATCAATATCGAATTGTTATTGACCGCCTGTCATGGTAATTCAAAACTCGATGTTGGGTTCTCCCAATTCATTCCCAAAAAGAGAAATACATATCATCTATTTTAGCCTTCTTAGATCGGACATCTCTTTCCACAATATCAACGCGTCGTGTGGCTTTTACCCATGCATCACTCATTCTTACTGCTCAGCTTTTTTCTTCTTTCAAATTTCGATTCCATCTTTATCATCTCGATACTCACAAAGAATGCTTCGCTCAAGCATCACATATCGGGTAACACAAGCTTGAATTGTTGCATTCTTTGTTCCACGACCACCGTCGCTCTTCACCGCTTTTCTAACTCATGAATACGATTTTGAAATTCTACATTTTGATCATATAATACCTCTAATAAACTCTCCTCGTGTACCTCTTCTTCTTCTTCTTCTTCCTCACTCTAAGTCATTACCTCTGCGACTATCTCGGTGCAACTATCAATTCTTCACTCACCACATGGATATCTCTAATTCCTTCTCCGTCTGACATCACATTATCATGGTTAGTGATTAGAGGTATCCACACAGTCTCATTCACTCCATTGTTAGCATTCTCACCGCCATTCTCAAATATTGCCATAAAACAAGGGTTAATTAAGCAAATTAACGATCACGTAATATCCGTGATATTATTAATCGACCAACAATTAAGCTTAGGTAGGAAACACTAGCGAAGGATTTACTCATCTCTCCCCTCCTAGTTACACTACAAGAAAAGGGTCTATCGCGACCGCGTATCAGCGACCGCATGTGGTCGCAGATAGATATCAGCGACCGAGTGCAAATACCGATAGTCATCGACAAAAAATCGTCATTGGGTGCACATCAACACCACTATTAGCGACCAATATATCATGACGTAGTATAGCGGATCAATTCATATGTATGCCGGTTGCTAAGTTTGAGAGATGTCTTAGAGCTAAAAGTCAAGTGGTCCATGTGTCGGCGACTGCTAGTAGCGACCGCATTCGGTCACTGATATGAGAAAAATTTATCCGTCACATCTGATGATCGGTGATCGCACGCGGTCATTGATATAAAACAAAATGCAAACCAGATTTTTGCTGTTTTGTAGAATTCCCAAAAACCTGTACCTGATTTGTACCTGCTTTATCCCAACACACAACCACAACAATATAAACAGCATTCACAACAATATAAACATCCATCGTCCACCAAACTAGTATCTTAAACCTTTAGAACCCAATATGAATTGAATAAATATAATAACATTTCAAAACTTGTTTAAGTAACATACAAACATCCAAATAATGAATATACAAGTACAAGTTTATACTATAACTACAAAACTGATCTAAAGCAGGTATGTCAAGCATCATCGCCTCCTTGATCACCCTGTAATTAACAAAATAATAAAATAAGTTACAAATATAGTAACTATATATGTTGATACTGATACGATAATATATACAAAAAATTGATTTTATACCTCGTCACCATCCCCATGTCAGTCTCGTCATTGCCATCATCGCTCGCTCAGCTTAACTCCTCGATCAAGAGCCCCTCAGATGCCCACCCAAGATCTTCAAAAGATTTCGATCTCGATATATAGCTCTCACACAACAAATTTTGAGTATGAATAAATAGATGACTCGATGACCGTGAAGATCTGGGTATCGAGTCACTCGAGCCATCAAGGATGGGCGTCGCCGTTGTCCTCGACCTTTAATATAGTTCTTCTTCATAATGTACGCCTCTCTCCACAAACTCTTGATCAATAGTCGGACGTGGAGTGCCTTCGTGATAAGCGCCATTCAATAAACGCTTATAAGTATCCTATCATCATGTTAACAATTAAATAGTTAAAAATAAATTTTGTAAGCATTGATAAAACAAGACCAAGTTGTTAAAACTTATTACCGCTTATCCTAATAGCATCGTGCGCACTATCATGGGTGGCCACGCATACATCCAAATTAAATGAATAGGTGTACCTTGAGATCGAGACTCCTATACAAAAATAAAGACAATATTACTAAGTAAAAATGTGATATATTTTCTAGAATTCATGATTGTAAACATATTAAAACTTGTAAATACGTACCCTGGCAGTGATATGCTGCAACTGTGAAATACTTCCGCCCTTGTATGTCCCTTTAGCCTTTTCGCCATCGGGTACACCCGAGGATCTGTCAGGGAGGCGGCCTTTTTATCTTTTCACCCACTTTCTCACTCTCCATCATACACATCTCAAATTTATATGGATCTGGAGCACCACCTGTGGGCTATGCTCGTGCATATGATCCTCTCCCTGGCCTGGATGGTCGATCTCGGCATTGTGAAGGGCTTTTTGTCTTTCTTTGTTCAAATTGTCTTTGCACGGATCACGCACTTCGCTGTAATAATGTCTCAGATCACTCAAGCTCAAGCGCCCTCCCATCTATACCGTTTCTGCAAATAAAACAATAATAATAACATTACTAAACAATTATCCTTTGAATATTATATTATATGTCATAATTAAAAAAAATATACCTAAAATTCTACCCAAACAGCATCCTTGTAGGCGATAGGTGTGCTCGCCACGTAATCACAGTGTAGCCAATTCAGAAAGAACACAAATTGTGATATGCACTTCATTTATCTTATTATCTAAAAATCACTATAATATACAACAATTTACATCAACGATAAGTAGATATATTAAAGTAATTTACATCTAAGTTATAATACTTATGAACATTTTTCAAACTTATACTTATAATACTTAAAAAAAATCGGACGACGTCTATTCTTGAGGAGGCGAATCCGAATCAATAAGAATCCGATCATCCGGATTAGTAGGGCCTTGGGCACATGAATAGGCCCCTATCCATGCCGCTTTTTCTCACTACCGCTCGTAAGCCATCTCAGATATTACAAATTATGAGTCATATTTGAGTTATATTTGATTACATGTATATATGACAATAAACATGACAGTGATATAAACATGTATATATATGAATATAAAATGACAATAAACAAAAGTAATTTACATCTAAGTTCTATTTAAATAGTTTAGTACATAAACATGACAATGATATAAAAAACATGTAATGCTAAACATACATTTCATTTGTTCAAGTGTCAATGTCTGATTCAGAATCATCCTATATATGTGTTGCAGATTCATAACCATCATCTACTTCAGATTCAAAGGTCGATTCACCAATAACTCTTCCTTCTCAAAGATCAATGTCATCCGACACAAGTATTGACTCAGATCTAATTCATGTGGTTCATCTCCACCATCTAACCGGATTACTTCATTGTCGTCCTCCACATTTATTATAGTTTGACTATGAAGCATCCGCTTCGTAAATCTCCCCATCAACTACTTCTACCGACTACGCCGCGAGAGTATGAATTACAACTTGCCAATCTGTAGGCGGTCTATCCCTTTTCCTAACAGGACTAGGAGTGTAGTATATTTGTATTGTTTGAGTTGGTAAAATAAATGGTTCGTTGGAGTACGCAGACCTGTGGAGGTCAATATCGACGATTCCATGTCTGTTAACACGTATCCCTTTTTCTGAATCAAACCAACGGCACTTGAACAAGTGAATATGACCCCAGACGTGCCCTTGTACGATAACTCTATGATTTCCTCCAACTCCCCATAAAAGGCACGACCAAGCTCATTATAACAATCTCCTTGGACACACACCCGTAGTTCGTTGTTCTTTTACCGCTACCATACGCCTTTGTGTGAAATTCACAACCATTTAGTTTGTAACCATCATACCGACTTGGTCCCCCGTCTCGTCCCATAGCTAAGACTTGTACATTAGCCGAATCGTTGATCCCTCAAATCAAGCCTACAAAAACTCCATCTTATTAAATGAAGTCATAGTTAACATAGAGTACATATATTCTACGTACTTAAAAATTGAACTTACTTTGTCCTTTAGCCAAAGTGCAAATTTATTATCGCAATTGATTTGAATATCTTTATCAGTTATGCCGAGATGCTTCACTTTTAACTCATCATCGTACAATCTATACCATGTTATAAACATTAACATATTGAAATAAATTTTAAAGTTAAAAGATAAATTATCAAGTTTACATGTACCTCTCACAAATTGGCCAATCTCCTCGCAATTGAGAAGAATGTAAGTATAATGCAAGATGTAATTCTTGCTCGAGAGAGAATATGTGCTTCCTTTTCCATAAGCACTACCCGATAGACCAAATACGTAGAGCCACCATTTAGTTCAACATTTCCCCATCATCATGTCTCGATACTCAATCGGCTTTTCACAAGACTTCGTCCCGTAAAATAGTCCGAGACAAACCTCGATATCTCATCGAAATCAGATGCCTCACATATCGACCCCTCGACATAAGCTCTATTCTTCACCTTCCTCTTAAGGTTTCCCATCACCTCTCGAAAGTGTACATCCATCTATATTGAATCGGACCCCCAACACGAGCTTCATAGGGAAGATGGATTTGCAAATGCTCCATGTAGTCAAAAAACCCAGTGGAAATATTTTTCCGCTTTACACGTGATCTCTATGATGTTCTTCTCAAGTACGTATATGTCCTTCTCATTTAATGACTTTGAACATAAGTCTTTGAAGAAACGACTAATATCCGCCAAAGCATCCCATATCGGTTTATCAAGAAGATCCCGAAATGCTATAGTATGAAGTCTATCCATGAACACACGATACCACGACTCTTCATCCCTTGCAATTTCCCACCCGTAACACATCTTGCAATGTTTGACGCATATCCATTTGGTAGTTTCAGAGACTTAACCCATGTGCACACATCTTCAACTTTCTTTTTGGACAATGTGTACATTGCATGCGGTTTGACAATCTTACCATTAGGAGATTCATAAAGTTATAATCCAGGACGCTTACAAATATCTTTCATGTCCAAACGCGCCTTTATCGTTATCTTTTTGTCTCCCCCGTAACATTCATCACGAGGTTAAACACATCATCAAACACATTCTTCTCAATATGCATCACATCTAGATTATGATTTAATCAAATTTGTAGACCAATAAGGCGCTTCCCAAAAGATGCTTCTCCTAACCTCGAAGCATGAGATTCGCCAAACCCATTGATTATGTTTGTGGCATCAATCTTACCAAATTGGATTACCGCAAATCTCATCACACGATCTCGCATCTCCGTTCCCGACATCCGCGGTGCGGGTATATCATTGTCTACTTTCCCTTTCCTGAAGTGTTCTCTATTTCTTCGAAACGGGTGATCTACTGGTAAGAACCGAAGATGACAGTGAAACCAACAAGGCTTTCGACCTTTTGATAGATTAAACGACATACAATATGGACAAGCCAACTTCCCGTGTGTACTCCATCCAGCTAACATACCATAAGATAGGAAGTCACTTATAGTCCACATAACCGCTGCCCTAAGGTTGAAATTAGTTTTCGTTGCAACATCCCAAGTCTGTACTCCATCCTCCCACAATACCTTCAACTCGTCTATAAGAGGTCTCAAGTAAACATCTAAGTTCTTTCCAGGACTCTTAGGACCAGGAACCACGAGTGAAAGAAACAAGTATGGTTGTTTCATACACATCTAAGGACGCAAGTTGTACGGAGTAACAATCACATGCCAACATGAGTACGGAACAGCTGAGTGGCCAAATGGATTGAAACCATCGGTTGACAATCCAAGCCTCACATTTCTAGGTTCCAATGCAAACCCAAGATGTGCTATGTTGAAATCTTTCCAAGCCTGCCCATCTGCGGGATGATTTAGTTCTCCATCTTTAGTTTGGAGATTTCAGTTGCCAACTCATATGTTCAAATTGTTTTGAAGACATGTACAATCTTTTTAGCCGATGTGTTATTGGAAAATACCTTAGAATCTTAAACGGTATACTTGATTTTTTTGTAGTCACACCCTCTTTATTAGGCCTTAATCGATCCTGACTGCAAAACGTGCACCATGTCATCTGTTCATTTTCCTTATAAAACAACATGCAATCATTGGTACATGCATCGATCTTTGGTATCCAAGACCCAACTTCTTCACCATTTTCTTACAAAAGTAATAGTTACCAGGCAATTTCTCACCGTCAGGCAACATACTCTTAATGGCCTTCAAGAGCGACTCAAAACACTCATGGCTCATGTTGTGATCAGCCTTGATGTTAAGTAATGTCACCACTGCAGACAATATAGTGTGTTTGGTGCAACCATGCCACAATGGCTGGCTACCCTCGTCTAACAACTTAAAGAAGTCTTTGGCATCAGAATTCATAGGTTGCTCTCTGCCTTGTTCCCAATCAAAATCATCCCCTCGCAATATCATGAACCATTTCATTCATAATGATGAGTACTACGCCTCCCAATTATGTACTTCTATGATGCCACCACCTCTTCTCTGCCCATGTGCCCACCAACATTCTTCATAATTTCTCATGAACCCGTAAACAAGTAAATGATAGTTTATCACGTCTTTGTCCATATAATTTATATTCTTACACTTCAAACATGGACATCGATTCATGCACTTACCATTCATACATTCCGGTGACTATAATGCATAATCCAAAAACACTTGGCAACCAAATTTCTAAATTCAAATTGTAGAAGATTTATCCGGGCACTTGAATTTCGTCGTGCCATCCAACTACTATTCGAATAGAGAGATCCATGATACCAAGGTACCTACTACAGACAACATGAGCTTATTAATCATATGACTTCAGCATACTTGTAATCATATGACTTGAGCATACTTATAAGCATATGATTAACATTTAAGCATACTTGTAAGCATATGACTAGAGCATACTTGTAACCATATGACTTGAGCATATGACTTGAGCATACTAGTAAGCACATAAAGAGCTTGTTAATATTATAAATGTTCGCAACTACCCAACCAATAAAAAAATTTCGCCAGAGTCTCCCCTATAATATGGACTAGCCACATGCACGACGGCATGTATATATAGTCATTTCTAGGCACCCAAGACACAAACCAAGAGAAATATACAAATTCCCAATATAATAAGACCAACACAATAACGATTGAATGCAAATTAAAGCAATAAAAAGTTCAGGAGTATACTACAAATTCAGAGTTCCAAAAACTCGCACTTTCATTTTTTCAAGCTTCTATCTTTACTTTACACATGAGCTAAATAATTAACTTACTTCTGATTAGAGCACTAGTCTCTTAGTTCTTTAACTTCAGAGTATGATATTGCTTTTGTTCATTAATATCTGTATGGGTTCGGTAAGAAACTAAGAACGTGTTACTTAGTTTATTTTAGCAGTGAATATCTAACGAAATTGAAGTTAGTTTATTTTAGCAATGGAAAACTTCCTAATGGATAGATCTAAAGAATGAACTACAATCTTCAGAGTGTCTTAATTGCTTGGATAGCTTCGATACAACAGTATATTCTATTATTTTTATTATATTTAGTGATTGAACTAAGTAAATGTTATTTAGTTATATTTTATTTTAATTTAATTATATATATAATGGAATTATATTTAATGTGATATTATATTTTAATTTATATTATATTTATATGATATTATATTTTAATTTTATTATATTACCACCATCATATTTAATCATATTTGCATATGGGTTTTTGTTTGGATGGTAAAGCTTCAATTTGTTGCTTGAAGGTATCTTTTCAAAAATAGATATGGTTCATTTGTTGCTCCTCGATCATTTTGTATATGATAGTTATTTTACTAGATATTTTTAGTAAAGAATATAGCTTATACCTATTGTTTGTAAATGACACATGTTTATGATCTTGCCTAGTTTTTGTAATGCTAATAAATGTTTCTAAGTCAAATAGTAGGCAACCTTAAAATTTTAAACCAAGTTTATCTCTAAATGTGGTTGATTGATTGTTTTACATTTTTGGTGGCAAGCAAGGTCATATCGATACTGAACTGGGCTCATTAATTTTTTGACTTAGTACTATTGACTGCAACAAATTCAATAAACCATTTTCACTTGCAAAGCCACTAACTAGTTGGGCATTTCTACATGCTACAACTCCGCCATACCTAAACACGGAAACAGAACTAGATGGGCATTTCTGCATAGAGTCTAAATCTCGTAGTACATGTACAAAGGCCTAGTCCCCTACATTTTAATTATCACAAGAAAAGGCTCGATTTTTCTGTTTCCCCAATAAAACAGAATGTTATCGCCACCTCCTAACTGAAAACACCCACACTGCTCTTGTATACTAAAATCACTTCTCCTCCAAATTATTGAAAACATTTCTTTGCTCATTCAAACAGAAACTATCTAAATACAAATTACACAAAGTCATAAATCAAATAAATAGATAATTAGAACTAGGGTAGGTCTGCTAATGTCTTAATCCTAATTCAGTATGTGTACTAAATTAACTCAAGAACTAAAACATTACAGTATGAAGAGAAATTTTTATACTAAAACAACTCTCGGCTCGACAATAAATTAGTACACATACTGAATTAGGGTTACCTGTGGTGGCAGCGATGGCAGTGGACAGTGGCGACGAGCGGCGGCGACGAGCGGCGATCAATTTCTCCCTCCCTCTTCTCTTCTCCCCTTCTCCCTCTTCTCCCTATTCTGTTCTCCCTCTTTTCTTCTCTCGTCTGCTGAAAGAACGAAAGCCTGAGTCTGAATAAGTTTAAGACGATCAGCGACCGCCACCAGTGACCACATGCGATCGCTAGTTTTTAATGACGTGGACAAGTTAGCGACTGCCTGCAGTCGCTGATATATATTGGTCGCAAAAAACAAACGCGCCAACTTTTGGCACCAATTTTTTGGGAGGGAAATTCGTGTCAGCGATCGATCAGCAACCGCATGCGGTCGCTGATTTTAACTAGCGACTAGATTAAATCACGGTCGCTGATATTGGTCGCTATTAGTATTATCAGCGACTGGACATGCGGTCGCTGATACTATTGGTCGTTGTTAGGCCTTTTTCTTGTAGTGTTATATTCCCCGATCTCCACCAGAGACCATATCCCTAAGCTTTGATACCAAATGTGACAACCCCAAAATAGGTCCATTCCATCCAACCCATTCTGAGTCGCCAAATACATGGTACAGAAAACAACTACAACTTTATTAATACAATTGCTGTGCATGATACGACAACACTTAAACTGTGAGCTTAAATACAAATATATACCAACTGTGACTCATGTCCCAACCATGTACAACACCTCATAATGACACCTTACATAAAGGTATAGTCAAAAACTGTTTTAGAAATTAGAATCTTTGAGAAGTGTTCAAGGAAACCTTCGTACATGGGAGGCCATGTGTCTAGGTTATGATAGGTATCATATGGCCACAGAATTATCCTTGGTTGACCCAATAGACCCCAAAGAAAAATGAGAAGATTACTATCATATTCTTCCCAATGGTGAGTCTTCTCTTGACATATCATTATCTCCACTGTCTCTAATTGGGAATTAAACTCCAAACAAACACCAAGATTATATAGGTAGTGCTCGTAAATATACTCAGCAAGTGGATGAGCACAACCCTGTCTTATGATGACACGAGGTGGTATGTCATTAGACATCTTGTATGATAGTGGCAAAACACCCTTCCAACGTTGGGTTCGCCTCACCCTAGTTGATTCACCAAATATAACTACTAAATGATGACCACCGTTCTATTCCCCTGTTATTCCCCGCTCGACCCAGATACACTTTTATTACCCCGAAAGGAATTGTGAAGCAAAAGGGTGAGCACAACTAGCTTCGAGAAAGAATATCATGACTAAAGATAAATAAATTATCAATAGCCTTCAATGAATAAATCGAGATTTAGAACATATGGTAGATGATAAAACTTTTCAACCATAGTTGCAGCGGAATGAGCAATCCATTAGAAGAGTCAAATAGACCATAAAATCTATTATCTTCTCCATGTTAAAAGTCCATCAACAATGCTTTATCTTTGTAACATTAATCAACAATTCCTGTCTACAATCACGTGTATAACTCATAATCGTAATTGTAGTTCTAAATTCCTTTCCTCATCCAGGACAAAGTTAATTTTCATCACCAGAAACATCGAAGATCATGGTTATACCAAATCACAGCTCATGTTCATAATCATACCGATAAATTCATCTTCACTACTACGGCCAAAGATATTCATCAACAGTTCATATTTGCACTATTGGCCAAAGATATTCAACAACATGTCATCTTTGCACTACAGGCCAAAGATATTCATCAGTTGTTCATGTTCATCTAAACACCTGTTCATCTTCGCACTACTGGCTAAATATATTCATCAGAAATCATTCATCTTTGCACTGCAGGCCAAAGATATTCAGTTATATCATCATTTAGGACTGAGGATGATGAAAAATATTTTAAAGAAAACGAATCCAATGAAATAAAATAATAAATATTAAGGATTCATACTTCAGCTATTCCATGTCCAAAAATATCTCATAAATAATCATAGTGGAGTAAAATTCAAGAATGATCAAAACATAGATCCAATCAAAGATAAAAATCATAACAGACAATCTTGTACACAAAGAAGAAAACTTAATTTTTCTGTGAATAATGTCGTATTTGTGAATAGTGCCGTATACGTGAATAGTAACTCTGACACCAAAAGATAGAAATTTCACAAAAAATATCATCATGCTTCGTGAATAGTACTCGTGAATAGTAACTCGTGAATAGTAACTCATGAATAGTAACTCATGGATAGTAACCGCGACATAAAAAAGTTCCAAATTTGATAAAAATTCAAACCAATATTTCGGTATAATGATATTGAAGAAATAATATCATTTATAAAGAAAATAATCTCCCTTACCTCAGAAAGAATAGTACTTCTGACTGGAATACTGCATATAGTGCTAAAAGAACTTGCACCGTATAGTAATACTCGAAGTACTAAAATACTCAAAAAAATACACTCGATATATAGAGAGAAAAAGAGAGAGAAATCTTTAGTTTCTGGTGTGATTTTCAATTCTAACCTAAGCACCCTATTTATAGGAAAATGCTTAGAACACCAAAGCAGAAAATTTAATATAATATTAATATATATATATATATATATATATATATCAAAAATTCTTACGCCCACTTTCTCAGATCTGAAATCAGCCAACAAATAATAACAAAAACAAGAAAAACGTTTTTGTTATTAAAAATAATTAAAACTTTCAAAAATTAATTATTTCAGAACTTCTATAATTCATAATAAATAGCTCTTTTATCGTAAAAATTCAAACCTCGCTAATTTTTATAGGAAATTCAATTCTCTATAACTTTACGTAAGAAAGTTTTTCCAAATTCCAAATGTAAATGACCAAATCCACATACAGACGATTTTTTTTACGTGCTATAATCAAATTTCAACAAGAAATGGGTCCACCAACATGTTTAACATGTTTTAAACAACTTTTGCAACAAAAATACTCTTCCTCCTCATATACTCATATATCTCACATTCATTGTAAAATATCACCATTATTATATTATAATAATATAATAAAATATTATTTTATCGTAAAAGATAAAATATCGATTTTTAACAATTGTCACTTTAAAATTTTCTCCATCTATATCCACATAAAATGAATATTTTCTCATCATATAAATCAATAATTAATTATTCACAAATAATATTACGTAATCACAATAATGACCACCAGTGCGCTTCAAGAAAAGGGGGCTTTCCAATAAGAATTTCTCCATATCAAGGCGCTCAATTAGGTGACCAAACCTCTCCTTAGACAGAACTTTCTAGACAATGTCAATAATGTTATCTAATATTATTATTCAAATAATATGAATTATTGCTTCGATAATGGAAAATATTGTGTAGTGACAATTAATAAAACAACAGTAATATAAAATATCAACGTAGCAATTATTGAATCAATAAAATATTTGACAAGAATTATCGTGTAATAATTATTGAGTAGTGCCTTCTTACGTAAGAATCAATAATTGGTGCAATACTGCAGTATCTCTTGTGCAACAACGCCAGACACTTTACTTTACCCACCGGGTATTCCAAAAGTGTTAACGGTAACGATTACGCCGTTATTTGCAAAAACTCAAATTTGTCTTTATCTTCATCCGATAGTTATTCTGTTATGGGGCCCAAAAATGGCTGCGCCGTCATACGAATATTCCCGACAGAAAGAATATTCCACGACCAAACGAATATTCCTCGATAAAATTGAGTATTTTATAACCACTTGCATATTTTGAAAAAAAAATCACATATCACTCTTAACTTTAACTTTTATCAATTTAACCATTTACTGAATAGTAATTATAAGAAAAATTGAATACTTTTATTTCATAAAATTTGGGGTCTTACAGATGTCATTGACGTACCTAGCGATGAGGATGTCGAGGCCACCGTACACATGAATGATTATGTAGTCGTTGAGGATGATAACGATGACGAAACTGATCTCAAAACTGAGGATGAGGAAGATACCGAATCCGAGAATGATATATACGTTGATTCTGATGGGTTTGATGACGTGCGTAATTGAAAATGAGCTTTTATATTAGTCCTTACCACATATTGCTAAACCTTACATATTCGTAATCTACCAATTTTGTTATTGCAGTAGTATATTCATGGGTAGACATAGCGGTGGAGGTCGCCGAGGTGGTGGGCGATCCGGTACTGGAGACGGTAGCCACGATGGAGGCTCTTCTTCAGGCGTGAGTAAGTTATCTTAACTAGGATTTAAATATATCCCAAGCTGCATTAATTACAATGATTATGGAAGTAATATGTTAAATACAATTATTACAGATGCACCATCGACGACAATTTAGGGATCTAACCTCGGATCTTTGGTCGTCCGTCAGGCGAAGCCACTTACTTGATGCAAGTGGATGTCATTTCTAGCGATGAGGTGTTAATATTTTGGTACTATTTCTATCGCTTATTGCAAAACACAATTCATATAACACATATTGTTATACTTTTTCTCAGTAGTATACTGTACCCGGTGGCTAAGCACACCTACATGCGATTTGTTTGACGCATCTCCCGAGAGGTGCATACTTGATTCACCAAGATGTGCAGCGATGCGATGCCACTTTTATGCGAGTGCCGCCTCATGGAGTTCCACGTAAGTTAAGCATATTATCACCACATAGTTGTATTGGTCGATTCACAAATGTTCTTAATTTTAAATAATCTTTTGTTATAGGTTTATTATCGATTTGACCCGAGCATCTCTCCGTCAAGTGGAGATGCTGTGATTGAGCATCACGTCGCTACTTAATTACTCGGATGGTCAGATGAGATGCGATGAATACTTACTCGGCAATTGTGGACCAAATTTCGACCACCATCGAGATCATCACCAAGATAGTCTCCGATTTAGCCTGGGAGGCTATGTGTGCGCACTGGAAGGATGATGACTTCAAGAAAAAATCCGAACAGGCGAAGAAGAACCGTGGTCAGCTCCGGATAGTACACACCACTGGTTCTCAGTCGTTCGAGGAGGTAAAGACGGTAAGTGCGTTGTATTTAGTTATTTATGTGTCAAGTTCTCACACAAATACTTAAGACCTGTTTTATGATTGTTTGTATTAGGCATTGGGGAGGACCTTGGGCCGTGATCATACCATTCTAGAGTTTTGGGATCGAGCCCACACGCCTAAGAACGAGCGTGCTTTGTCTCAGGCAGCTTTATCTATACGGGTAAAACTCATCTTACTATTTAGCTTTTAATAATATTCAATCGTAACTAAAATGATATAATTAACATACGATACTCTAATACATTACGTAATGTATTTCAGAGGCTTTGAGACGAGCGTGATATTTAGCCGAGAGACTATTAGGAGGGGTTCTGAGCCGTTAGATTCCGCCACCCCTCTTCCCGATATTGTATTAGATCGGGATGAGGAGCTGAGACTATGGGTCGCGTCTCAAGATCCCCCTACTAGCAGTACCGGCAGATATCGAGTGTTGGGTCTGCCGAGGATACCCGCATATACACTTCCTGGAGGTAATATTTTTTAATGTTTAACAAAATTATCCGAATTTATCACATTATATAAATTATTATTAGTAATCGAATTTGTATCTCTTTATAGGCTCCAATAAATGCCCAGTCCGAGAAAGACGTGGTTTTAACCATCTCATACGGTGTACCGGCTTGGATGACGATATATCTTCCGGCGATATAGGGCCGGGTTTGGATAGGTTCCATACCGATCCGGTCTTTCGCTACGTCGTGATTGCCTTCCAATTCTCGTCTTCACCAGATTGCTCAGATATTATAGCGAGGGCCTCTGCAGAGAGTGCGGATTACCACGGAGCAGCTTCGACACTTGAGCGCCGAGATGCTTTGGATGGTGATTACCCTCTTGAGGAGGCTTTTCGTCCGCCCCACCTACTCAGGTATTCTTATTGTTTATGTTTTTTAATTAAGGCTAGTAGAGAATAAAATCTACTATCTTTTAGGTTTTAAAAGGTTTTCATCAATTTTTTATCACGAGACTCACTTTTAATAAATAAACCACCACATCTAATCATCCCCGCATTACTTGGCCAAGGATTTTCATCAAATTATCAATGGTCATGACTATACCGAATCACCCCTGGTCATATCATACCAAAAACTATCCATCACCGCATTACAGGGCCACTGAGGACTTTTATCACATCATTTATAACAAGCCATGATTATACCGAATGATCCCTGGTCATAATCATACTAACTTCATCTATGCACGTAAGCCAAAGATAACATAATATATCATGAGGATGATGACAATGACATAATAATTCAATAAAAAAAGTTCAAGAATTATTTTATCTAGGAATTAGTAACGCCCAAATTGTCAACAAGATATCTTTTTTTAGAGTAAAATTCAAGAATGATCGTAAGAATATTTCCATGAAAAGATATCGATGAAACGCAAATATCAAGGATATTCTACTAATTTCATGGAGTATAGAAGTCAAAGTTTTAACCAAACCGGGTATAATAAAGAATGGAATAACAAAAGAAATCACCATGCATGCAGATTTCATGATGTATGTGTTATTCCAACATAATAATAATAACGGAACCAGTCGTGTGAAATTCACAATTCGCAGATGATCCAACGTAATAATAAATGTCAATAATAAACAATGGAACCGTGTCCGGTGTAAAACACACGCATGTGATATTCTAACGGTAATAATAAATGCGAAATAATAAACAATGGAACCAGTCCTGTAAAACACACGCATGAGATATTCCAATGTAATAATAAAGAATGGAATAATGTAAGAAGATCACCAAGTATAGGGGATTCACAGATACTGAGTTATTCCAATGTAATAAATAAGGATGGAATAACATAAGGATTTCACCAAGTATAGGTATGCCATATATACAAAGTTATGTATAGGGTATACCACTTTTACAAAGTTATTCCAATGTAATAATAATGAATGGAATAACAGAGGTTCTCTTCATGAATATAAACGAATAATATCCTTTACTATTACAACAAATAATACTCCTTACCGTAAAAAGACACCGGATAACAAAGTAGTGAAGTACCGTAATATTCTTCTTCTTTCTCTCTATAGATTTTCTCTCTATAGCTTCTCTCTATAATTTCTCTCTCTAGTTTCAAAGAATTCGTAAGAAAATAATGAAGGAATGAGCTTCTATTTATAGGAAAATAGAATGCATAGTAATTAATCCATGAAATCGGTCCAGATTGATTTACTTTAACTCGACGGTCCATATTTAAAGCAAAATCTTTTAAATAAAATATCATATATTCTATTTATATAAAAACATTTTACTATGCAAACACTATGCAACACTATGCAAAACACTATGCTAAATACTAATAATACTATGCATAATAAAATATAATATATTCTATTTATGTAAATAACTTTAATAAAGTATTCTGCTTTATATAAAAAGATGTTTCGCTTTATTACGTTAATAATACTGAATAAAACAAAACGTCATTATCGCTTATAATAATTCATATTATTAATCGACAATAATGGAATCAAACCGAGTGACTTCTCACATAAGTATCAATAATCAATACCGCAAATACTACGCAACCACACGACATCGTATTTTTACTACCGAAAGTAGTTCAACAAGATCCATGGTAAAACTTCCGTCGTTATTTCAATAAAATATTTTTGTCGTTTTCTCAATCCGACAATAATTTCGCTAGGGTCCACCAATGATTGAGCTTATGCATTTAATATTCCTGCTAAACCTAATATTCCCAACCAATCGAATATAATATAACCACTTGATACTTTGCAAAAATTTATAAATACTACCCACAACTATAATATTATCTCAAATTCACACCATAATATTAAAAATTATTTTGACAAAATTTAAATCTTTATCGATAAAATCTGGGTCTCACAATCTCCTCCTTATGGAATTTTGCCCTCAAAATTAGGGTACGCACTGGTATGATAAAGAGGTGAGGATACCTTGAATACCTTTATCGTTGAAAACATTAAATTCATCTTTGCAATCCTACCAAAGATATTCATTAACAATTCATCTTTGCACTACAAAAGCAAAGATATACAACTAGAAAACCAATAATACCGAGACTCACCTTTAATAGTATCACAACCATGAATTATTCATGCACTAATCGGCTAAGGATATTCGTGTTTTTCAATTACTGGTCATGATTATACCGAATAATCCGTGGTCATAATCATACCATGTCTATCAATGCACTACTACCAAAGATGACTTTTACCACATCCATGAATTAATATTTCATTCTTTGAGACTCAAATTTCAATAATTAATCCATATCATCGAATCATCCCCGCACTACGTGCCAAGGATATTCATTAAGATATCACGACCACGAATTATCCATGCACTACGCCCAAATATAATCGTATTCATTCATTAAGTATCACGACCACAAATTATCCATGCACTACTACCAAAGATAATCGTGTATTCATTAGTATCACGACCACAAATTATCCATGCACTACGACCAAAAGATAATCGTATTCATTAAGATCACGACCACAAATTATCCATGCACTACGGCCAAAGATAATCGTGTATTCATTAAGATCACGACCATAAATTATCCATGCACTACTACCAAAGATAATCGTGTATTCATTAGTATCACGACCACAAATTATCCATGCACTACTACCAAAGATAATCGTGTATTCATTACGACCACACAAATTATCCATGCACTACTACAAAAGATAATCGTATTCATTAAGATCACGACCACAAATTATCCATGCACTTGACCAAAGATAATCGTGTATTCATTAAGATCACGACCACAAATTATCCATGCACTACTACCAAAGATAATCGTGTATTCATTAATATCACGACCACAAATTATCCATGCACTACTACCAAAGATAATCGTGTATTCATTAGTATCACGACCACAAATTATCCATGCACTACTACCAAAGATAATCGTGTATTCATTAAGTATCACGACCACAAATTATCCATGCACTACTACCAAAGATAATCGTGTATTCATTAAGATCACGACCACAAATTATCCATGCACTACTACCAAAGATAATCGTGTTTTCAATTACGCTTATGATTATACCGAACAATCCTCGATCATAATCATACCAAGTCCATCTATGCACTACAGCCACGTAGATGACTTTCAACATAATATAAACATGAGGATAATGATATAAAGAATCAATCAAATGAGATAAAGGATAAATATTAAACATTTATAATATAATTTATCCAGATTCAAGAATATCCCCATGTTATCAATCACTTAATAATCTCATAATCTAATATCATTAATATTATAACAATATTTTAATCACTTCTTAAATTTATAAACAATTTATCTCAATTGTTTACGCTTTACCATATAATGCATTTAATCATTCAAAAATGCCATACTCATAAGATATCATCACCAATTATCAAATCTCTCAAAAAATATGCATATACTCTATATAGGATTCTCTAGCCATAAAATCCTATTTTCAACTTTGTTACTTCACATAACATATTTAACTCATATGTTCGTAACTAAACTATTTTCATGAAAAATACCAAATCAGTCCCAAAAATATTTCTTTTCTGGGATTTATCATAATATAGTCCCATGATGAAAATATATTTTTCTCGAAATTTTTTAAAATTCATTTACTATTTTTCAAAAATCAATTTCTAATTAATTTCTTAAGAAATTAGCTACCTCAAGTTTAACTCCAAAAATTCCCAAATCTTGGCAGGACCTTACACATGTTAACGTGAGCTTCTAGTTTAAATTTCATGGTCATCGAGTTATAGAACTCCTATATAGCGTTTTTTCATTTTAAAAACCTAAATATTGAAATAGTCATAACTTGCTCATTTTAAGTCGAATGAGCTCATTTTTGGACAGGAGGTACTTTATACCATATACCTTCATGTCCCAAAAGCCAGAGAATTTTTCTCATAATTTAAGTGGCCGAAACAGCCTCTCTAAAATCATGGCGTAAGCTTTTTGGTTTTTGCAGCTTTGCACTCCTTTGCTAAAATCAGTCCACACAAAAATCTACAACACCTTTTCCAGTAATTCCACTTGGATTAGTTAGGTAACTCATAGATCTAACTCTAGGACTTGACCACACTCAAAAATTCAAAATATAATAGGAGATATGGTCAATTGAATTTCATGTTACGCTTTTACCAAAATCTAATTTTTCAACCCTTTGTGATTTCTAAGAAACTTTCATGTTTTCACATAATAACCACATAACTCATCATAACACTTACTAATACTTCATATACCCATGATTTTCATTAGTCCAATGCTTTTATTATGACTTTCATCATAATCCTCGTAAATGCATCCTTTTAGTTGATTTAAATATTTGAGGGTTTA
This sequence comes from Panax quinquefolius, assembly GCA_020205615.1. Taxonomy (NCBI): domain Eukaryota; kingdom Viridiplantae; phylum Streptophyta; class Magnoliopsida; order Apiales; family Araliaceae; genus Panax; species Panax quinquefolius. The sequence goes on along the minus strand of CM035174.1, from coordinate 2,746,534 downwards.
AGAAATGGGTTTTGTATCGGTCAATACAAAATTCGATTTCACGCCTAAGTAGGCTAAGAAGTCTTCATGAATACGCCAGAAATTTATTAATAATAGAAATATCATTCAAAACTGTGACTCTCATCCAAGACTTGGATAAGACGTCACATTGATACCAACCGTGACTTCTATCCCTTAACCTAGATAAAGACCTCACAATGATACCTATAAACTTGCCATCTTCATTCACGATGTCGCCTAAAGAAAGTCCTATTTGCAGCATTCCACACATGGAAGTCAACAACGAAAGGTTCTGGGCTCTTTACTTATGGCTTAATATGACAATAATTGACTTTAGTAGTTTGGTTACTTGAATTCGCACAACAAGTTGGTTATGAATATAAAAGCTAACAACCTTACGAAAAGAATGATGAGTAGTTAACCAATTGATTCCTAAAATCCCATCAAAGGCAAATATTTTCAAAAAGATAAGATCGACAGGTAACGTGAAAATGTTTATTTGAACCAAACAAGATTTAAAAATAGTAGCGCTAACGAAGGCTCCTACTAACAAAGTTTCAACCAATAAGTCAAAGTTTAACTTCTTCTGAGTCAAATTTAAACGCTGAACACAACTAGGTGAAATAAAAGAGTGGGTAGAATCGGTATCTAACACTATATAGACTTCGCAAGAGCTTATGATTAACTTACCCGTGATAATTTTATTAAGGTTCCTCGTTACGAGAAAAAAAACGCCTCTCTTTAAACTATCGGCTTTGGTTTGTCCGGGACACCTTTGGTGCCTCCATCCTAGTTGAATTTGTCTTCTATAAACGACAAAATCTAGCTAAGTGACCTTCTTCCACAATTATAACATGCTTTGATTCACATGGCGCAGCCCGGACCGATGTGTCCTCTCTCTCCGCATTTGAAGCATATGGTAGGTGGTCTTTTCTCCTTCCTTAACAACGGGTGCTAAGGCCGACGCCTTTCCATCATCATTTGAATCTCCTTTTCTTGAAATGTCCATTCTTATTATTTTGGCCCCGATTACCACCGGTGGTTACCATATCCGCCCGTTGATTCCTCCACGCTTGTTGTCACCGCTCGATGACTACTCTCCGGTATTATAATTTTGCTTACCGCTTCTCTTTTTAGTCAGGTTGACTCGTTATCGCGCTTCCACTAATCGAGCCCTATATATAACATCCTAATAAAAACACAGCTTTATGAGAAATAAGATGTTGACGATCTCTCGCTTCAAACCTCTTAAAAACATTCGCGTCATTCTCTCTTCATTATCCACCAAGTGGGACGAAAATCGTGATAACTCCGCAAATTTTGCCTCGTATTGCATGACACGGTCCATATTGTTTTGTTCCAACTTGATAAACTCCACCTCCTTCATGTGGCGAATACTTTCGAAAAGTATTTGTCGTTGAATGCCTCCCCGAACTTCTCCCAAGATATCTTCAAGACAAAGAAGTTGAGTACGCTTTTACCGATTCCCACCAAGAATCATTTCTCCGCAGCAACATAAAGGCGGCAAAAAGAACCTTTTGCTCTCTCGAGCATCCCAAGACATCAAATATCTTGTAATCATTTATCCATGCTTCCGCCGTAAGTGGTTTTGCTCTCCCTTAAACTCCGGTGGTCCCAGCTCCTTGAATTGTTTAATGGTGACCGCCGAGAGTTTTCCGTGTTTTCACCTACGCTTTGGACAGAGTCGCTTTCGACGATGTTGCATGAATTCTAAAACCTTTTAAACGTCACATCGTTCGTCATTGATCGATCAAGGTGTTGTTTACGGGAGGATTATCGCCATCCTGCTGCACATTGTCCTCGATTATTGATCTATGGAGAATCAATACCTCCTTTGCTCCATTGCTATTCTCAACATTCTCGGATGCCATTTTCAAACACCGCCACAAAATAAGGGTTAATTGACATGCACCAAATAAATTTAGGTAGGTCATACTAATGAAGGAATTCCCCGCTCTCCCTCCTAGTTCTTATCTCACATCTCAGCCAGTGATCATATCCTAAGCTCGATACCAACCGTGACGCCCCCAAAATTAGGTATACGCCACCCATCTTGGGTCGCCACTTACATGGTACATAAATTCAAATACAACTTACTAACCTAACTGCTGTAATATACGAATACGACATAAACCGTGAGTTTGAATACAAATATTGTCTACTAGATATTATACAAACTCAAAAGGAGTCCTCATTACAACTATTATCACACTATTTCACGTAATAGTGAGGACTACTAATGCTATCCTCTCGACCATTACTCCGCTCCCCGACTCGTCTCAAATTTATGTTCTCATTTCCTCAGAGAACAAAGAAAAAAGAAAGGGTGAGCTCAACTAGCCCAAGAAGAAATATTATGACTAAGATAATGCGTAATAAATTATCATTAGCCTTCAACAAAGTGTTAAACCGATAAAATACAATAGACAACCAATTTAATCTGCAATGAATATGCAATCCATTAAAAGAGTCAAGTAGAGAATAAAATCTACTATCTTTTAGGTTTTAAAAGGTTTTCATCAATTTTTTATCACGAGACTCAAATTTTAATAAATAAACCACCACATCTAATCATCCCCGCATTACTGGCCAAGGATTTTCATCAAATTATCAATGGTCATGACTATACCGAATCACCCCGGTCATAATCATACCAAAAACTATCCATCACCGCATTACACAGCCAATCGAGGACTTTTATCACATCATTTATAACAAGCCATGATTATACCGAATGATCCTCGTCATAATCATACTAAGTTCATCTATGCACGTAAGCCAAAGATAACATAATATATCATGAGGATGATGACAATGACATAATAATTCAATAAAACAAGTTCAAGAATTATTTTATCCAGAATTAAGTAACGCCCAAATTGTCAACAAGATACTGCTTTTGTAGAGTAAAATTCAAGAATGATCGTAAGAATATTTCCATGAAAAGATATCGATGAAACGCAAATATCAAGGATATTCTACTAATTTCATGGAGTATAGAAGTCAAAGTTTTAACCAACCGGGTATAATAAAGAATGGAATAACAAAAGAAATCACCACGCATGCAGATTGCGATGTATTAAAAGTTATTCCAATGTAATAATAATAATCTAACCAGTCGTGTGAAATTCACACCGGCTGTGATGATCCAATGTAATAATAAATGCTGAATAATAAACAATGGAACCAGTCCTGTAAAACACACGTATAAGATATTCCAATGTAATAATAAATGCGAAATAATAAACAATGGAACCAGTCCTGTAAAACACACGCATGTGATATTCCAAATGTAATAATAAAGAATGGAATAATGTAAGAAGATCACCAAGTATAGGGGATTCACATGATACAAAGTTATTCCAATGTAATAAATAAGATGGAATAACATAAGGATTTCACCAAGTATAGGGTATGCCATATATACAAAGTTATGTATAGGTATACCACTTTTACAAAAGTTATTCCAATGTAATAATAATGAATGGAATAATGTAGGTTCTCTTCATGAATAAGAAAGAATAATATCCTTTACTTGTACAACAAATAATACCCCTTACCGTAAAAAGACACCGGATATCAAAGTAGTGAAGTACCGTAATATTCTTCTTCTTTCTCTCTATAGATTTTCTCTCTATAGCTTCTCTCTATAATTTCTCTCTAGAGTTTCAATGAATTCGTAAGAAAAATAATGAAGGAATGAGCTTCTATTTATAGGAAAATAGAATGCATAGTAATTAATCCATGAATCTATCCAGTATTGATTTACTTTTAACTGACGGTCCATATTTAAAGCAAAATCTTTTAAATAAAATATAATATATTCTATTTATATAAAAACATTTTACTATGCAAACACTATGCAACACTATGCAAAACAAAAAAAAACACTACGCAACACTATGCATAATAAAATATAATATATTCTATTTATGTAATAACTTTAATAAAGTATTCTGCTTTTATATAAAGATGTTTCGCTTTTATTACGCTAATAATACTAATAAAACAAAACGTCATTATCGCTATAATAATTCATATTATTAATCGACAATAATGGAATCAAACCGAGTGACTTCTCACATAAGCATCAATAATCAATACCGCAAAGCTACTATGCAACCACACGACATCGTATTTTTTTACTACCGAGTAGTTCAACAAGATCAACCAGAAAACTTCCGTCGTTATTTCAATAAAATATTTTTGTCGCTTTCTCAATCCGACAATAATTTCGCTGGGGGTCCACCAATGATTGAGCCATTGTACGAATATTCCCCGCTAAACCGAATATTCCCCACCAATCGAATATAATATAACCACTTGCATACTTTTTGCAAAATTTATAAATACTACCCACAACTATAATATTATCTCAAATTCACACCATAATATTAAAAATTATTTCAACAAAATTTAAATCTTTATCGATAAAATCTGGGGTCTCACAATCTCCCTCCTTATGGAATTTCACCTCAAAATTAGGGTACGACTGGTATGATAAAGAGGTGAGGATACCTTGAATACCTTTATCGTTGAAAACATTAAATTCATCTTTGCAATCCTACCAAAGATATTCATTAACAATTCATCTTTGCACTACAGCCAAAGATATACAAATCAGAAAAACCAATAATACCGAGACTCAAATTTTAATAGTATCACAACCATGAATTATTCATGCACCAATGGGCTAAGGATATTCGTGTTTTCAATTACTACCATGATTATACCGAATAATCCGTGGTCATAATCATACCAAGTCTATCAATGCACTACTACCAAAGATGACTTTTACCACATCCATGAATTAATATTTCATCACGAGACTCACCAATAATTAATCCATATCATCGAATCATCCCCGCACTACGTGCCAAGGATATTCATTAGTATCACGACCACGAATTATCCATGCACTACTACCCAAGATAATCGTGTATTCATTAAGATCAATACGACCACAAATTATCCATGCACTACGGCCAAAGATAATCGTATATTCATTAAGATCACGACCACAAATTATCCATGCACTACACCAAAGATAATCGTATATTCATTAAGATCACGACCCAAAGATCCATGCACTACTACCAAAGATAATCGTATTCATTATTAAGATCACGACCACAAATTATCCATGCACTACTACCAAAAGATAATCGTGTATTCATTAAGATCACGACCACAAATTATCCATGCACTACTACCAAAGATAATCGTATTCATTAATTACGACCACAAATTATCCATGCACTACTACACAAAGATAATCATTCATTAGACGACCACAAATTATCCATGCACTACTACCAAAGATAATCGTATTCATTAAGATCACGACACACAAATTATCCATGCACTACTACCAAAGATAATCGTGTATTCATTAAGTCACGACCACAAATTATCCATGCACTACTACCAAAGATAATCGTGTATTCATTAGTATCACGACCACAAATTATCCATGCACTACTACCAAAGATAATCGTGTATTCATTAGTATCACGACCACAAATTATCCATGCACTACTACCAAAGATAATCGTGTATTCATTAAGTATCACGACCACAAATTATCCATGCACTACTACCAAAGATAATCGTGTTTTCAATTACGCTTATGATTATACCGAACAATCCTCGGTCATAATCATACCAAGTCCATCTATGCACTACAGGCCACGTATGACTTTCAACATAATATAAAAAATGAGGATAATGATATAAAGAATCAATCAAATGAGATAAAGGATAAATATTAAACATTTATAATATAATTTATCCAGATTCAAGAATATCCCCATGTTATCAATCACTTAATAATCTCATAATCTAATATCATTAATATTATAACAATATTTTAATCACTTCTTAAATTTATAAACAATTTATCTTAATTGTTTACGCTTTACCATATAATGCATTTAATCATTCAAAATGCCATACTCATAAGATATCATCACCAATTATCAAATCTCTCAAAAAATATGCATATACTCTATATAGATTCTCTAGCCATAAAATCCTATTTTCAACTTTTGTTACTTCACATAACATATTTAACTCATATGTTCAGAATTAAACTATTTTCATGAAAATACCAAATCAGTCCCAAAAATATTTCTTTTCTGGGATTTAGCATAATATAGTCCCATGATGAAAATATATTTTTCTAAATTTTTAAAATTCATTTACTATTTTTCAAAAATCAATTTCTAATTAATTTCTTAAGAAATTAGCTACCTCAAGTTTAACTCCAAAATTCCCAAATCTTGGCAGGACCTTACACATGTTAACGTGAGCTTCTAGTTTAAATTTCATGGTCATCTGAGTTATAGAACTCCTAAGTTATAGCGTTTTTTCGGAAAAACCTAAATATTATAAATAGTCATAACTTGCTCATTTTAAGTCGAATGAGCTCATTTTTGGACAGGAGGTACTTTATACCATATACCTTCATGTCCCAAAAGGCCAGAATTTTTCTCATAATTTAAGTGGCCGAAACAGCCTCTCTAAAATCATGGCGTGCTTTTTTTTTGGTTTTTTTGCAGCTTTGCACCCTTTGCTAAAATCAGTCCACACAAAATCTACAACACCTTTTCCAGTAATTCCACTTGGATTAGTTAGGTAACTCATAGATCTAACTCTAGGACTTGACCACACTCAAAAATTCAAAATATAATAGGAGATATGGTCAATTGAATTTCATGTTACGCTTTTTACCAAAATCTGATTTTTCAACCCTTTGTGATTTCTAAGAAACTTTCATGTTTTCACATAATAACCACATAACTCATCATAACACTTACTAATACTTCATATACCCATGATTTTCATTAGTCCAATGCTTTTATTATGACTTTCATCATAATCCTCGTAAATGCATCCTTTTAGTCGATTTAAATATTCGAGGGTTTAAGAAATGGGTTTTGTAGATCGGGGTCAATACAAAATTCGATTTCACGCCTAAGTAGGCTAAGAAGTCTTCATGAATACGCCAGAAATTTATTAATAATAGAAATATCATTCAAAATCGTGACTCTCATCCAAGACTTGATAAGACGTCACATTGATACCAACTGTGACTTCTATCCCTTAACCTAGATAAACCTCCTCACAATGATACCTATAAACTTGCCATCTTCATTCACGATGTCGCCACAGAAAAGTCCGCTTCGCAGCATTCCACACAAGGAAGTCAACAACGAAAGGTTCGGGCTCTTTACTTACTTATGGCTTGATATGACAATAATTGACTTTAGTAGTTTGGTTACTTGAATTCGCACAACAAGTTGGTTATGAATATAAAAGCTAACAACCTTACGAAAAGAATGATGAGTAGTTAACCAATCGATTCCTAAAATCCCATCAAAGGCAAATATTTTCAAAAAGATAAGATCGACAGTAACGTGAAAATGTTTATTTGAACCAAACAAGATTTAAAAATAGAAGCGTAAACGAAGGCTCCTACTAACGAAGTTTCAACCAATAAGTCAAAGTTTAACTTCTTCTGAGTCAAATTTAAACGTTGAACACAACTAGTGAAATAAAAGAGTGGGTAGAATCGGTATCTAAACACTCGGTATAGACTTCGCAAGAGCTTATGATTAACTTACCCGTGATAATTTTATTAAGGTTCCTCGTTACGAGAAAAAAAAACGCCTCTTTAAACTATCGGCTTTGGTTTGTCCGGGACACCTTTGGTGCCTCCATCCTAGTTGAATTTGTCTTCTGTGAACGACAAAAAATCGAGCTAAGTGACCTTCTCTTCCACAATTATAACATGCTTTGATTTGCATGGCGCAGCAGTCGGATCGATGTGTCCCTCTCCTCCGCATTTGAAGCATATGGTAGGTGGTCTTTCTCCTTCCTTAACAACGGTGCTAGTGCCGACGCTTTCCATCATCATTGAATCTCCTTTTCTTGAAATGTCCATTCTTATTATTTTGGCCCCGATTACCACCGGTGGTTACCATATCCGCCCGCTTGATTCCTCCACGCTTGTTGTCACCGCTCATGACTACTCTCGCCGGTATTATAATTTTGCTTACCGCTTCTTTTTTAGTCATATTGACTCGTTATCGCTACTCCACTAATCGAGCCCTATTTACAACATCCAATAAAAACACGCTTTATGAGAAATAAGATGTCGACGATATCTCCGCTTCAAACCTCTTAAAAACATTCGCGCATTCTCTCTTCATTATCCACCAAGTGGGACGAAATCGTGATAACTCCGCAAATTTTGCCTCGTATCATGACACTACCTGGCCATATTGTTTTGTTCCAACTTGATAAACTCCACCTCCTTCATGTGGCTAATACTTTCGTGAAAGTATTTGTCGTTGAATGTACCTCCCGAACTTCTCCCAAGATATCTTCAAGACAAAGAAGTTGAGTACGCTTACCGATTCCCACCAAGAATCGCCTCCCGCAAAATATAAAGGCGGCAAAAAAGGAACCTTTTGCTTCCTCGAGCATCCCAAGACATCAAATATCTTGTAATCTGCTTTATCCATGCTTCCGCCGTAAGTGGTTTTGGCTCTCCTTAAACTCCGGTGGTCCCAGCTCCTTGAATTGTTTAATGGTGACCGCCGAGAGTTTTCCGTGTTTCCACCTACGCTTTGGACAGAGTCGCTTTCACCGATGTCGTACATGAATTCTAAAACCTTTTAAACGCATCATCATTCATCAATCGATCGTTTGTTGTTTACAGGAGGATTATCGCCATCCTGTCAGCACATTGTCCTCGATTATTGATCCGTGGAGAATCAACAGCCTCCTTGTGCTCCATCCATTGCTATTCTCAACATTCTCGGATGCCATTTTCAAACACCGCCACAAAATAAGGGTTAATTGACATGCAACATATTATCACTATACTCGATCGACCAATCAGAAATACCAAATAAATTTAGGTAGGTCATACTAGCGAAGGAATTCCCCGCCTCTCCCTCCTAGTTCTTATCTCACATCTTAGCCAGGATCATATCCCTAAGCTCGATACCAACCGCGACGCCCCAAAATTAGGTATATACGCCACCCATCTTGGGTCGCCACTTACATGGTACATAAATTCAAATACAACTTACTAACCTAACTCGTCGTGGTACAATACGACATAAAACCGTGAGTTTGAATACAAATATTGTCTACTAGATATTATACAAACTCAAAAGGAGTCCTCATTACAACTATTATCACACTATTTCACGTAATAGTGAGGACTACTAATGCTATCCTCTCGACCATTACTCCGCTCCCCGACTCGTCCCAAATTTATGTTCTCATTTCCCCAAGAGAATAAAGAAAAGAAAGGGTGAGCTCAACTAGCCCAAGAAGAAATATTATGACTAAGATAATGCGTAATAAATTATCATTAGCCTTCAACAAAGTGTTAAACCGATAAAATACAATAGACAACCAAGCTTTAATCAAGCAATTTAATATGCAATCCATTAAAAGAGTCAAGTAGAGAATAAAATCTACTATCTTTTAGGTTTTAAAAGGTTTTCATCAATTTTTTATCACTAAGACTCACTTTTAATAAATAAACCACCACATCTAATCATCCCCGCGTACTACTGGCCAAGGATTTTCATCAAATTATCAATGGTCATGACTATACCGAATCACCCCCGGTCATAATCATACCAAAAACTATCCATCATCGCATTACAGTGCCACCGAGGACTTTTATCACATCATTTATAACAAGCCATGATTATACCGAATGATCCTCGTCATAATCATACTAAGTTCATCTATGCACGTAAGCCAAAGATAACATAATATATCATGAGGATGATGATGAAATGACATAATAATTCAATAAAACAAGTTCAAGAATTATTTTATCCAGAATTAAGTAACGCCCAAATTGTCAACAAGATACCGCTTTTGTAGAGTAAAATTCAAGAATGATCGTAAGAATATTTCCATGAAAAGATATCGATGAAACGCAAATATCAAGGATATTCTACTAATTTCATGGAGTATAGAAGTCAAAGTTTTAACCAACCGGGTATAATAAAGAATGGAATAACAAAAGAAATCACCACGCATGCAGATTGCAGATGTAAAAGTTATTCCAATGTAATAATAATAATCGGAACCAGTGTCGTGAAATTCACAATCGCTGTGATGATCCAATGTAATAATAAATGCCTAATAATAAATTCAATGATAACCGGAACCCAGTCCTGTAAAACACACGCATGTGATATTCCAATGTAATAATAAATGCGAAATAATAAACAATGGAACTGTGTCCTGTAAAACACACGCATGTGATATTCCAAATGTAATAATAAAGAATGGAATAATGTAAGAAGATCACCAAGTATAGGGGATTCCACAGATACAAAGTTATTCCAATGTAATAAATAAGATGGAATAACATAAGGATTTCACCAAGTATAGGTATGCCGCATATATACAAGTTATGTATAGGGTATACCACTTTTACAAAAGTTATTCCAATGTAATAATAATGAATGGAATAATGTAGGTTCTCTTCATGAATAAAAAGAATAATATCCCTTACGGTACAACAAATAATAATACCCCTCACCGTAAAAAGACACCGGATATCAAAGTAGTGAAGTACCGTAATACTTCTTCTTTTCTCTCTATATTTTCTCTCTATAGCTTCTCTCTATAATTTCTCTCTCTCTAGTTTCAATGAATTCGTAAGAAAATAATGAAGGAATGAGCTTCTATTTATAGGAAAATAGAATGCATAGTAATTAATCCATGAACTATCCAGATTGATTTACTTTAATCTGACTATCCATATTTAAAGCAAAATCTTTTAAATAAAATATAATATATTCTATTTATATAAAAACATTTTACTATGCAAACACTATGCAACACTATGCAAAACACTATGCAAAACACTATGCAACACTATGCATAATAAAATATAATATATTCTATTTATGTAATAACTTTAATAAAGTATTCTGCTTTATATAAAAGATGTTTCGCTTTTATTACGTTAATAATACTTAATAAAACAAAACGCCATTATCGCTATAATAATTCATATTATTAATCGACAATAATGGAATCAAACCGAGTGACTTCTCACATAAGCATCAATAATCAATACCGCTAAAGCTACTATATAACCACACGACATCGTATTTTTTTTACTACCGAGTAGTTCAACAAGATCAACCAGTAAAACTTCCGCCGTTATTTCAATAAAATATTTTTGTCGCTTTTCTCAATCCGACAATAATTTCGCTAGGGTCCACCAATGATTGAGTAGTTGTACGAATATTCCCTCGCTAAACCGAATATTCCCCACCAATCGAATATAATATAACCACTGCATACTTTTGCAAAATTTATAAATACTACCCACAACTATAATATTATCTCAAATTCACACCATAATATTAAAAATTATTTCACAAAATTTAAATCTTTATCGATAAAATCTGGGTCTCACAATCTCCCTCCTTATGGAATTTTGCCCTCAAATTAGGGTACGACTGACTGGTATGATAAAGAGGTGAGGATACCTTGAATACCTTTATCGTTGAAAACATTAAATTCATCTTTGCAATCCTACCAAAGATATTCATTAACAATTCATCTTTGCACTACAAAGCCAAAGATATACAACTCAGAAAACCAATAATACCGAGACTCAAATTAATAAGATCACAACCATGAATTATTCATGCACCATCGGCTAAGGATATTCGTGTTTTCAATTACTACGGTCATGATTATACCGAATAATCCGTGGTCATAATCATACCAAGTCTATCAATGCACTACTACCAAAGATGACTTTTTACCACATCCATGAATTAATATTTCATCACGAGACTCACCAATAATTAATCCATATCATCGAATCATCCCCGCACTACGTGCCAAGGATATTCATTAGTATCACGACCACGAATTATCCATGCACTACTACCAAAGATAATCGTATTATTCATTAAGATCACGACCACAAATTATCCATGCACTACTACCAAAGATAATCGTGTATTCATTAGTATCACGACCACAAATTATCCATGCACTACTACCCAAAGATAATCGTATTATTCATTAGATCACGCACCACAAATTATCCATGCACTACTACCAAAGATAATCGTGTATTCATTAGATCACGACCATAAATTATCCATGCACTACTACCAAAGATAATCGTGGTATTCATTAGTATCACGACCACAAATTATCCATGCACTACTACCAAAGATAATCGTAGTATTCATTAAGATTACGACCACAAATTATCCATGCACTACTACCAAAGATAATCGTATTCATTAGTATCACGACCACAAATTATCCATGCACTACTACCAAAGATAATCGTGTATTCATTAAGATCACGACCACAAATTATCCATGCACTACTACCAAAGATAATCGTGTATTCATTAAGATCACGACCACAAATTATCCATGCACTACTACCAAAGATAATCGTGTATTCATTAGTATCACGACCACAAATTATCCATGCACTACTACCAAAGATAATCGTGTATTCATTAAGATCACGACCACAAATTATCCATGCACTACTACCAAAGATAATCGTGTATTCATTAGTATCACGACCACAAATTATCCATGCACTACTACCAAAGATAATCGTGTTTTCAATTACTACATGATTATACCCAAACAATCCCTCGTCATAATCATACCAAGTCCATCTATGCACTACAGCCACGTATTTACTTTCAACATAATATAAACACGAGGATAATGATATAAAGAATCAATCAAATGAGATAAAGGATAAATATTAAACATTTATAATATAATTTATCCAGATTCAAGAATATCCCCATGTTATCAATCACTTAATAATCTCATAATCTAATATCATTAATATTATAACAATATTTTAATCACTTCTTAAATTTATAAACAATTTATCTTAATTGTTTACGCTTTACCATATAATGCATTTAATCATTCAAAAATGCCATACTCATAAGATATCATCACCAATTATCAAATCTCTCAAAAAATATGCATATACTCTATATAGGATTCTCTAGCCATAAAATCCTATTTTCAACTTTGTTACTTCACATAACATATTTAACTCATATGTTCGTAACTAAACTATTTTCATGAAAAATACCAAATCAGTCCCAAAAATATTTCTTTTCTGGGATTTAGCATAATATAGTCCCATGATGAAAATATATTTTTCTCGAAATTTTTAAAATTCATTTACTATTTTTCAAAAATCAATTTCTAATTAATTTCTTAAGAAATTAGCTACCTCAAGTTTAACTCCAAAAATTCCCAAATCTTGGCAGGACCTTACACATGTTAACGTGAGCTTCTAGTTTAAATTTCATGGTCATCGGAGTTATAGAACTCCTAAGTATAGCGTTTTCGTCGAAAAAAAACCTAAATATTGAAATAGTCATAACTTGCTCATTTTAAGTCGAAATGAGCTCATTTTTGGACAGGAGGTACTTTATACCATATACCTTCATGTCCCAAAAGGCCAGAATTTTTCTCATAATTTAAGTGGCCGAAACAGCCTCTCTAAAATCATGGCAGTAAGCTTTTTTTTTGGTTTTTGCAGCTTTGCACCCTTTGCTAAAAATCAGTCCACACAAAAAATCTACAACACCTTTTCCAGTAATTCCACTTGGATTAGTTAGGTAACTCATAGATCTAACTCTAGGACTTGACCACACTCAAAAATTCAAAATATAATAGGAGATATGGTCAATTGAATTTCATGTTACGCTTTTACCAAAATCTAATTTTTCAACCCTTTCAGATTTCTAAGAAACTTTCATGTTTTCACATAATAACCACATAACTCATCATAACACTTACTAATACTTCATATACCCATGATTTTCATTAGTCCAATGCTTTTATTATGACTTTCATCATAATCCTCGTAAATGCATCCTTTTAGTCGATTTAAATATTCGAGGGTTTAAGAAATGGGTTTTGTCTTTGGATCGGGTCAATACAAAATTCGATTTCACGCCTAAGTAGGCTAAGAAGTCTTCATGAATACGCCAGAAATTTATTAATAATAGAAATATCATTCAAAATCGTGACTCTCATCCAAGACTTGATAAGACGTCACATTGATACCAACTGTGACTTCTATCCCTTAACCTAGATAAAGACCTCACAATGATACCTATAAACTTGCCATCTTCATTCACGATGTCGCCAAAGAAAGTCCGGCTTCGCATTCATCCACACAAGGAAGTCAACAACGAAAGGTTCGGGCTCTTTTACTTATGGCTTGATATGACAATAATCGACTTTAGTAGTTTGGTTACTTGAATTCGCATAACAAGTTGGTTATGAATATAAAAGCTAACAACCTTACGAAAAGAATGATGAGTAGTTAACCAATTGATTCCTAAAATCCCATCAAAGGCAAATATTTTCAAAAAGATAAGATCGACAGGTAACGTGAAAATGTTTATTTGAACCAAACAAGATTTAAAAATAAGTAGCGTAACGAAGGCTCCTACTAACGGTTTCAACCAATAAGTCAAAGTTTAACTTCTTCGGAGTCAAATTTAAACGTTGAACACAACTAGGTGAAATAAAAGAGTGGGTAGAACTGGTATCTAACACGGTATAGACTTCGCAAGAGCTTATGATTAACTTACCCGTGATAATTTTATTAAGGTTCCTCGTTACGAGAAAAAAAAACGCTCTCTCTTAAACTATCGGCTTTGGTTTGTCTGGGACAGCCTTTGGTGCCTCCATCCTAGTTGAATTTGTCTTCGGTAAACGACAAAATCGAGCTAAGTGACCTTCTCTTCCACAATTATAACATGCTTTGATTTGATGGCGCAATCGGACCGATGTGTCCCTCTCCTCCGCATTTGAAGCATACGGTAGGTGGTCTTTCTCCTTCTTCTTAACAACGGTGTCGGTGGTCGACGCTTTCCATCATTGTTGAATCTCCTTTTCTTGAAATGTCCATTCTTATTATTTTGGCCCCGATTACCACCGGCGGTTACCATATCCGCCCGTTGATTCCTCCACGCTTGTTGTCACCGCTCATGACTACTCTCCGGGTATTATAATTTTGCTTACCGCTTCTCTTTTAGTCATAGGCTGACTCGTTATCGCTACTTCCCACTAATCGAGCCCCTATTTACAACATCCTAATAAAAACACAGCTTATGAGAAATAAGATGTTGACGTATCTCCGCTTCAAACCTCTTAAAACATTCGCGCCATTCTCTCTTCATTATCCACCAAGTGGGGACGAATCGTGATAACTCCGCAAATTTTGCCTCGTATCACGACACTATGGCCATATTGTTTTGTTCCAACTTGATAAACTCCACCTCCTTCATGTGGCGAATACTTTCGTGAAAGTATTTGTCGTTGAATGCCTCCCCGAACTTCTCCCAAGATATCTTCAAGACAAAGAAAGTTGAGTACGCTTTTACCGATTCCCACCAAGAATCAGCTCTCCACAAGAACATAAAGGCGTGAAAGGAACCTTTTTTCTCTGAGCATCCCAAGACATCAAATATCTTGTAATCTGCTTTATCCATGCTTCCGCCAAGTGGTTTTGTTCTCCCTTAAACTCCGGTGGTCCCAGCCTTGAATTGTTTAATGGTGATCGCCGAGAGTTTTCCGTGTTTCCACCCCACGCTTTTGGACAGAGTCGCTTTCACCGATGTCGCATGAATTCTAAAACCTTTTAAACGCATCATTCATTCATCAATTGATCGTTGTTGTTGTTACAGGAGGATTATCGCCATCCTGTCAGACATTGTCCCGATTATCGATCTGTGGAGAATCAATACCTCTTTGGCTCCATTGCTATTCTCAACATTCTTGATGCCATTTTCAAACACCGCCACAAAATAAGGGTTAATTGACATGCAACATATTATCACTATACTCGACCGACCAATCAAATACCAAATAAACTTAGTAGGTCATACTAGCGAAGGAATTCCCTGCCTCCCTCCTAGTTCTTATCTCACATCTTAGCCAGGATCATATCCCTAAGCTCGATACCAACCGCGACGCCCCTAAAATTAGGTATACGCCACCCATCTTGGGTCGCCACTTACATGGTACATAAATTCAAATACAACTTACTAACCTAACTGCCGTGGTACAATACGACATAAACCGTGAGTTTGAGTACAAATATTGTCTACTAGATATTATACAAACTCAAAAGGAGTCCTCATTACAACTATTATCACACTATTTCACGTAAATAGTGAGGACTACTAATGCTATCCTCTCGACCATTACTCCGCTCCCCGACTCGTCCCAAATATGTTCTCATTTCAAGAGAATAAAGGAAAGAAAGAAAGGGTGAGCTCAACTAGCCCAAGAAGAAATATTATGACTAAGATAATGCGTAATAAATTATCATTAGCCTTCAACATTGTTAAACCGATAAAATACAATAGACAACCAATTTAATCACAAATGAATATGCAATCCATTAAAAGAGTCAAGTAGAAAATAAAATCTACTATCTTTTAGGTTTTAAAAGGTTTTCATCAATTTTTTATCACGAGACTCACTTTAATAAATAAACCACCACATCTAATCATCCCTCGCATTACTACTACCAGGATTTTCATCAAATTATCAATGGTCATGACTATACCGAATCACCCCGGTCATAATCATACCAAAAACTATCCATCACCGCATTACAGCCACCGAGGACTTTTATCACATCATTTATAACAAGCCATGATTATACCGAATGATCCCCGTCATAATCATACTAAGTTCATCTATGCACGTAAGCCAAAGATAACATAATATATCATGAGGATGATGACAATGACATAATAATTCAATAAAAAAGTTCAAGAATTATTTTATCCAGAATTAAGTAACGCCCAAATTGTCAACAAGATACTTGCTTTTGTGAGAGTAAAATTCAAGAATGATCGTAAGAATATTTCCATGAAAAGATATCGGATGAAACGCAAATATCAAGGATATTCTACTAATTTCATGGAGTATAAAGTCAAAGTTTTAACCAACCGGGTATAATAAAGAATGGAATAACAAAAGAAATCACCATGCATGCGGATTTGATGATGATGTGTTATTCCAATGTAATAATAATAATCTAACCAGTCGTGAAATTCACAATCGGCTGTGATGATCCAATGTAATAATAAATGCTTAATAATAAACAATGGAACCAGTCCTGTAAAACACACACGATGTGATATTCCAATGTAATAATAAATGCGAAATAATAAACAATGGAACTGTGTCCTGTAAAACACACACGATAGGATATTCCAAATGTAATAATAAAGAATGGAATAATGTAAGAAGATCACCAAGTATAGGGGATTCCATGATACAAGTTATTCCAATGTAATAAATAAGGATGGAATAACATAAGGATTTCACCAAGTATAGGTATGCCGTATATACAAAGTATGTATAGGGTATACCACTTTTTACAAAGTTATTCCAATGTAATAATAATGAATGGAATAATGTAGTTCTCTTCTTCATGAATACAAACGAATAATATCCCTTACGGTAAACAAATAATACCCCTTACCGTAAAAAGACATCGGATATCAAAGTAGTGAAGTACCGTATCACTCTTCTTCTTTCTCTCTATAGATTTTCTCTCTCTAGCTTCTCTCTAATTTCTCTCTCTAGAGTTTCAAAGAATTCGTAAGAAAATAATGAAGGAACGAGCTTCTATTTATAGGAAAATAGAATGCATAGTAATTAATCCATGAACTATCCAGATTGATTTACTTTAATCGACTTTGGTCCATATTTAAAGCAAAATCTTTTAAATAAAATATCATATATTCTATTTATATAAAAATATTTTACTATGCAAAAACACTATGCAACACTATGCAAAACACTATGCAAAACACTATGCAACACTATGCATAATAAAATATAATATATATTCTATTTATAGAATAACTTTAATAAAGTATTCTGCTTTATATAAAAGATGTTTCGCTTTTATTACGCTAATAATACGAATAAAACAAAACGCCATTATCGCTATAATAATTCATATTATTATATCGACAATAATGGAATCAAACCGAGTGACTTCTCACATAAGTATCAATAATCAATACCGTAGTGCTACTATGCAACCACACGACACGACATCGTACTTTTACTACCGAGTAGTTCAACAAAGATCACCCAGAAAACTTCCGCCGTTATTTCAATAAAAAATTTTTTGTCGCTTTCAATCCGACAAATAATTTCGCTAGGGTCCACCAATGATTGAGTCATTGTATTTAATATTCCTCGCTAAACCAAATATTCTCCACCAATCGAATATAATATAACCACTTGATACTTTGCAAAATTTATAAATACTACCCACAACTATAATATTATCTCAAATTCACACCATAATATTAAAAATTATTTCACAAAATTTAAATCTTTATTGATAAAATCTGGGTCTCACATATATTAAATCCACAATGATTTGAGGGAGGGAATGAGGAGATGTCGTTTTTCCTCTCCTTTCTCTACCACTGGTGAAATAAGAATTTTGTAGAAGAGGCAAGATCGAGCAATTTCAGATATGTGTGTCGTATGATTGAGCAATATATCTCTGTAGTTCATCCAAATTAGAGATTTAGATAGATACTTAACAAGAAATTTGGGATTCAACGAGAGGGGTAGAGGGGCTATGGAGAGAGCACTTGGTCTGTGATGGTGAAGATAAGGATACATCGCTGATGAGTGATGAGACAAGAGAGGGTTAAATGAGATGAATAAAATTAATTTTATTATTATTTTAATAAATATTATAATATTAATTTTTATTAATATTATACATATTCTAAATATTTAGGTAAAGAAAAAGAAAAAAAAATAAAACATAAAAATATTTTAATTTTTATAAGTATTTTAAAATATAAAAAGTATTTTTATTTTTTATTTTTAAAATAAAACATACATATTATAAATATTATAATATTAATTTTTATTAATATTATACATATTATAAATATTTAGGTAAAGAAAAAGAAAGAAAATAAAACATAAAAATATTTTTAAAACCACGATTGGGTAAATTGCATGTTTTTAAAGTCACGTTGCTATTTAAATAAGATTAAGAATTTGGTATTTGGTTTGCCACGCATTTAAATAATGATTTTTGATTTTTTTCAATGCCACGTGTGTAATTATTTGGACGTCCGTCTAAGAATTTGGATTTGGAATTCGCTTTAATTGATTATTTTAAAAGATGTTTTTAATTAATCAATATTTACAGACAAATACGGGATCATTTTTACAGACAAATATATCCTAAAGAAAGATGATCAGATTAGGATATTGAGAGGAGCCTTTGGGTGTCTTAAAGAACGTTGACATGGAAGATAAATTTGATCCCATTCCATCAATCGCTTTCCTTTACCAACAAGAAAATGGAGAGACATCAAAATAATTAATGGGCCAGGGTTTTATGAGTTTTAATGCATCAATTATTTGATCACTAGATCTCTCTCATATTTTAATAAGCTCAATTTGCTGTTGTTGTAAATTAAGTGCATTATTCCGAAGAGAATTGTGAAGAGGTTGCTAGAAGTCTCCCCTCCGACATTATATTGATTCATACCAAATGTGAGAAGTATAATGTTACCAATTTAGAATGCATTTTTCTTTTTAATTCATTTTAGGATTAAATTCTGATCATGTCTAGAAGAATAATATTTTCTTTGAAAATCAGTATTTTTAAAAATATATTTCTAATTTTAAAACAAAAAATTAATAAAATACAAAGAAATAGGAGTGCCTTGCTTAACCAAAAGACTTGAATACATCTTAAATCTTAAAAAAAAAAAATGTTGTTTTAAAACAAAACTCAAATAATTCAATTTTAAGGTATTGAATTTCAATAAATAAAACATTGCTGCTGTCCGCATGTAAAAATTGATCAGACTTCGAATATTTTAGATAATTTTGTTGGGATTATTTAACATGAATTACATATTGGATAAATTTAAGAGTATAAATGAGTTAATAAGTATATATGATAGAAGTTCAACCTAATAGGTTAAATTTTTAGATAAAAAGGTGATTCAACATGTTTATCGAGACGGTCTACACATGTGTATGCACTACATCGGTAATGAATTGATTTGAGATAAATCGTATAATTCTCCTACAAGTGGTATTAGAACCAATGAAAATAAAAATATAACCATTTAGGTCAGTGGGGTCAAATTGAAAATAAACAAATTCTCGCAAAAAATAAAAATATAGTAAAATAAATTACAAAACAAAATAATGCCCAAATATTATTTTTAATTAGTAACATTTTTTAAAACTTTATTACTGAAAATTGTTGTATGATAATCTCAGTTTTATTAGTTACAAAAATCCACATGCAATTACAAAAAATCACAAAATAATTTTTAAATTTGTGAAATTATAAATAAAAAAAGACAATATATTGAATTTTCTCTAAAGTCGAACTAGTGGGAAGAATTAGGTCAGGCCACTAAACGAGAAACGGGGAGACCTAGTATTATAGTGACCAAGGTAGTATAGAAATATAGGATATGAACTTTGAAGAATTTATTACACCTCCATTTCAAAATTAGATATATTGTGACGCCCCCAAAATAGGTATACAACACCCATTCTCGAAATGCCAAATACATGTAGTGCGAAAAGCAAACT
Organism: Panax quinquefolius; assembly: GCA_020205615.1. Classification (NCBI taxonomy): domain Eukaryota; kingdom Viridiplantae; phylum Streptophyta; class Magnoliopsida; order Apiales; family Araliaceae; genus Panax; species Panax quinquefolius. The sequence goes on along the minus strand of CM035174.1, from coordinate 2,725,810 downwards.
ACAACTTCAATAATACAATTGTCGTGCAAAATACGACAACACATACTGTGAGTTTAAATATAAATATTGTCTTCTAGACAATATCCACACTCAAATAAGTCCTCGTTATAGTTATTCAAACACTATTTTACAGAAATAGTGAGGATCTGCTAAAACATCTTTCTAGAACCATCACTCAGCATACTCGACTAGTTCCTCGCTATGTTCTCACCTCCCGAGAAAAATGGAACAAAAAGGAAAAGGGTGAGCTCAACTAGCCCAAGAAAGAATATTATGACTAAGATAATATACAACAAATTATCGTTAGTCTTCAACAGGAAAAATCGATAAAATATAATAGCCAACAAATTTTAGATCAACAATCTGCAATGAAATAAAGAATCCATTAGAAGAGTCAAGTAGAGAATGAGTTCTACTATCTTCTAAGATTTAAAAGTCCATCATCAATATTTTATCCTCGTATAACAACAATCAATATACATCTTTAATCAAATATTCATCTTTGCACTACAAAAGCCAAAGATATTCATTTGTTTCACCAATTAGTCATATTCATCTCAACGCTTTGCTTCATCTTTGCACTACTGGGCCAAAGATATGCATCGATTAATCATTTATCTTTTGCACTGGTAAAGTGAAGATATTTAGTAATATCATCATTTAGGACCGAGGATGATGAAAAATATTTTAAAGAAAATGAATCCAAAGAAACGGAAGGACAAATAGTAGGGATTAAGATAACGCTTTATCCAAGATCAATAATACTTCATAAATACCAATTTTGAAGCGAATTCAAAATAAAGACCAAAACATGGATACAATCAAAGATAGTAACCATAATAGACATCTTGGACAAAAGAAGAAAATTTCATATTTTATTGAATAGTCTTAGATATCGTGAATAAGTAACCCCAGACACAAAAAGTTCCAAATTTGATAAAAATTCGGATCAATACTTGGCGTAATGATATTGAAGAAATAATATCATATATGAAGAAAATAACATCCTTACCTCAAAATATCGAGATTGATCGGAATATCGGTTATAAGGCTAAAGGAAACTTGCAATCGATGAATAGAAACTCACAAAGTATCTAAATACTCACAAAATACACTCAATAATCTAGAGAGAGAAGAGAGAAACTTGTTTACGGTGTGATTTTCAATTCTAACTTAGCCTCTATTTATAAAAAATGTTAGCAGACTTGACTGCAACAACTCGATGGCTTTACTCGCTACTACTATTTCCACCCACCACATTTGAAATAAATTCAAAGACATTTCTTCACCAACCACAAGTGGAGCCCACTCAATTCTAGAATTTTCCACCAAAATCATTTATAAACCTAATTTCTGAATCATTCACCTCTTAAAATTCATAACAAATCATACTTTCATTTTTAACGGTTCAAAATTTGTGGACATATACTCAACTTATATATGTATAACATATCCAAAAATTACAACGATCTAACTATTTGGATTAAAATTATAACTCACACAATATATCTCAAAAACACTTTGGTTTAATTTTTAATACCTTCATTCCGACAAAAATACTGATAAAACACCTCAACATTAACTCCTTCATTTTTAACTACAATAAATATATCCAACATTTATATCCATATAAAATAAATATTTCCTTATCATATGAATCAATAATTAATTATTCACAAATAATATTACAGAATCAAATTTATGACAACCAGGCCGTTCCCAAGAAAGAGGGGGCTTTCCAATAAGAATTTCTCCTTATTGGCGTGCAATTAGGTGACAAAACCTCTCCTTGAAAGAACTTTCTAGACATTGCCAATAATGCTATCTAATAATATTATTCAAATAATATAAATTATTGATCTGATAATGGGAAATACTGTGCAGTGACAATTATTGAAACAACAATAATATAAAATATCAACGCAGCAATTATTAAATCAATAAAATAAAATATTGAACAATAACTACTGTAATAATTATTGAGTAGTGCCTTCTTACGTAAGGATCAATAATTCATCAATACATGTGCATCCACGCCAGACATCAGTATTTTTAACCAATTCGTATTCCAACAATGTTAATTCTGTAACAACTACGCCGTTATTTATAAAAACTCAAACTTGTCATTTTCTTCATCCGATAGTTATTCTGTTATGGGGCCCATAAATGACTGCGCCGTAGTACGAATATTCCCCGACAACAAGAATTTTTCACGACCAAACGAATATTCCCCGGCAACAATGATTATTTTATAACCACTTGCATATTTTGCAAAATTTGCACATTTCACCCATAACCAGAGAATTATATCAAATTAATACCTTATTATTCACAAATATAATTAGAGGAAATTCGATTTTATTTATAATAAGTTGAGGTCTTACAACCTCCCCTCCTTATGAAATTTCGTCCTCGAAATTGACATACATACCTGGTATTTCGAAAAGGTGAGGATACCTCACTTTCATTTCTGATTCCAACTCCCAGGTCATTTCTTCAATAGCATGGTTTCTCCATAAAACTTTAACTTGTGGTATAACCTTGGCGCGTAGGACATGCTCTTTCCTATCCAAGATCTTAACAGGTACTTCTTCATACGTTAAATCTTCGGCTATCTCGTCTGGTTCTAACGCAATAATATGGTTCGGGTCTTTCACATATTTACGAAACATGGATATGTGAAAAACATTATGAACACGAGACATACTTAGAGGTAATGCGAGTCTATAGGCCACATTTCTTATTCGGTCAAGAATCTCAAATGGACCAACAAATCGTGGATTGAGCTTTCTCTCTTCCCCAAATCTTGTAACTCCCTTCCATGGTGCAACACGTAATAATACATGATCCCCAATATTAAATTCCACGTCTTTTCGATGAAGATCTCGCATAACTCTTTTGTCGATCTTGTGCCGCTTTTGTATCGTTGTCGAATCATTTGGATCTTTTTGTAGTCATGCGTACTAATTCGGTCCCAACAACGTTGCTTCTCCCACCTCGTCCCAAAGATATCTTTGAGAACGACACTTTCGTCCATACAACGCCTCAATTGGAGCCATGCCTATACTTGCTTGATAACTGTTATTGTAGGAGAATTCCACCAGTGATAAGTACTTATCCCAACTTCCTTTAAAATCTAGGACACAAAGTCTTAATAGATCTTCAAGGGTTTGAATAGTCCTCTCTGATTGTCCGTCCGTTTGAGGATGGTATGCCGAATTGAATCGTAAATCCGTGCCCATAGCTTTCTGCAAGCTAACCCAAAATCGTGAAGTGAATCTTGGGTCACGATCCAAAACTATGGATACTGGCATGCCATGCAATCTCACAATCTCATTCACGTACATGTGAGCAAGACGTTCAAGGGAATAAGTCTCACGTATCGGTAAGAAATGGGTAGACTTGGTTAATCTATCAACAATAACCCAAATCGCATCTATGCCTTGAGAAACTTTGGGAAGACCTGTAATGAAATCCATAGTAATGTGTTCCCATTTCCATTTCAGAATCTCAAGTGGTTGTAATGGACCCTTTGGCACTTGATGCTCCGCCTTTACACGTTGACAAGTTAAACATCTCGAGATAAACTCTGCGATCTCTCTCTTCATATTGTTCCACCAAAATGTATGTCGAATATTATGATACGTTTTGGTACTCCCAGGATGGATTGCAAATGGGGTGTTGTGTGCCTCCATCGTGATTCTATGCTTCAAGTCAGAATCGTTAGGAACACAAAGTCTGGAGTTGAATCTAAGTATTCCTTCTTCATCGATTCTCACTTCGAAATAGCTCCTTCTTCACTTTTTCTTCTTCATACATATCACCTCAGTCCGTAGCTTGAGCAGCTTTAACTTTATCGATTAAAGTCGGTTCTACTCGTATATTCGCCATCATCATGTGGGTCCCTGAAGTCTTTAATTCTACCTCCATTCTTTGCAAGTCATACATAATGGGCCTTTGTATTAACAATATCGCACTCGTACTCGCATATGATCTTCTACTCAATGCGTCAGCTACTACGTTCGCTTTTCTAGGATGATATTGAATAGTGTGATCGTAATTTTTCAATAGTTCAAGCCAACGTTGTTGCCGCATGTTGAGTTCTTTTTGGGTGAAGAAATATTTAAGGCTTTCATGGTCCGTATATATCTCCACTTTCTCCCCATACAAGTAGTGTCTCCAAATTTTCAACGCGAATACGACTGCTGCCAACTCTAGATCATGAGTAAGATAATTCCTCTCATATTCTTTGAGTTGTCGTGAGGCATACGCTATGACTTTCCCATGTTGCATGAGAACGTATCCTAACCCTTTGCCTGAAGCATCGCTGTATATAACAAATCCATCCGTACCAGATGGTATTGCTAGAACAGGTGTCGAAATGAGTCTCCTCTTGAGCTCTTGGAAACTCTTCTCGCATTCCTCGCTCAATACAAATTTTGTATCTTTCCGAGTCAACTGGGTTAACGGAGTAGCGATTTGAGAAAATCCTTCCACGAATCTCCGATAATAACCAAATTTAAGCCCGAAGCTACGCACTTCGATCATCGACTTTTGGTTGCTTCCCAACTTTATCTTGCTTGATCTTCGTTTGAATCGACGATACTCCATGTTTTGACACCACGTGCCCAAGGAATGCTACTTCCTCAAGCCGAACTCGCATTTCTTCACTTGGCATAAAGTTTGTTTTCACGAAGCCTTTCAAGTATCGACTTCAAATGGTGCTCATGATCTTCACGGCTTTTGGAATAGATGAAGACGTCATCAATAAAGACAACAACAAACCGATCCAAATATTCCTTGAATACACTACTCATTATATCCATGAAAGCGGCGAGGAGCATTAGTCAATCCAAAAGACATGACTAAGAATTCATAATGCCCATACCGAAGTTACAAGGCGACTTTTGGATTATCCTCGCTTTAATCTTCAAATGATGATATCCGAACGAAGATCGATCTTTGAAAAAGAATTGTGCTCCTCAGCAACCGGGTCGAACAAAGTCATCAATGCGAGTAGCGGATACCTATTCTTAATGGTGACATGGTTTAATTCTCTCAGTAGTCAATACAAAGTCGCATACTCCGCCTTTCTTCTTCTACGAATAAAACAGGGAGCACCCCAAGGAGATGTACTTGGACGAATGAAACCTATGTCTAACAATTCTCAGTAGTTGGACTTTAACTCCTCAAGTTCAATAGAGCCATTCGATATGGGGTTTTAGAAATGGGTTTTGTACCCTACTCAAGGTCAATAAAGAATTCAACATCACGCTTACGGGGTAGACCGGGAAGTTCTTCAGAAATACATCGTAAAATTCTCTAACAATGTAAATATTATTCAAATCGACTTATCTTTTTCAAATCCATAACATGGGCTAAGAAAGCTTGACATCCGTTTTTCAATAAACGAATAGCTTTATGGCTTGATATGATAGTGATGATTTTAGTGGTTTAGTTGTTTGAATTAAGTATGACAAAGTTGGTTAGGAATATGAAAACTAATAACCTTACGAAAACAATCAATTTTGGCATGATGAGTGGTTAACCAATCAATTCCTAAAATCACATCAAAAGCAAGTATCTTTAAAGATATAAGATCAACAAGTAATGTGATAGTGCCAACTTGGATCATGCAAGATTTATAAACTGTAGATGTAACGAAGGTTTCACCCAACGGAGTTTCAACAGATAAGTCAAATTCCAATTTCTCTGGAGTCAAGTTTAAACGTTAAGCACAAGCAGGAGAGATAAAAGAATGGGTAGAACTGGTATCTAATAAGGTATAAACTTCGCAAGAGTTCAAGATTAGCTTACCCGTAATCACCTCGTTCGGGTTCCTCGCGTTTTGGCCAGTCACGACAAACGCTCTTCCAGGAACCGCTGATTTCGACTTATCCGGACGACCTTTGAGTCACCATCCCTGTTGAACTTGGTTTTGCTGAAACAATCCCGAGCTATGTGGCCTTCCTTTCCACAACAGTAACATACCTTGGATTGTTGTGGGCAGGTTTAATGATATATGTCCTCTTTTCTGCATTTGTAACATCTAACTGGCGGTCGTTCTCCTCCCCTAGAATTTGTTGTTGGTGCTGGTGTTGCTGTTGATGTCTTCCCGTCATTGTTGAATCTCCTCTTTCTGAAATTTCCACTTGACTCACCTCTCCTATTATCATTGTGACGCCCCCAAAATAGGTCCATTCCACCCAACCCATTCTGAGTCGCCAAATACATGGTACATAAATAACTACAACTTTATTATTACAACATATAAACTGTGAGTTTAAATACAGATATTGCCATCTAGACAATATCCACACGCAAATAAATCCCGATCATATTTATTGATACATTATTTTACAAAAATGGTGAGGACTACTAAACAACTCTCTCTAGAACCTTCATTTCATACCCCGACTAGTACTCGCTACATTCTCGCCTCTTGAGAAGAAAAATAGAACAAAAGAAAAGGGTGAGCTCAACTAGCCCAGTAAAGAATGTTATGACTAAGATAATATAGAACAAATTATCGTTAGTCTTCAACAGGAAAAAAATCGATAGAATCTGATAGACAACAAGTTTCGCATCAATATTCGCAGTGAAATAATAATTCATAGAAGGGTTACGTAGAGAATGAAATCTACTATAATCTATGAATTTAACGAATCCATCATCAATATTTTATCCTCAGAACATCAATCAATATTCATCTCAAATCAAATATTCATCTTTGCACTACTGAGCCAAAGATATTCATCGATCGGTCATGTTCATCTCAACACTGCTCATCTTCGCACTAAAGGCCAATGATATTCATCGATTGGTTATGTTTATCTCAACACCTGTTCATCTTTGCACTACGGGCCAAAGATATTCATAAGAAAATCAACCTTCTTTACAGGCCAAAGATATTCAGTAACATCATCATTTAGGACTGAGGATGATGAAAATAATTTTAAAGAAAACGAATCCAGTGAAACAAAAGAACAAATATTAAGGATTCGTATTTTAAACAATCCAAGTTCAAAAATACTTTATAAGTAATCAGAGTGGAGTAAAATTCAAGAAAGATCAAAACATGGATACAATCAAAGCTAGTATCCATAATAGATATTTTGAACGAAAAACAAAAATTTAATTTTTCTCGTGAATAAGGTCGTGATATCATGTGAATAAAGTCAGAGTATCGTGAATAGTAACTCCGACACCAAAAGATAGAAATTTCACAAAAAATATCATCATGCTTCGTGAATAGTAACTCGTGAATAGTAACTCATGAATAGTAACCCCGACATGAAAAATTTCCAAATTTGATAAAAGTTCCAACCAATATTTCAGCATAATGATATTGAAAAAATAATATCATTTGAGAAGAAAATAACATCCCTTACAATCCCTTAAAATCCCTTACCTCGAAAGACAGTACTTCTAGTTGAAACACCGGATATAGGCTATGACTTGAACTTGCACCGTATAGCAATACTCAAAGTATACTCAAAATACTCACAAGAATACGCCGATAATATAGAGAGAAAACTTGGAGTTTACGGTGTGATTTTCAATTCTAACCCAAGACCCTATTTATAGGAAAATGCTTAGAACACCAAAGTAGAAAATTTATTAAAATATTTATTATTATTTTCTAAAACTTCCTACGCATATGTTTCTTAATCCAAGATCGACCACACATGTAGCCCACCTCCCAAAAAGTAATAAAACGTTTTTCTTATTTAAAATAATTAAAACTTCCAAAAATCAATTATTTTGAGCTTGAACTTCAATAATTCATAATAAATAGCCTTTTATCAAAAAATTCAATCTCGAGACTTTTTATAGGAAATTCAATTCTCTACAACTTTACGTAAGAAAGTTTTTCCAAATTCCAAATGAAAATTGATCAAATCCACAAACAGACGATTTTACAAGCTATAATCAAATTTCAATCGAGAAATGGGTCTACTGACACACAAAAATCTGCTTTTAATATTTATTGCAACAAAAATACTCTTTTCCTCAGATATCTCATATATCCCACATTCATTGTAAAAATATCACCATTATTATATTATATTAAAATATAATAATATATTTAAATGAATTATTTTATCGAGAAAAAGATAAAATTTCAATTTTCAACAATTGTCACTTTAAAAAATTTTCCATCTATATCCACATAAAATCAATATTTTCGTTATCATATAAATCAATAATTAATTATTCACAAATAATATTACAGAATCACAATCTCGGGCAACCAGTAGTTCCTGGAAAGAGGGGGCTTTCCAATAAGGTTCTCTCCTTACTGGCACGCAATTAGGTGACCAAACCTCTCCTTAGACAGAACTTTCTAGACATTGCCAATAATGTTATCCAATAATATTATTCAGATAATATGAATTATTGTCTGACAATGGAAAATACTTGTAATGACAATTTATTGAAACAATAGTAATATAAAATATCAATGCAGCAATTATTGAATCAATAAAATAAAATACTGAATAGTAATTACTGTAATAATTATTGAGTAGTGTCTTCTTACGTAAGAATCAATAATTGGTGCAATACCGTGTGCTACTGTTCAACAACGCGTATTAGTGTGTTTTAACCACCGGGTATTCCAACAAGATAATCTGTAAATAACTACAATAGCTATTTATAAACAACTTATATTTGTCGCTTTTCTTCATCCAATCACTTTCCGTTATGGGGCCCATAAAAGACTCGCAAATCAAATATTTAATATTCCCCGACAGCATCGAATATTCCACGACCAAACGAATATTCCCAACAATAATGAATATTTTATAATAATTTTCTTATTCAAATATTTGCGTATTTTACCCATAACTATCCACATTAATCAAATCAACCCTTACTATTTCAAAATAATAAATAGAGGAAAATAAATTTCATTTATTAATAATTTGGGGTCTTACAACCTCCCTCCTTATGAAATTTCGTCCTTGAAATTGACGACGTCATTCTGGTATTTCAAAAGATGAGAATACCTCACTTTCATTTCGCTTTCCAACTCCCGGTCATTTCCTCAATAAAGATGGTTTCTCCACAAAACTTTAACTTGTGGTATAACCTCAGTACATAGGACATGTTCTTTCTATCCAAGATCTTGACAGTACTTCCTCATATGTTAAGTCTTCTACTATCTCATCCGGTTCTAACTCAATGACATGGTTCGGTCGTCCACATATTTACGTAACATCGATACGTAAAAACGCATGAACACGCATCATACTTGGCGGTAAAAGCGAGTCTATAGGCCACGCTTCTATTCGATCGAGAATTTAAAATGGATTAATAAATCGAAGGTTTGAGCTTTCCTCACCTCACCGATTCTCGCTTTTGAAATAACAACTTCTTGCACCTCCTTCTTCAAATTCATCACCCGATGTGTAGCTTGAATGACTTTTAAACTTTATCGATTAAAGTCGATTATACTCGTATATCATCAATGTGGGTACCTAGAGTTTTCATATCCATCTCTATTATTTATAAATTATACAAAATTAGTCTTTGACAATATTGTACTCAGATTTGTATCGATCTTCTACTCAACACGCCGGCTACCACGTTCGCTTTTCCAGGATGGCATGGTCAGAACATGTGCTGAAATGAGTCTCCTCTTGAGTTCTTCGAAGCTCTTCCCACATTCCTTGCTCCATTCGAATTTTGTATCTCTACGAGTCAGCTGAGTTAATGGACTAACGATTTGAGAAAATCTTTTCACGAATCTCCGTTAATAACCAACTAAGCCTAGAAAGCTACGTATTTCGATTACTAACTTAGGTTGCTCTCAACTGTGACTCATATCTCAATCTTGGATAGCACGTCACAATGGCACCTATCAGTTTACTACCGCATGAATATGGTGTCCCCTACGGAGAGTCTGGCTTCGATGCATTCCACAAAGGAAGTCACCAGATAAAGGCTCAGGTACCAAATTCTATAGTTGAATTTTTAACTCCTGAAGTTCAATAAGAGCCATTCGATATGAGATTTTAGAAATGAGTTTTGTACCGGGTTCAAAGTCGATACAAAATTTAATATCAGTCTTTGGGAGTAAACCAAGAAATTCTTCAGGAAATACGTCAGGAAAAATCAATAACAACAAGAATATTATCCAAATCTGACGTGTCTTTATTCAAATCCATAACATGGACTAAGAAGACTTGACATCCATAATAAACGAATGACTTCATGGCTTGATATGAAAATGTTTGACTACAATGGTTTGATTGCTTGAATTCGAATAATAGGTTGCTTAGGAATATGAAAACTAATAACCTTACAAAAGTAATCAATTTCGGCATGATGAGTAGTTAACCTTAAAATCACATCAAAAGTAAATATCTCTATAGAAATAAGGTTAATAGGTAATGTGATAGTGCCAACCTGAATCAAGCAAGATTTCTAAACAACGGATGTAATGAAAGTTTCTCCTAACGGAGTCTCCATAAATAGGTCAAAGTCTAATTTCTCCATAGTCAAGTTCAAACGTTGAGTGCAAGCAAGAGAGATAAAAGAATGGGTAGAACCGGTATCTAGTAAGGTATAAACTTCGCAAGAATTTATAATTAACTAACCCGTGCTAACTTCGTTCGGGTTCTTCGCATTTTGACCGGTCACGACAAACGCTCTTCCAGGAACCGTTGACTTTGACTTTTCTGGGACATCCTTTTGAGTCACCATTCCATTGGGATCGGGTTTCGATATCGTCTAATCTCGAGCGATATGTCCTTCTTTTCCACAATTATAGCATACCTTAAACTGCTGTTGGGCGGTTTTGGTGATATGTCCCTCTTTCCCGCATTTGTAACATACGACCGGTGGTCTTTCTCCTCCTTGGAACCGATTCTTCTTTGGTGTTGACGTCTTCACATGGTCATTGTTGAATCTCCTCTTTTTAAAATCTCCTCCCGACTCGCTTCTTCTATTTTCATGGCCACGATTACCACCGGAGTGGTTACCGCCTTTGTCCGCTTTCTTCTTTCTCCGCCGGTTATCGTTATTCTCGATGATCGCTATCTTGGATGATCCTAGTTATGGTCCCTCGGTTGAACGTATTTGTTATCTCGCTCTAACAACCGAGCCTTGTTGACAACATCCGAATAGAGAAAAATTTATGAGAAATGAGATCTTGACGTATCTCGGGTTTCAAACCTCTCGAAACATCCGCGTCATCTTTCTCATTCTCCACCAAATGAGGTGCAAACTGGATAACTCCGCTGAACTTAGCCTCGTCTTTGGGACACCGCCATGTTATTCTCGCTCGATCAGCCTAATAAACTCCACTTTCTTACGTATAGACGAATACTTTCGAAAGTACTTGTCGTTGAACTGCTTCAAACGTCTCCCACGACATCGAAAGTGCAATTTGGATGGGTACGCTTCACGATTCCCACCAATGTCTCGCCTCGTTCTGAACATAAAAGTAGCGAATGGAACTTTTTGTTCCTCCGTGCATCCCAAGACATCGAATATCTTGGTAATTTGTTTGACCCACGCCTCCGCCTTTAATCGAATCGACTTTCCCCGAATTGGTGGTCCCAACTCTTTGAATCGCTTGGTTGTGACCACCGGTGAATTGCTATCATTTCCTCCCTGTATTTTGAACACAAGTCTCCTCGTCTAATTTTGCATGAATCGCTGCAAAAGCTTCTAAACATCCCTCGTTCATCATCTCGCTTTCGGTTGGTGTTGTTCACAGGAGGTACATTGCAAACTGTTGCACGTTCTCCTCGTTGGTAAGTACATGCATCTCCACGGTCTCATTTACTCCACTGTTAATATTCTCAGACGACATTCTCAAATACTGTCATAAAACAAGGGTTAATTAAGGAAATCAATATATCACATAATATCCCTATATAGTAACCAACTAACAAATAAGCTTAGGTAGGACACACTAGCGAAGGATTTACTCGTCTCTCCCCTCCTAGTTCTATTCCCCGATCTCCGCCAGAGATCATATCCCTAAGCTCTGATACCAACTGTGACGCCCCCAAAATAGGTCCATTCCACCCAACCCAATCTGAGTCGCCAAATATATGGTACATAAATAACTACAACTTTATTATTACAACATATAAACTGTGAGTTTAAATACAGATATTGCCATCTAGACAATATCCACACGCAAATAAATCCCCATCATAATTATTGATACATTATTTTACAAAAATGGTGAGGACTACTAAACAACTCTCTCTAGAACCTTCATTCCATATCCCGACTAGTACTCGCTACATTCTCGCCTCCTGAGAAGAAAAATGGAACAAAAGAAAAGGGTGAGCTCAACTAGCCCAGTAAAGAATGTTATGACTAAGATAATATAGAACAAATTATCGTTAGTCTTCAACAGGGAAAAATCTGATAGAATACAATAGACAACAAGTTTCAGATCAATATTCGCAGAATGAAATAATAATTCATGAAGGGTTACGTAGAGAATGAAATCTACTATAATCTATGAATTTAACGATCCATCATCAATATTTTATCCCTGTAACATCAATCAATATTCATCTCAAATCAAATATTCATCTTTGCACTACAGGCCAAAGATATTCATCAATCGGTCATGTTCATCAACACCTGTTCATCTTCGCACTAAAGGCCAAAGATATTCATCAGTCGGTCATGTTTATCTCAACACCTGTTCATCTTTGCACTACGGGCCAAAGATATTCATAAGAAAATCAACCTTCTTTACAGGCCAAAGATATTCAGTAACATCATCATTTAGGACTGAGGATGATGAAAATAATTTTAAAGAAAACGAATCCAGTGAAACAAAAGAACAAATATTAAGGATTCGTATTTTAAACAATCCAAGTTCAAAAATACTTTATAAGTAATCAGAGTGGAGTAAAATTCAAGAAAGATCAAAACATGGATACAATCAAAGCTAGTATCCATAGAGATATTTTGAACGAAAAACAAAAATTTAATTTTTCTGTGAATAGTCAGATATCGTGAATAAGTCCAGATCATCGTGAATAAGAACTCAACACCAAAAGATAGAAATTTCACAAAAATATCATCATGCTTCGTGAATAGTAACTCGTGAATAGTAACTCATGAATAAGTAACCCCGACATGAAAAAGTTCCAAATTTGATAAAAGTTCCAACTAATATTTCAAAGATAATGATATTGAAAAAATAATATCATTTGAGAAGAAAATAACATCCTTACAATCCCTTAAAATCCCTTTACCTCGAAAAGACAAGTACTTCTAGTTGAAACACCTGGATATAAAGCTATGACTTGAACTTGCACCGTATAGCAATACTCAAAGTATACTCAAAATACTCACAAGAATACGCTCGATAATATAGAGAGAAAACTTCAGTTTAATTGTGATTTTCAATTCTAACCCAAGACCCTATTTATAGGAAAATGCTTAGAACACCAAAGTAGAAAATTTATTAAAATATTTATTATTATTTTCTAAAACTTCCTACGCATGTTTCTTAATCCAAGATCAGCCACACATGTAGCCCACCTCCCAAAAAGTAATAAAACGTTTTTCTTATTTAAAATAATTAAAACTTCTAAAATCAATTATTTGAGCTTGAAACTCAATAATTCATAATAAATAGCCCTTTTATCAAAAAATTGAATCTCAAGACTTTTTATAGAAATTCAATTCTCTACAACTTTACGAAGAAAGTTTTTCCAAATTCCAAATGAAATTGGCCCAAATCCACAAACAGACGATTTTACAAGCTATAATCAAATTTCGGTTAAAAATGGGTCTACTGAACACACAAAATCTGCTTTTAATATTTATTGCAACAAAATACTCTTTTCCTCAGTATACTCATATATCCCACATTCATTGTAAAAATATCACCATTATTATATTATTAAAATATAATAATATATTTAAATGAATTATTTTATCGTAAAAAAGATAAAATTTCAATTTTCAACAATTGTCACTTTAAAAATTTTCTCCATCTATATCCACATAAAATCAATATTTTCCTCATCATATAAATCAATAATTAATTATTCACAAATAATATTACGAATCACAATCTTCGCAACCGTAATCGCTCCTGGAGAGGGAGGGGCTTTCCAATAAGGATCTCTCCTTACTCGCACGCAATTAGGTGACCAAACCTCTCCTTAGATGTAACTTTCTAGACATTGTCAATAATGTTATCCAATAATATTATTCGGATAATATGAATTATTGCTCGATAATGGAAAATACTGTGTAATGACAATTTATTGAAACAACGATAAATATAAAATATCAATGCAAAGAATTATTGAATCAATAAAATAAAATATTGAATAGTAATTACTCGTAACAATTATTGAGTAGTGCCTTCTTACGTAAGAATCAATAATTGGTGCAATACTGCAGTATTATTCTTGCTTCAACAACGCCGTATTATTAGTGTTTTATCCACCGGTATTCCAACAATGATTAATTCAGGTAATAACTACACGCGTTATTTATAAACAACTTATATTTGTCGTTTTCTTCATCCAATAGCTTTTCAGTTATGGGGCCCACAAAAGATCGCTACCGTCGCATGCGAATATTCCTGACAATCTGAATATTCCACGACCAAACGAATATTCCCCGACAATAATGAATATTTTATAACCATTTGCTTATTCTAAATATTTGCGTATTTTACCCATAACTATCTACATTAATCAAATCAACCCTTACTATTTCAAAATAATAAATAGAGGAAAATAAATTTCATTTATTAATAATTTGGGGTCTTACATGAAAGTAGTATGCACACAAGCCAATCATGTTTGATGATAAAGCATATACTTTGTAACAATCTTATTCATTTATTAATAAAAAGTATTAATTTATTAAAGGCTTTTAATTATCTACACGATGTTATTTTATAATATGTGATAAACCATAGTTTTAAGCAATGCTTTTAGAATAATGATGATGATCATTCTAATGAGATCTAAATTTCTTAGAAAGCTTAAAACTAAAATAGTTCCCAATCATTGGATTACTAAATTGGGGATTAGTGAATCCTGATAGATTGGTACATACGTTGTTTGCTTTCATTGGATGAGGATGATTGATCTCATGATCATTTGTGTGGAGACATTAAAGCAAGTATGTAGGTGCTTATTAGAGAATAAGTTCACTTTGAACGCATTGGCTTGCTAAGAAATACCTAATGGAGTTTTACTTGCTGTCGATAGGAATTCTGTAGTGATAGTAGTCTAGTGATCCTTGGACTTGAGATCATCATAAGATCTCTGTGTATGATGAGTTATACTTTGACTTATTCCTTAAGACCCTTAGGGTATATCAAAGGGTATGCTTGGGTATAATAAGTTGTACATGGAGATAATGTATGATCAATAAAAATCTACCACTTATTAAAAGAAGAGAAATGTCCTATGTGATTCGATAAATGACAACCCAAGTAGTCCTTGGCAAGCGTAATGAAATTAGAAAGGAGTTTCTAATTTGCATTATTTGGTGTTGTGCATTTAAGAGTCGAAATACATATAATTAAATAAAATAAGACTTGATGTAATTCCATGTCTTATATTTAATTGGGACATTGTATGGTGGAAGGATTGAATTGTCTTTCAGAACTATTTACTCAAAGGTTCTTTTATGATTAATGTTGAAATCTATATTATCTCGGAAAGTCGCTTGATCGCTAGGAGAACTTATCCTATTGTAGAATAAATATTATTTATTTAAATAAATTAATTGTTTAATTTATTTATTTAAATAAGATTAGAATTGTTCTAATTGATTTATTCACAACCCATTTAATATGGAGAACCTAAAGGGTCACATTATTTAAGAAGTTAATGGCATAATCGTAATAATATGTTATGTATATTTAATTTAATCTATGGTGATAGAATAAATTAAATAGCTTAATATTATTATTTAATATTTTAGAAATATTAAATATAAATTAATAAGAGGAGTCTTATTAATATTATTACAATTATTATTATTATTTTAATTTCTAAAAGTGTTTAGAAATTAATTTAATATAAGTACTCTCATTTATTCCTAATAGGATTAGGAGGGAAAATTAGTTAAAGGAGTTTAATTAATTATTCCTAATAAGATTAGGGAGCCCATTTAATTAAAAGAGTTTAATTAAATAATACCTTATTTTATTAAATAAGGTTACCTGATATCTTTATAAGATGAGTCTTATATCAGATATCAAGATATACGTAATTCCAATAGTTGGAGAGAACGCTCTTTTTCTATAGAGATAGAAAAACTAGGGTTTAGCCAACCACCCATCTTCTTAAATCCTTCTTCTTCCTTGGTGGATCACCTCTAGAGGCCAAACACTTGGGTGGCTAACGTTGATCAAAGGAAGGAACCAAACCCAGTGGATTCAAGTTGAATGCGAAAAGGATTGGAGGTGAACTTGTACTTGAGGAAGCTCGGATCTTCAAGGGTATGATACTTGTTCTTTCTTTTTCCTTTAATTAATAATTGTGTATAAAGGGTGATCCGGGTATATGGTTTGTAAAAATTTTAAACTCTGATTTTACACGTTTCCGCATTATTTTTGCAATTTGATTGCGTTCTTTAATATTACAAACCTAACAGTGGTGTCAGAGCCAAACTTTTATGCGAATTATTAATTGTTTTAATTTGATATGTATATTGATATGTGTTTAGAACAATTTAATTGGGCATAGTTTTATTGTATAAAATTTATTCAAAAAAAAACAAAAAACAAAAAACAAAACTCATCACGAACACGAGCTGCAGATTTTCGAAAGCTTTTATTTATCGCGAACTGAATTTTTACGTGGATGTTGATTTGATTAGTCAAATTGCTAAAGACTTTTCGGTAAAAAAAAAAAAAAAGGTACTGTTTTTTTTTTCAGTCAATTTTTTTTTTTGAAAGCTGATTCACGAATTCAAGGGTCATGCGAATTTGAAAAAAGGCAGGTCATGCGAATTTGAAAATGCAGATCATGGAATTTTGGATTTCAAGGATTCACGTGGATTATAACTTTATTATATATATATATAATATATTACGAATATATATATATATATATATATATTCTTAATTATTATATAATTAAAATAAAAGTTTATTTTAATTTTAAAATAAAAGGTTTATTTTAATATTAAAATATAAAGTTTATTTTAATTTTAAAATTAAATCTCATGCTTACTAATTAGAGTTGGAATTGGATTCCATGATAACTAATTGGAGTTGAAATTGGATTCTATTTTTCCTTAAATAAAGGAGTTTATTTTGATATGAAATTAGATTTCATATTATTCAAAATAAAAGAGTTTATTTGTGAATAGAAAAAAAAATCAGTCTTTCCTTAAATAAAGGAGTTTATTTAGATATGAAATAAGATTTCATATTATTCAAAATAAAGGAGTTTATTTGTGAATAGAAAGAAAATCCGTGTTTCCTTTAATAAAGTTTTTTTAATTGGAATTGGATTCCATAATTAATTAAAATAAAGGAGTTTATTTTGATTAAAAATTTTGATTAAAATAAAATAGTTTATTTTATTCAAAGTTGGATAAATTAAAATAAAATAGTTTTATTTTGATTTAAATTTGGATTAAAATAAAGGAGTTTATTTTGATTCAAAATTAGATTTTATACTAACTAAATTTGCCCATTAAATGATATCAATATATATATTGAATGTTTATTATTCATCGATGAATGGTATGTATTGATGCATATGGTGATATGTATGATAATAAATGGGATTGATTATGGATTAATGACCAAATGTGATTGGATTTTATTTTAGTTGGATGCATGAATGTATGGATTTTATTAAATGGGAATTCTGCGTACCTCGTCTTCTCTAATTTTTCTTAATGTAAATTCTATCTCCTCCTATGTACTTCCCTCGATCACGATCAAGGTTTCTATTTATTTTAAATAGTTTTGTAATAGGAATAGTTAGAATTAATTTTGAAAATTGGAGATCAAGGAGCAAGGAGCTTGAAGACCCGTTTGTAATGGAGCCCGGGTTTAAATGTAATAGTTATATTTAAATATTATTTCTTGCACCCCTAGGGTTTGACCTTTTGGTTCACTTGGTGGCTCTAGTGAACCAAACTAGAATAAAATTCCATAATCAATCCGGGTAGAATATAGTATTCTATATGTGCATGCTTATACTATATATATTATATATTATGCAAACATGCTTCGCATGTTTATTAATATAACGCCGTATTTTATATATATATATAAATGCATGCGCTAAAAACAAGATGAGACAAATTAATAACAAACCCTCAATTTTTATATTAAGTCCTAAGCGTTCAAAGATATTTGGAATATCGAACGTCGCCTTCTAGCATGATAAAATTAATAGAGTATTAAATATTTAATATGAGTTTGTTGTGTCACCACAAGGCAAGTATTAAGTATTTAAGATGTTAATTTATCACATTTGATGCTTATAAAGAAAATTGAACAATATTGTTTTGTTGTGTCACCACAAGGATGATATTTTTCTTTTTGAATATATGGAGTGCTAGGTCGGACTTAACTTGGATAATTTTGATTCGAAAAGCCACCACTTGATCAAAATAATCTAAGAGGCAAAAGAAAAGGAGTTGCATAGTTGATGTAATTGACAAAAGTTGTCTACCTATTTATTTATATATAGTTTGTTGTGTCACCACAAGGCTATATACATTTGAAATGGGATCCTTATTCTCACTAGCAAATCTTTAATTAGATTTTGCCGAACTATATAAGTGAGGGTAATATAGTTTGAAGAAAATAGTGGGAGATACCAATTTAAAACAAGACCTAAATTATTTTGGTAATTAATAAAAGAATGTATGTTATATGGAGCCCGGGTTTAAATGTAATAGTTATATTTAAATATTATTTCTTGCACCCCTAGGGTTTGACCTTTTGGTTCACTTGGTGGCTCTAGTGAACCAAACTAGAATAAAATTCCATAATCAATCCGGGTAGAATATAGTATTCTATATGTGCACGCTTATACTATATATATTATATATTATGCAAACATGCTTCGCATGTTTATTAATATACGCGTATTTTATATATATATGTGCATGCACTAAAACAAGATGAGACAAATTAATAACAAACCCCTCAATTTTTATATTAAGTCCTAAAGCTTCAAAGATATTTGGAATATCGAACGTCTTTTCTAGCATGATAAAATTAATAGAGTATTAAATATTTAATATGAGTTTGTTGTGTCACCACAAGGCAAGTATTAAGTATTTAAGATGTTAATTTATCACATTTGATGCTTATAAAGAAAATTGAACAATATTGTTTTGTTGTGTCACCACAAGGATGATATTTTTCTTTTTGAATATATGGAGTGCTAGGTCGGACTTAACTTGGATAATTTTGATTCGTGTACCACTGATCAAAATAATCTAAGAGGCAAAAAGAAAAGGAGTTGCATAGTTGATGTAATTGACAAAAGTTGTCTACCTATTTATTTATATATAGTTTGTTGTGTCACCACAAGGCTATATACATTTGAAATGGGATCCTTATTCTCACTAGCAAATCTTTAATTAGATTTTGCTTAACTATATAAGTGAGGGTAATATAGTTTGAAGAAAATAGTGGGAGATACCAATTTAAAACAAGACCTAAATTATTTTGGTAATTAATAAAAGAATGTATGTTAAAATGTTGTTAATTACAAATTCATTTACGTAATTTTACAATGTCTAAATTACTATCATCTGCGAAACATATTAGATGTTATTTAACCAAACCGTAGATTAAACGGATTGGTTAAGGAATTTGAGAATAGTTCTCATGGTGAAAAGTTATCTTATGTCCTTAATACGCCTATCCTCGCGAATGGTTGCGCATAATGCCTCCGAGGAAGACATTGCTACTTTTAGAAAGTGGCAAGATGATGCACAATTGGCTCGATGCATCATGCTCGCATCTATGAATGTAACGAGCTTCAAATCGGCATGAAATTATGGATGCTTCTACTATATTCCCGCACATCAAGTAGTTGATGGTGAGGAAAGTAGGGCCGATAGATATCGATATCTAAGGAGCTCTTCCGATCTAGAATGACCATGACACTACAAAGATGCGAGATAAAAGTCCTTAACATTATCAATTTGATTGATCAATTAGAACAACGAGTTTTGTCATGGATGGAGAGTTGAGCCAAGATTTGATCTTGCACTCAATCCCGACTCCTTTCACAATTGTTGTGAATTTTTCATATGAACAAACTAGATATCGACTCACCGATTTGCTTAACATATTGAAAATGTTGAGAGTCACTTTCCAACCAAGAAAGATCAAGTCTTCTTGGTAGGGGGCCAAAGGATCTTCGAAAGAAGAACGATTCAAAGAAGGTAAATAGAAAGGCATAAACAAAGGATAATAAGAGCAAAAGCGATACGGATAGCAAAGGAGTTTGCTTCCACCGCAATAAGCCCGACACCGGAAAGAAATCATGAGAAGCATCTTGCGCAGAGGCTAACCAAAGAAGCTTAGTGAAGTTTCGATTATAATACGCTTTTGTTCATGATTGAAATAAATTTTTCTTTAAGTCAAGGTTCTACTTGGGTATTGGATACCGACTTTGGTTATCGAAATATAGATTTATGAAGGGACCAAGTAGAAGTAGAAAGCTAAACAAATATAAGTAATCCTATATGCGGAAATGTAACAAAGGTTGCCATATTAGCCATAGAAACTTATAGTTTAGCAATGCTACTACGCAAATCTATTAAGTCAATAAGTTGTTATTGTATTCCGAGTTCTTGTTAAAATATTATTTCCATTTTATTGTTGGACAATGAAATCTTTGGTATTATAATTAAGAACAATTGTTGTTCTATTTATAATAATAATGTTTTGTATAGAATCGGAATATTACTTAATAAATTTTGTATACTTGACTTACATGAAAATAATTTTGCATATTGAACAAATTAGTATAAGAAAAGGAGATGATCATTCAAAGAGTTGAATGTGTGTATTTGCTAAAATACAAGTGTGAATTATTTGAAAGGTTCAAAGAATTGAAGTGAAACAAATTGGCAATGTATTAAGCTTCTTTGATTAGATCAAGGAATAAATACTTGTGCAATAAGTTTCTAGATCATCTCAAATGGTTTTCTCATAATGGACACATCCCGACACGCAATAATTGATTGATGTATCTCGAATGAAAAATCGTACCTTGTTGGACATGGTGCGGTCCATAATGATTTTACCGACATTCCAAAGATCCTTCAGGATCATGTCCTAGAAATGGTACGCATATCTCTTAAAAATGGTAACCTCAAAATCCATTTCAAGACTCCATAAAAGTTATGGACGGGGAGGATTCCTAATCTTAAGTATGTTAAGATAAGGGTTGTCCAACTTATGTGAAAAGGTTTCAAAGGATAAGCTTGGGACAAGATTTTATAAGTGTCGATTTGTGGGACATCCTAAAGTAAGTTTAGGGTATATGTTCTATAATCCTACTTAGCAAAAGGTGTTTGTTGCGAAAACACGCTACCTTTTAAGATAAAGGTGTTTATCATCAAGGGGCTAGTGGGAGGATAATAGATCTTGAAGAGTTCAAGAACCACAAAACACTATAAGTCAAATAAGAGGAACTCAGTAGATAGACTATTGTACCACAAATCGAATCGTAAATGCGAATAGTACCAAAGAGTATGGATTCATCATGGATGATGATGATGAGGTACACATCATAGAAGATGATGATCCAGAGTTACATTCGATGAGGTAAGACTTCTAGTGTGTAAAAAAGGGTTAGTGGGAGCGTCGTGAAATTTCTAGTATTATATGTTGATATACTACGGATGAGGAATAACATACCAATGCTACAATCAGTAAAGATAAAGTTGTCTAAACATTCCTCCACGAATGATTTGGGAAGAGTATCTTAATTGGGTATAAAATCTATATAGATAGATTCAAGAGGATGCTCGACTTAACCCAAGGAATGTATATTCATTTGATGCTAAAGTCGTTTAGCATGGCAAGCTCCAAGAGATGTTTCATGTTGATGAGCCATGGAGTGTATCTCTCTTAATAGTCCCCACAAACTTCTGAAAAGAGAGATCGCATAAGTGACAATCATGTATGCAATGAAATATACGAGACCTGATGTTGATCACTCATATTATGGAGAAGTTCACTATGAGTCGCTGAAAACATCTTAAAGTGCTTAACCTAAGCACTAAGGATGTGATCATATTCATGGTGGGTCTTAATTAAAACTAGAGGGCTTAACAGACTCAGTTTTTTCGATGCACCAAGAAGAAGTAAAAATCCACTTTAAGGTAAAGCGTTATCTTGAACAGTGGTGCAGTGAATTGAAAGGTTCCAAACAGCAAAGAGTTGTTGGTTTAGTGATAAAGACAAAGTATATAGCTATAAATGAAGCTGCAAGTTGATTGTTTGGATTAAAAGTTCATTACAAAACTAGGAATAGTTCCTAAGTCTCATCTTGGATCTAAACATGTGTTGTGGCACTTTCATTTGATTATTTGAATCATTGAAAGATGGGAAATCACTATAGAGATAGTGGAATCTCATGAACAACATTACATATCCATTAACTAAAGCTTATCCAACAGCAGGATAATCGTCACTTAGAGAAGAAGAGTATGAGATACCATGACGATTGGCTTTAGTGCAAGTGGGAGATTGAAAGTAGTATGCACACAAGCCAATCATGTTTGATGATAAAGCATATACTTTGTAACAATCTTATTCATTTATTAATAAAAAGTATTAATTTATTAAAGGCTTTTAATTATCTACATGATGCTGTTTTATAATATGTGATAAACCCATAGTTTTAAGCAATGCTTTTAGAATAATGATGATGATCATTCTAATGAGATCTAAATTCTTAGAAAGCTTAAAACTAAAATAGTTCCCAATCATTGGATTACTAAATTGGGGATTAGTGAATCCGGATAGATTGGTATATACGTTGCTTACTCATTGGATGAGGATGATTGATCTCATGATCATTTGTGTGGAGACATTAAAGCAAGTTTGTAGGTGCTTATTAGAGAATAAGTTCACTGAACGTGGTTTGCTAAGGAATACCTAATGGAGTTTTACTTTTTGTCAATAGGAATTCTGTAGTGATAGTAGTCTAAGTGATCCTTGGACTTGAGATCATCATAGTATCTTGTGTATGATGAGTTATACTTTGACTTATTCCTTAAGACCCTTAGGGTATATCAAAGGGTATGCTTGGGTATAATAAGTTGTACATGGAGATAATGTATGATCAATAAAGAATCTACCACTTCATTAAAAGAAGAGAATGTTCTATGTGATTCGATAAATGACAACCCAAGTAGTCCTTGGCGGCGAATGAAATTAGAAAGGAGTTTCTAATTTGCATTATTTAGTGTTGTGCATTTAAGAGTCGAAATACATATAATTAAATAAAATAAGACTTGACAATAATTCCATGTCTTATATTTAATTGGGACATTGTATGGTGAAAGGATTGAATTGTATGCAGTAACTATTTACTCAAAGGTTCTTTTATGATTAATGTTGAAATCTATATTATCCGGAAAGTCGTTGATCGCTAGGAGGCTTATCCCTATTGTAGAATAAATATTATTTATTTAAATAAATTAATTGTTTAATTTATTTATTTAAATAAGATTAGAATTGTTCTAATTGATTTATTCACAACCGGTTTAATATGGAGAACCTAAAGGGTCACACCATAAAAGGAAGAATAATTATTTAAGAAGTTAATGGCATAATCGTAATAATATGTTATGTATATTTAATTTAATCTATGGTGATAGAATAAATTAAATAGCTTAATATTTATTATTTAATATTTTAGAAATATTAAATATAAATTAATAAGAGGAGTCTTATTAATATTATTACAATTATTATTATTATTTTAATTTCTAAAAGTGTTTAGAAATTAATTTAATATAAGTACTCTCATTTATTCCTAATAGGATTAGGAGAGAAAATTAGTTAAAGGAGTTTAATTAATTATCCCTAATAAGATTAGGGAGCCCATTTAATTAAAAGAGTTTAATTAAATAATACCTTATTTTATTAAATAAGGTTACCTGATATCTTTATAAGATGAGTCTTATATCAGATATCAAGATATACGTAATTCCAATAGTTGGAGAGTACGCTCTTTTTCTATAGAGATAGAAAAACTAGGGTTTAGCCAACCACCCATCTTCTTAAATCCTTCTTCTTCCTTAGTGGATCACCTCTAGAGGCCAAACACTTGGGTGGCTAACGTTGATCAAAGGAAGGAACCAAACCCGGTGGATTCAAGTTGAATGCGAAAAGGATTGGAAGTGAACTTGTACTTGAGGAAGCTCGGATCTTCAAGGGTATGATACTTGTTCTTTCTTTTTCCTTTAATTAATAATTGTGCATAAAGGGTGATCCGGGTGTATGGTTTGTAAAAATTTTAAACTCTGATTTTACACGTTTCCGCATTATTTTTGCAATTTGATTGCGTTCTTGAATATTACAAACCTAACATTACAATCATGGCCACGATGACCACCAGAGTGGTTACCGCCTTTGTTCATATTTTTCCCTCCTCGTTGGTTATCATCGCTCGATGACTAACCAATCCACCAGTATGACCACAGTTGTGGTCCCTCAATTGAACATACTCATTATCTCACTCTAATAATTGAGCCCTATTTACAACATCTGAATATAAAGAAAATTTATGAGATATAAGATATTGTCGAATCTCGGGCTTTAGACCTCTCAGAAACATCCTCGTCATTCGTTCCTCATTTTCGACCAAATGAGGTGCAAACTGGATAACTCTGCAAACTTTGCCTCGTCTTTGACACCGTCGTCATGTTGTTTTGTTCGAAATCGATAAACTCCACCTCCTTCATATAGAAATACTTTCGTGAAAGTACTTGTCATTGAATAGTTTCTGAAACGCTTCCCAAGACATCTTTGAAATACGGCAATTTGGTAGAGTGCGCTTCACGATTCCCACCGATGTCTGCCTCACCGCGGAACATAAAGGTGGCGAATAGAACCTTCTGTTCCTCCATGCATCCCAAGACATCGAATATCTTGATAATTTACTTGACCCATGTTTTCGCCATGATCGGATCCGGCTTTCCCTTAAATTCTGGTGGTCCCAACTCCTTGAACTGCTTGGTTGTGACAAGCCGCGCATTGCTATCATTTCCACCCGTATTTTGTGCACGGTTCTCCCTCGTCTGGTTTTGCATGAACTGCAAAAAGCTCCTAAACATTCCATCATTCATCGTTTGCTCGGTAGTGTTGTTTACAGGAGGAATATTGCCTTCCAGTTGCACGTTCTCCTGGTTTGTAACTAAAGGTTGTTCCATAGTCTCATACACTCCATTGTTAACGTTCTCAGTGGCCATTCTTAATATCGCCATAAAAACAAGGGTTAATTAAACAAATTAACATATCACATAATATCCCTATATTATGACCGACCAACAAATAAGCTTAGATAAGACACACTAGCGAAGGATTTACTCATCTCTCCTCCTAGTTCTATTTCCCGATCTCCTGGAGACCATATCCCTAAGCTTTGATACCAATCGTGACGCCCCCAAAATAGGTATACAACACCCATTCTCGAGTCGCCAAATACATGGTACGTAAAGCAAACTACAACTTCAATAATACAATTGTCGTGCAAAATACGACAACACATACTGTGAGTTTAAATACAAATATTGTCTTCTGACAATATCCACACTCAAATAAGTCCTCGTTATAATTATTCAAACACTATTTTACGTAAATAGTGAGGATTTTGCTAAAACATCTTTCTAGAACCATCACTCAGCACCCCAACTAGTTCTGCTCGCTATGTTCTCACCTCCCGAGAAAAATGGAACAAAAAGGAAAAGGGTGAGCTCAACTAGCCCAAAGAAAGAATATTATGACTAAGATAATATACAACAAATTATTGTTAGTCTTCAACAGGGAAAAATCGATAAAATATAATAGCCAACAAGTTTTAGATCAACAACTGCAATCGGAAGCAACAATCCATTAGAAGAGTCAGTAGAGAATGAGTTCTACTATCTTCTAAGATTTAAAAGTTCATCATCAATATTTTATCCCCAGTAACAACAATCAATATACATCTTTAATCAAATATTCATCTTTGCACTCTGAGCCAAAGATATTCATTTGTATCACCAGTTGGTCATGTTCATCTCAACACTGCTCATCTTTGCACTACGGGCCAAAGATATTCATCGATTAATCATTTATCTTTTTCTACAGGTAGAAGATATTTAGTAATATCATCATTTAGGATTTGAGAATGATGAAAAATATTTTAAAGAAAACGAATCCAATTGAAACGGAAGGACAAATAGTAGGGATTCAGTATAACAGTTTATCCAAGATCAATAATACTTCATAAATACCAATTTTGAAGCGAAATTCAAAATAAAGATCAAAACATGGATACAATCAAAGATAGTAACCATAATAGACATCTTGGACAAAAAGAAGAAAATTTTATTTTTCTATGAATAGTGCCAGATTCGTGAATAGTGCCATATATACGTGAATAGTAACCCCCAGAGCACAAAAAATTCCAAATTTGATAAAAATTCGATCAATACTTGGCGTAATGATATTGAAGAAATAATATCATATATGAAGAAAATAACATCCTTACCTCAAAATATCAATTATTTAAATCGGAATATCGGATAAATTCAAGGAAACTTGCACCGATGAATAGAAACTCACAAAGTATCTAAATACTCACAAAATACACTCAATAATCCGAGAGAGAGAGAGAAAAACTTGTTTCGGTGTGATTTTCAATTCTAACTTAGCCCTCTATTTATAGGAAAATGTTAATGACTTGACTGCAACTTTGATGGCTTTACCTGCTACTATTCCCACCCACCACATTTGAAATAAATTCAGCACATTTCTTCACCAACCACAAGTGGGGCCCACTCAATTCTAGAATTTTCCACCAAAATCATTTATAAACCTAATTTTTGAATCATTCACCTCTTAAAATTCATAACAAATCATACGTTCATTTTTAACGGTTCAAAATTTGTGGACATATACTCAACTTATATATGTATAACATATCCAAAAATTACAACGATCTAACGGTCGGATTATAAATTATAACTCACACAATATATCTCAAAAACACTGGTTTAATTTTTAATACCTTCATTCCGACTAAAATACTGATAAAAACCTCAACATTAACTCTTTCATTTTTAACCACAATAAATATATCCAACATTTATATCCACATAAAATAAATATTTCCTTATCATATAAATCAATAATTAATTATTCACAAATAATATTACGAGTAATCACATTTATGACAACCAAAGTAGCTCCGTGAAAGAGGGCTTTCCAATAAGAATTTCTCCTTATTGGCGCACATTAGGTGACCAAACCTCTCCTTGACGTAACTTTCTAGACATTGCCAATAATGCTATCTAATAATATTATTCAAATAATATGAATTATTGATCCGATAATGGAAAATCTTGTCAAGCGATGACAATTATTGAAACAACAATAATATAAAATATCAATGCAAAGAAATTATTGAATCAATAAAATAAAATATTGAACAATAACTCACCGTAACAATTATTGAGTAGTGCCTTCACGTAAGGATCAATAATTCATCAATACACATTGCATCCACGCCAGACATTCAGTATTTTAACCACCGGGTATTCCAACAATGTTAATTGGTAACAACTATGCCGTTATTTATAAAAACTCAAACTTGTCGCTTTCTTCATACGACGACATTATTCTATTATAGGGCCCACAAATGATCAAGGCACTGCCGTAAATTTAATATTCCACGACAACAAGAATATTCCACGACCAAAACGAATATTCCCCGACAACAATGATTATTTTATAACCACTTGCATATATTTTACAAAATTTGCACATTTCACCCATAACCGTAGAGAATTATATCAAATTAATACATTATTATTCACAAATATAATTAGAGGAAATTCGATTTTATTTATAATAAGTTGGGGTCTTACATATACATTTTGACTTTTTAAAGTCAATTCGCTAAATTCTAAAATTCAAATTGATATAAGTTGGTTCAAATTTTGAAAACAACAAAGATAATAATTAGTAGTGTTTTATAGTTAGTTTACAATTGTTATGTTTGTTATATTAAAACTAAATAGCTTCATATCAATGACATGGTTCGGGTCATCCACATATTTACGTAACATCGATACGTGAAAAACGTTATGAACACGCATCATACTTGGCGGTAAAATGAGTCTATAGGCCACAGTTCCTATTCGATCGAGAATTTAAAATGGATTAATAAATCGAAGGTTTGAGCTTTCCTCACCTCACCGATTCTCGCTTTTGAAATAACAACTTCTTGCACCTCCTTCTTCAAATTCATCAGCTCCAGTGTGTAGCTTGAATAAATTTTTAACTTTATCGATTAAAGTCGATTATACTCAGATATCATCACGTGGGTACCTAGAGTTTTCATCTCCATCTCTATTATTTATAAATTATACAAAATTAGTCTTTGACAATATCGTACTTTCGTGCTTATACGATCTTCTACTCAACACGTCACGCCTACCACGTTCGCTTTTCCGGGATGGCATGGTCGTAACATGTCTTTGAAATGAGTCTCCTCTTGAGTTCTTCGAAGCTCTTCCCACATTCCTTGCTCCATTCAAATTTTGTATCTCTACGAGTCAGCTGAGTTAATGGACTAACGATTTGAGAAAATCTTTTCACGAATCTCTGTTAATAACCAACTAAGCCTAGAAAGCTACGTATTTCGATTACTAACTTAGGTTGCTCTCAATCGTGACTCATATCTCAATCTTGGATAGCACGTCACAATGGCACCTATCGGTTTACTCTGCCGCATGAATATGGTGTCCCCTACGGAGAATCGGCTTCGGCATTTCCACAAAGGAAGTCACCAGATAAAGGCTCAGTACCAAATTCTATAGTTGAATTTTAACTCACGAAGTTCAATAGAGCCATTCGATATGAGATTTTAGAAATGAGTTTTGTCTGGGGTTCAAAGTCGATACAAAATTTAATATCGATCTTTGGGAGTAAACCAAGAAATTCTTCGAAATACGTCGGAAAAATCAATAACAACAGAATATTATTCAAATCGACGTGTCTTTATTCAAATCCATAACATGGACTAAGAAAACTTGACATCCGTAATAAACGAATGACTTCATGGCTTGATATGAAAATGTTTGACTACAATGGTTTGATTTCTTGAATTCGAATAACAGGTTGCTTAGGAATATGAAAACTAACAACCTTACGAAAGTAATCAATTTCGGCATGATGAGTAGTTAACCTTAAAATCACATCAAAAGCAAATATCTCTATAGAAATAAGGTTAATAGGTAATGTGATAGTGCCAACCTGAATCAAGCAAGATTTCTAAACAACGGATGTAATGAAAGTTTCTCCTAACGGAGTCTCCATAAATAGGTCAAAGTCTAATTTCTCCGTAGTCAAGTTCAAACGTTGAGTGCAAGCAAGAGAGATAAAAGAATGGGTAGAACCCCAGATCTAGTAAGGTATAAACTTCGCAAGAATTTATAATTAACTAACCCGTGCTAACTTCGTTCGGGTTCCTCGCATTTTTGACCGGTCCACGACAAACGCTCTTCCGAGAACCGCTTGACTTTGACTTTTCCGGGACATCCTTTTGAGTCATCATTCATTGACTGGTTTTCGATATCGTCATAATCTCGAGCGATATGTCCTTCTTCTCCACAATTATAGCATACCTTAAACTGTTGTAGGGGCGGTTTGGGGATATATCCCTCTTTCCGCATTTATAACATACTGACCGGTGGTCTTTCTCCTCCCTTGGAACCAGATTCTTTCGCTAGTGTTGACGTCTTCACATGGTCGTTGTTGAATCTCCTCTTTTAAAATCTCCTCCCACTCGCTTCTTCTATTTTCATGGCCACGATTACCACCGGAGTGGTTACCGCCTTGTCCGTATTCTTTCTTTCTCCGCCGGTTATCGTTATTCGATGATTGCTATCTTGATATGATCCTAGTTATGGTCCCTCGGTTGAACGTACTTTCGTTATCTCGCTCTAACAACCGAGCCTTGTTGACAACATCTGAATAGAGAAAATTTATGAGAAATGAGATACCGCGTATCTGCCGGGTTTTAAACCTCTCGAAACATCCGCGTCATACGTTCCTCATTCTCCACCAAATGAGGTGCAAACTCGGATAACTCCGCTTGAACTTCTTTCCGTCTTTGGGACACCGCCATGTTATTCTCGCTCCAGTCTAATAAACTCCACTTCCTTCATATAGCGAATACTTTCGTGGAAGTACTTGTCATTGAACTGCTTCTAAAACGTCTCCCATGACATGCCGAAGTGCAATTTGGATGGGTACGCTTCACGATTCCCACCAATGTCTGCCTCGTTCACGGAACATAAAAGTAGCGAATGGAACTTTTTGTTCCTCCGCATCCCAAGACATCGAATATCTTGGTAATTTATTTGACCCACGTCTCGCTTTAATCGGATCCGACTTTCCCAGCAATTAGGTGGTCCCAACTCTTTGAATTGCTTGGTCGTGACCACCCGTGAATTGCTATCATTTCCTCCTCAGTATTTTGAACACGAGTCTCCTCGCCTAATTTTGCATGAACCGCAAAAAGCTTCTAAACATCCCCTCGTTCATCATCTCGCTTTCGGTGGTGTTGTTCACAGAGGTACATTGCTAGCATGTTGCACGCTCTCCTCGTTGGTAAAGTACATGCATCTCCACGGTCTCATTTACTCCATCATTAATATTCTCGCATTTACATTCTCAAATACCGCCATAAAATAAGGGTTAATTAAGAAAATCAATATATCACATAATATCCCTATATAGTAACCAACTAACAAATAAGCTTAGGTAGGACACACTAGCGAAGGATTTACTCGTCTCTCCCCTCCTAGTTCTATTCCCCGATCTCCACCAGAGATCATATCCCTAAGCTCTGATACCAACTGTGACGCCCCCAAAATAGGTTCATTCCACCCAACCCATTCTGAGTCGCCAAATACATGGTACATAAATAACTACAACTTTATTATTACAACATATAAATCGTGAGTTTAAATACGATATTGCCATCTGACAATATCCACACGTAAATAAATCCCCATCATAATTATTGATACATTATTTTACAAAAATGGTGAGGACTACTAAACAACTCTCTCTAGAACCTTCATTCCATATCCCGACTAGTACTCGCTACATTCTCGCCTCCTGAGAAGAAAAATGGAACAAAAGAAAAGGGTGAGCTCAACTAGCCCTGTAAAGAATGTTATGACTAAGATAATATAGAACAAATTATCGTTAGTCTTCAACAGGAAAAATCGATAAAATACAATGATAGACAACAAGTTTCGGATCAATATTCGCAAATGAAATAATAATTCATAGAAGGGTTACGTAGAGAATGAAATCTACTATAATCTATGAATTTAATACCCCATCATCAATATTTTATCCTCGTAACATCAATCAATATTCATCTCAAATCAAATATTCATCTTTGCACTACAGGCCAAAGATATTCATCAGTCGGTCATGTTCATCTCAACACCTGTTCATCTTTGCACTAAAGGCCAAAGATATTCATCAGTCGGTCATGTTTATCTCAACACCTATTCATCTTTGCACTACGGGCCAAAGATATTCATAAGAAAATCAACCTTCTTTACAGGCCAAAGATATTCAGTAACATCATCATTTAGGACTGAGGATGATGAAAATAATTTTAAAGAAAACGAATCCAGTGAAACAAAAGAACAAATTTAAGGATTCGTATTTTAAACAATCCAAGTTCAAAAATACTTCATAAGTAATCAGAGTGGAGTAAAATTCAAGAATGATCAAAACATGGATACAATCAAAGCTAGTATCCATAATAGATATTTTGAACGAAAAACAAAAATTTAATTTTTCTGTGAATAGTCTTGAGATATCGTGAATAGTCCAGATACGTGAATAAGAACTCACACACCAAAAGATAGAAATTTCACAAAAAATATCATCACGCTTCGTGAATAGTAACTCGTGAATAAGAACTCATGAATAAGTAACCCCGACATGAAAAAAAGTTCCAAATTTGATAAAAGTTCCAACCAATATTTCAAAGATAATGATATTGAAAAATAATATCATTTGAGAAGAAAATAACATCCCTTACAATCCTTAAAATCCTTTACCTCGAAAGACAAGATTTTGGTTGAAACACCTTGATATAAAGCATGACTTGAACTTGCACCAGATATAGCAATACTCAAAGTATACTCAAAATACTCACAAGAATACGCTCGATAATATATAGAGAGAAAAACTTCGGTTTAAAGTGTGATTTTCAATTCTAACCTAAGACCCTATTTATAGGAAAATGCTAGAACACCAAAGTAGAAAATTTATTAAAATATTTATTATTATTTTCTAAAACTTCCTACGCACATGTTTCTTAATCCAAGATCAGCCACACATGTAGCCCACCTCCCAAAAAGTAATAAAACGTTTTTCTTATTTAAAATAATTAAAACTTCCAAAAATCAATTATTTTGAGCTTGAACTTCAATAATTCATAATAAATAGCCCTTTTATCAAAAAAATTCAATCTCGAGACTTTTATAGGAAATTCAATTCTCTACAACTTTACGAAAGAAAGTTTTTCCAAATTCCAAATGTAAATTGACCAAATCCATAAACGAAGCGATTTTACAAGCTATAATCAAATTTCGGTCGAAGAAATGGGTCTCACCACACAAAAATCTGCTTTTAATATTTATTGCAACAAAATACTCTTTTTCCTCAGATACTCATATATCCCACATTCATTGTAAAAATATCACCATTATTATATTATTAAAATATAATAATATATTTAAATGAATTATTTTATCAGAAAAAGATAAAATTTCAATTTTCAACAATTGTCACTTTAAAATTTTCTCCATCTATATCCACATAAAATCAATATTTTCCTCATCATATAAATCAATAATTAATTATTCACAAATAATATTACAGAATCACAGTACTGGCAACCAGGCCGTTCCCAGAAAAGAGGGGCTTTCCAATAAGGATCTCTCCTTACTGGCACGCAATTAGGTGACCAAACCTCTCCTTAGACAGAACTTTCTAGACATTGCCAATAATGTTATCCAATAATATTATTCAGGATAATATGAATTATTGCTCTGATAATGGAAAATACCGTGTAATGACAATTTATTGAAACAACGAAGAATATAAAATATCAATCGAAAATTATTGAATCAATAAAATAAAATATTGAATAGTAATTCATCGTAACAATTATTGAGTAAAGCCTTCTTACGTAAGAATCAATAATTGGTGCAATACTGCAGTTTCTCTTGCTCAACAACGCCAGACAGTGTGTTTTAACCAATAGGGTATTCCAACAAGATAATTAATAGAATAACTACGCCAAGTATTTATAAACAACTTATATTTGTCGCTTTCTTCATCCAATCACTTTCCGTTATGGGGCCCACAAAAAGATCACAAGGCCAAATATTTAATATTCCCTAACAAGATTTGAATATTCCACGACCAAAACGAATATTCCCTAATAATAATGAATATTTTATAACCATTTGCTTATTCTAAATATTTGCGTATTTTACCCATAACTATCTACATTAATCAAATCAACCCTTACTATTTCAAAATAATAAATAGAGGAAAATAAATTTCATTTATTAATAATTTGGGGTCTTCACATGAAAGTAGTATGCACACAAGCCAATCATGTTTGATGATAAAGCATATACTTTAGAATAATCTTATTCATTTATTAATAAAAAAGTATTAATTTATTAAAGGCTTTTAATTATCTACATGATGCTATTTTATAATATTTGATAAACCCATAGTTTTAAGCAATGCTTTTAGAATAATGATGATGATCATTCTAATGAGATCTAAATTCTTAGAAAGCTTAAAACTAAAATAGTTCCCAATCATTGGATTACTAAATTGGGGATTAGTGAATCCGGATAGATTGGTACATACGTTGTTGCTTTCATTGGATGAGGATGATTGATCTCATGATCATTTGTGTGGAGACATTAAAGCAAGTTTGTAGGTGCTTATTAGAGAATAAGTTCAATTGAACGTGGTTTGCTAAGGAATACCTAATGGAGTTTTACTTGCTGTCAATAGGAATTCTGTAGTGATAGTAGTCTAAGTGATCCTTGGACTTGAGATCATCATAGTATCTCTGTGTATGATGAGTTATACTTTGACTTATTCCTTAAGACCCTTAGGGTATATCAAAGGGTATGCTTGGGTATAATAAGTTGTACACGGAGATAATGTATGATCAATAAAGAATCTACCACTTATTAAAAGAAGAGAAATGTCCTATGTGATTCGATAAATGACAACCCAAAGAGTCCTTGGCATATGAAAATGAAATTAGAAAGGAGTTTCTAATTTGCATTATTTGGTGTTGTGCATTTAAGAGTCGAAATACATATAATTAAATAAAATAAGACTTGACAAAGAATACCATGCCTTATATTTAATTGGGACATTGTATGGTGGAAGGATTGAATTGTCAGAACTATTTACTCAAAGGTTCTTTTATGATTAATGTTGAAATCTATATTATCCGGAAAGTCGTTGATCGCTAGGGGAGCTTATCCCTATTGTAGAATAAATATTATTTATTTAAATAAATTAATTGTTTAATTTATTTATTTAAATAAGATTAGAATTGTTCTAATTGATTTATTCACAACCGGTTTAATATGGAGAACCTAAAGGGTCACACCATAAAAGGAAGAATAATTATTTAAGAAGTTAATGGCATAATCGTAATAATATATTTATGTATATTTAATTTAATCTATGGTGATAGAATAAATTAAATAGCTTAATATTTATTATTTAATATTTTAGAAATATTAAATATAAATTAATAAGAGGAGTCTTATTAATATTATTACAATTATTATTATTATTTTAATTTCTAAAAGTGTTTAGAAATTAATTTAATATAAGTACTCTCATTTATTCCTAATAGGATTAGGAGGAAAAATTAGTTAAAGGAGTTTAATTAATTATTCCTAATAAGATTAGGGAGCCCATTTTATTAAAAGAGTTTAATTAAATAATACCTTATTTTATTAAATAAGGTTACCCCGATATCTTTATAAGATGAGTCTTATATCGTATATCAAGATATACGTAATTCCAATAGTTGGAGAGAACTCTTTTTTCTATAGAGATAGAAAAACTAGGGTTTAGCCAACCACCCATCTTCTTAAATCCTTCTTCTTCCTCGTGGATCACCTCTGAGGCCAAACACTTGGGTGGCTAACGTTGATCAAAGGAAGGAACCAAACCCAGTGGATTCAAGTTGAATCGCGAAAAGGATTGGAGGTGAACTTGTCTTGAGGAAGCTTCGGATCTTCAAGGGTATGATACTTGTTCTTTCTTTTTCCTTTAATTAATAATTGTGTATAAAGGGTGATCCGGTATATGGTTTGTAAAATTTTAAACTCGATTTTACGTTTTAGCATTATTTTTGCAATTTGATTGCGTTTTTAATATTACAAACCTAACAAAGGTGTCGAGCCAAACTTTTATGCGAATTATTAATTGTTTTAATTTGATATGTATATTGATATGTGTTTAGAACAATTTAATTGGGCATAGTTTTATTGTATAAAATTTATTCAAAAAAAAACAAAAAACAAAAACAAAACTCATCGTGAACACGAAATGCAGAGATTGAAAAGCTTTTATTTATCGCGAACCGAATTTTTACGTGGATGTTGATTTGATTAGTCAAATTGCTAAAGACTTTTCTTAAAAAAAAAAAAAAAAAGATGCTTTTTTTTTTTTTACATTTTTTTTTTTTGAAAGTGATTCACGAATTCAAGGGTCATGCGAATTTGAAAAAAGGTGTCATGCGAATTTGAAAATGCAGATCATGGAATTTTGGATTTCAAGGATTCACGTGGATTATAACTTTATTATATATATATATATATATTACTTAATATATATATATATATATATATATTCTTAATTATTATATAATTAAAATAAAAGTTTATTTTAATTTTAAAATAAAAGGTTTATTTTAATATTAAAATATGAAGTTTATTTTAATTTTAAAATTAAATTTCATGCTTACTAATTAGAGTTGGAATTGGATTCCATGATAACTAATTGGAGTTGAAATTGGATTCTATTTTTCCTTAAATAAAGGAGTTTATTTTGATATGAAATTAGATTTCATATTATTCAAAATAAAAGAGTTTATTTGTGAATAGAAAAAAGAATCAGTCTTTCCTTAAATAAAGGAGTTTATTTAGATATGAAATAAGATTTCATATTATTCAAAAATAAAGGAGTTTATTTGTGAATAGGAAAGAAAATCCGTGTTTCCTTTAATAAAGTTTTTTTTAATTGAATTGATTCCATAATTAATTAAAATAAAGGAGTTTATTTTGATTAAAATTTTGATTAAAATAAAATAGTTTATTTTATTCAAAGTTGGATAAATTAAAATAAAATAGTTTTATTTTGATTTAAATTTGGATTAAAATAAAGGAGTTTATTTTGATTCAAAAATTAGATTTTATACTAACTAAATTTGCCCATTAAATGATATCAATATATATATTGAATGTTTATTATTCATCGATGATGGTATGTATTGATGCATATGGTGATATGTATGATAATAAATGGGATTGATTATAATGGACTAATGACCAATGTGATTGGATTTTATTTTAGTTGGATGCATGAATGTATGGATTTTATTAAATGGGGTCTCACAGACTCGCCTTCTCTAATTTTTCTTAATGTAAATTCTATCTCCTCCTATGTACTTCCCCTCGATCACGATCAAGGTTTCTATTTATTTTAAATAGTTTTGTAATAGGAATAGTTAGAATTAATTTTGAAAAATTGGAGATCAAGGAGCAAGGAGCGCTTGAAGACCCGAAGCTTTGTAATGGAGCCCTAAGTTTAAATGTAATAGTTATATTTAAATATTATTTCTTGCACCCTGAGGTTTGACCTTTTGGTTCACTTGGTGGCTCTAGTGAACCAAACTAGAATAAAATTCCATAATCAATCCGGGTAGAATATAGTATTCTATATGCTGCATGCTTATACTATATATATTATATATTATGCAAACATGCTTCGCATGTTTATTAATATAACGCGTATTTTATATATATATATGCAATGCTACGCTTAAACAAGATGAGACAAATTAATAACAAACCCTCAATTTTTATATTAAGTCCTAAGCGCTCAAAGATATTTGGAATATCGAACGTCAGCCTTCTAGCATGATAAAATTAATAGAGTATTAAATATTTAATATGAGTTTGTTGTGTCACCACAAGGCAAGTATTAAGTATTTAAGATGTTAATTTATCACATTTGATGCTTATAAAGAAAATTGAACAATATTGTTTTGTTGTGTCACCACAAGGATGATATTTTCTTTTTTTGAATATATGGAGTGCTAGGTCGGACTTAACTTGGATAATTTTGATTCGAAAAGTGCCACCACTTGATCAAAATAATCTAAGAGGCAAAAGAAAAGGAGTTGATAGTTGATGTAATTGACAAAAGTTGTCTCACCTATTTATTTATATATAGTTTGTTGTGTCACCACAAGGCTATATACATTTGAAATGGGATCCTTATTCTCACTAGCAAATCTTTAATTAGATTTTGCTTCAACTATATAAGTGAGGGTAATATAGTTTGAAGAAAATAGTGGGAGATACCAATTTAAAACAAGACCTAAATTATTTTGGTAATTAATAGAAGAATGTATGTTAAAATGTTGTTAATTACAAATTCATTTACGTAATTTTACAATGTCTAAATTACTATCATCAAGCATAAACATATTAGATGTTATTTAACCAAACCGTATTATTAAGCGGATTGGTTAAGGAATTGAGAATAGTTCTCATGGTTTGAAAAGTTATCTTACGTCCTTAATACGCCTATCCTCCTCAAGAATGGTTGCGCATAATGCCTCTGAGGAAGACATTGCTACTTTTAGAAAGTGGCAAGATGATGCACAGTTGGCTCAATGCATCATGCTCGCATCTATTATGGGGCCCACAAATGACTACGTTGTCGTACGAATATTCCCTGACAACAAGAATATTCCACGACCAAACGAATATTCCCCGACAACAATGATTATTTTATAACCACTTGCATATTTTACAAAATTTGCACATTTCACCCATAACCAGAGAATTATATCAAATTAATACATTATTATTCACAAATATAATTAGAGGAAATTCGATTTTATTTATAATAAGTTGGGGTCTTACATATACATTTTGACTTTTTAAAGTCAATTCGCTAAATTCTAAAATTCAAATTGATATAAGTTGGTTCAAATTTTGAAAACAACAAAGATAATAATTAGTAGTGTTTTATAGTTAGTTTACAATTGTTATATTTGTTATATTAAAACTAAATAGTTTCATATCAATTTTGAATTTTAGGATTTCGTGAATTGATTTTAAAAAATCAAAATATATCTCTAATTTTAGAACGACGATAGTATTTTTCAATCTAAATTTTAAAAAATTTATTAGACACCCCAAAATTTTACTCCTGAAAATTCAGTGGAGTCAATTGACCCCACTGCCCCTAAGCTAGTTCCGCCCCTGCCACGTTTGGCTTTGGCATGTGGTGTAGCAGTATTAATTAGTGCTAAACAAAGCTCTTGAAGGATTAAAAGAATATGTGCTCAATGATGATGACTACTCTAGCTAGCATATAATATTTGTGATGGGTATTTAAGTGAAAGATGGAGATTGGTAGAATATTTCACATGAATCCCTCATTTAATGAATTTAAGAGTGTAGATGAGTTAAGTAAGTACGAATCTTAACCTAATAGATTAATTTTTTGGGTAAGGAGGTGATCCAACGCGCTTATTGAACCAATCTACACAGGTATGCGCTGCATTGATGACGAATTGATGTGAAATGAATTGTATAATTCCGTTATAAATTTCATTCCTAAATATCTTCAAAAACACATAAATTTGTAAGAACGTGAGTGGTGTGTGAAGGGAAAAAAGAAGAAAAAATTAGAGCCAATATAAATAATATATATTTATAAAAGACTAATTAAAGATAATTATCCTTTCTTGAATCACGTGATTTGTTCTGGTAAGAAATTCTAAAACAATTATAAATTTTATTTATAGAAATTCACAAACATTAAAATTCAAAAATAAATATAAAGTTTTAAAATATAAAAAAATTTAAATTTTAAAACAAAAGAAACATGAGCATGTACTTGCCGCAAGCACAAAAAGTGCAAACCTAACCCTCAGTCCTGAAAGGTCCACCACTAAACACAAAGCAATATCAAATCAAAAATGGTCACTTTTTAATCATTTCTCAAACAAAAAACCTTCATAAAGTTTCCATTCAATTAAATTAATGTACAATCCACATTCACATTTCACAATCATAAATATTTGTCCATATCTAGCTAGTGCTAGTGCTAGTGCATGCTCAAACAAATGAAATAGGTCCCCATAAATTCCATTACATCCTTCATGAATGATGAATCAGAAAGATTATAGCACAGTGCTTGTCTTCCTTATCTTTCCCCCTTCTTCTTGGGACAAGAAACAATTAATCCCCTCGACCTCCCCAGAATATATATATATATATATAGACACACACATAGAGAGAGTCCTAAAATAATAAGTTTTCTTTCCCCAGCTTGCTCCTTCAATGCTTGTCAGATTACGTTCTATTTATTGCCCTCAATTTGTTAGGTAAGGTGTCTTTCTCGCGTCATGCATTTTTTAGTGTCATGCATGCATGATTTAATAGAATTACTCCTGGTGGCACACGAGTAAGGCCGTAAACGAATCAAACAGTTCGGACATAACTCGAAAAAATACGAGTGAGACTTGGATTCGTTAATAATATATTTCAAATCTGAGCATAAAAAATAATTCAAATAAAAATATGAGTAGAATCTGAACAAGGTTATACTCAATCGTTTAATATTCAAACTATTCGAATTCTTGATTATGATTCGATACATACTCGATTGATACAGATTCGATTAGATACTCAATACATTCTCTTATTATATATATAAAATCAAATCAAAATAGGATAATTAATTATTATTCTTTTGTTTTGTTTTTAATTTTAATTGTGATTTTTTATTTGTAAAGTGTAATAGTAAATATATTTTCTCATTTCTAAGTAAAATAGAAAATTCAATTTATAATTAATTGTTTTTATTATAAAACTAGTTATTATATGGAGCTTGAATTGAACTCAATTTGAAACTCATGAGTAGTTTTGAATATAATTCGATCCGAATTAGATCGAATTCAGTAAATTTCTCTTATTTCTTGATCCCGATTTATTTACACTCTTACACACGATTGTGTAATTGCGTATGTAAATTATGTAGGGTAAAATAAAAAAATTATAAAATTTAGAGGACATAATAGAAAGATATAAAAAATTAATTTAAAAATGACAAAATAACAATACAGTTAAAGCTGTAAGGGACAAAAGAGGAAAGTAAAAGAGCGCGACACAAATTCACCAAAGCTTCCATGGAAACTTAATAATATAGATATAGCTGTTACAATTACTACATCCTTTTATAAGATAAATTTAAAATTTTTAAATATAAATTTAAATTAATTTTAAATTTTAAATTTTAAATTGATAATAGTTTTGAAATTAATAATATTTTAAATAAATTATAGTCTTTATAATTTTTAAATTTTAATTATTTATACCAAATTTAAATTTGAAAGTATTCAAATTGATTTTTTTTTAATGAAACTTACTACATATATAATACTATTTGAGTTACAAGTTATAAGATCATTATTAACTTTTGAAATTAATTAATGATAGTTTCAAACTCAAAATTGATCTAATTCATCGACAATTGTAAAACAATGAATCTTATAATTAGTAATATTTTTAAGATTATTTACAATATTCATCTCTCAGATAATTAATTAAAATTAAATTAATTTTTGTAAGTTTGGAGTGTGAAAATATTATCTCAAATTGACTTTAAAAATCCAGTAATAATCTTATATTTTAGAACGAAATGAATATTTAGTAAACATCCAAAATGTATTTTAGATTTCAGTTAGTGTATTCTTGTGTTATTAAACACTCTCAAAAGTAGCCTTTTGAACTAAAAGTACTGTTTTCTTATTTATATAACTAACCTTGTATATATTGGAATATAAACGATAAAAAGTAAGTCTATTTAGTCTTTTGCTAATTTGGAATGAGTGTTGAACGTAGAACCTTTTATTTTGCAAGAGGTATGGGTATCAACTGAGCCAAGTCCAATTAGTGAAGTAAGTCTATTTATATTTAATCTTAGGTAAGAAGGTTGTATGATGATAAGGGCGACTAGGTTAGGGCACATGTCAGTCATTAAGTCTTGCAGAAACACTTATCATCATGCATATACCTGTAGGATCAAAAAATAAAATAAAATTGTGAAATAAATATTAAAATATGAAAAGTGGTTGGTGGGGTTGTCTATATAAGTAAAGGGTATGTGGTGGAGGTTTGATGTATTGTATGAACTCTAAGTTGCTTTTGCCTCTAAATTTTTTCTCATCTTTCTTGTGTTTTTGAGACCCTTTTTTCTTTTTCTTTTAATTTAAAAAAAAAAAAAAAAGATGAGTTATTTGGGTGTTGGTGTGAGTCCAGGAAATGTTGCAGTGTACCATGGGAGTGATTTGAAGGTTATTGATAGGAGGGTTAGGCTTGGAGAGTTAATATTGAGGTGTGTGTTTTGTATTTTGGCTGTTCTTGCTTCTGTTCTTGTAGCTACTGATACTCAAGTCAAACAAATCTTCTCCATCCAGAAGAAAGCAAAATTCACAGACATGAGAGCTCTTGTGTAAGCTCTC
Source organism: Panax quinquefolius (assembly GCA_020205615.1). NCBI lineage: Eukaryota > Viridiplantae > Streptophyta > Magnoliopsida > Apiales > Araliaceae > Panax > Panax quinquefolius. The sequence goes on along the minus strand of CM035174.1, from coordinate 2,683,715 downwards.
TCTCTCTCTCTCCCCTCCCCCTCCCCCCTCTCCCCCTCCCGAAAAAAAAAGGTAAAATTTATATGGACATGGGAGCTCTTGTGTAAGTATGTCTCTCATACTTTTGGAGTGTATAGACATGCATTAATTAATATTTTGTATATCGTCTTTAATTTTTATTGCAGCTTCTTGGTGGTAGCCAATGGGTTAGTTGCAGCCTACTCACTGGTCCAAATATTGAGGTGTGTTGTGAGCATGGTTAGAGGGAGTGTGCTCTTCAACAAGCCCTTAGCTTGGGCAATTTTCTCTGGTGATCAGGTAAAATTTAAGAGTCCAAGCATATATTCTCCACTATTTTATTTTTAAGAAAATATTTATCTATTTAGCAAATATAAACAAAAATACCAACTTCGTCCCATTAAGTAACTTTTTGTACAAAATTTAAGAAAATTTTAAATTTTTATTTAATTTCCGAATTAACAACTAGGGTTCCAAAAATATGAACCATAATGGAGTAACACACTACATATTCAAATAATAAAATTTGGCATGACTATGTTTAACTTAATTAGTCATTTAACTTTAAAAAAAATTATGAGACTGAGGGAATATTTGTTTAATTTAAATCAATTTTGGTTCTTCATAATATTCGGGCGTAATTGCAAAAGTGTTCCTTTAAGTTATCGAATTTCAATTTGATCTTGTAAGTGGTAAAAATCTCAACCGGGTTCTTTATGTAGCCGATTTGATTCAATTGACCCTTGATGTTAACTTCGACTCAATTGAATCAAATTGATCAGTAGAATACCAAATCGAAATTAAATAGACAAGACAAGAATTACCGCTGGGCCAAGAATGGCAATAATGTGCATTAATTCATTCATTGTTACTTAATTAATAACATGAGCTTGCTTATATATTTCATTTTTTCTGCAGATAATGGCCTACTTGACATTAGCAGCAACTGCATCAGCCACACAGGGTTCATTGTTTGCCAAATTGGGGCAGCCGGCGTTACAATGGATGAAGATCTGCAAAATGTACGGCAAATTCTGCAACCAAATCAGCGACGGAATTGCGAGCGCCATAATTGTGAGCCTTAGCATGATGCTTCTCTCGGGCATTTCTGCATTTAGTTTGTTCCGCCTGTATGGAGGGAACAAAGGCAAGAACAGTAGTGCAGGATGGTAGAGTACTTACTTTGTGTGTCTGCCCTTTAACTTTGTCCCTTGATCGACATATATATGTGAAATTAAGGAAGTGGGCTTTGTTATTTTCTTTTAATTTGTACAATAAAAATTAAGCTAAGCTTTGTGGAGACTGTCCACTTAATAATTGTACCACGAGATATTAGTTTGCTAATTATATCTTTTCAAATCCAAACTTAATTTTATTTATAAGTTGTAGTATAATTCTCCATAGAATAATTTAAGCTTATTTGTCCATATATATATTTTGGAAAAATGATCACTACTCAACCACAAAAGGGTCAGCAAGTATAATATTTTGTTAATCAGAAAATATAATTTTTTTATTCTTAAAAGATGAGATAATGTGTGAAGGGTAAATATATCATTTAGTAAGGTTCATTGGTATAAAAAATAAAAATATTTATCACTTTATATAATTTTATAGTTAAATTTAAAAAAAGAATTATTTTTTTTACTTTATTTTTCTTAATATGTGTACAAATTTCATGTTTTGGGGGAAGGAGGGAATATATTTTTTCTTAATCTTGCACTGAAGTGCAAACCAAAAAGTTGGAGTGCAAATATCATTTCCGTAACGTAATCTTATGAATTTATTAGCAAAGGTTTACATAGTTTCATTGGACACCCGTTGTAGGCCCCACTCCTTTTTAATTTAAAAAAAAATGGAAATTCAAGAAATTAAATGAGATTTTTATTTAACTTTTTGATTTGATAAACTATTTTACTCGGTGACTTGTGTCTCAAAGATTGTGAGCAGCTAAAAGAGACTAAATATTTTGTCTTTTCATAACCTCCATCCTTTTTAAAATATAATAATATTATTAATTTTTTAAAATTAATTAAGATATTTTTATATTTAAAATTGATATATTTTCTTTAATTTTAATCGATACGATGATAGATATTATAAATTATCTAAAAAGTACTACTCATTATAAGATTTAATATTCATAATTTTTAGTAAATTATTTTAATTTTAAATTTGAATATGTCTTATTTAAAATTTCACATATAAATAATAATCTTATAATTTATAAGAAAGAAAGTATACTCAGGTATGTTTTTATTTTTTTTAGTATCAAATCTTAACTTAAAACAATAATCTAAAAAATATCACAAAGTCTATGATTTTTATGTAAGCAAAATGATTTGCATTTTAAATTGTTTTATTGCTTTACTGTAGAATAAATAAATATTTTCTTAATGTTGCAGTGAAGTATCCAAATAATTGGAGTGCAAATCTCACATTTCCACAACATAATGTCATAATCTTATGAATTTATTAGCAAAGGCCTACACAAATTCTTTGGACCCCACATGTAGCACAAAATTACAAGAAATTAAAGAATAACTGAAAATAAAAGACACGTATACGTTCATCAATTTCACTAATTTTATTTGTTTGATGTATTTATTAAACATCTGACATTGACATCAAGTATATGGGTCACGGACTGTAAGCGTAGATCTGTTATTAAAAGTCTTTCGATGAAAGGAGATATAGTTTAGTCGCAAAGCTGAGAAACTACTTTTTTTTTATTTATTTTTTTAAAACTTTTAAGTTCTATATCAGGAGTTCAAATCTTTGAGACCCAATACATTAATAAAATTTAAAACATAAATCCTCAAACCCAAATACACATTAGGCTTGTCCGTTGAACGAGACCCCGACTACCTTGTCGTAGTGGTCATTAATGGAATCTATAGAAGTATGAACCAATCCCAGCAGTCCCACACATTTTTAATTTGAAAAAAATTCTTAACATGCGTAAAAAAGGAAATTCAAGAAATTAATAAACTTTTATTTATTGACCCTCTAACTAATTACTCCATTCCTTCACTAAAAAGTCTCATTTAAACTTTTCTCTGGTTAATTTACAAAATTTTGGACAAATAGAAATTCATTAATTTTAATTAATGTACTAGTTAATACTATAAACCATTTTAAAGAAAATATTAAGTAAAAATTTATTATTTCAAAAATAAATAAATTTACATCACAACTAAATTTAAGTGAAAAAGACTCTTTTATGGCATGATAGGGGGTAATTGGTAATCTTGTAATCTAGATCGGATCCAATATATCCTTTCCTAAATAGAAAAGGATATATATATATATATATATATATATATATATATATATATATATATATATCTAATCTGAAATGATTTTAAATTTAATTTCTCACTTTAATAAATTATCTGGGTTGTTCAAAATTTGAAATAAATATTAGCGTCCATAAATCTTGAGCCACATGACTTTTTTAGTAGATATATATATATTAGCAATGATCCCGTCTCCTCCACATCTGTATGACGGTGATTTATCATCAACTTTGTATTTAATAGGATGATTTATTAGGTGAGCGAAAAATTCAAAATCAATTGTATTTTTCTTGTATATATATATAAGGAAACAGTCCGACAAATACTTCCCCATAAAACCTGAGGGTCCTCTTTTAAGTCTTGGATTTTCTTACTACTCACTCTCTTTTCTCTCTCCTGCTGTACTTTGTACGTTACAATTCTTTGGGGCCAGAAATCTTGAACATGGTAACGCACCTGTCTTTTCTCTACTCATTTTTTTGTCTTAATTTTATTTCATTTTACAATTCTATTATTTATGTCGATTCGATTCGATTTGTTTAAAATCACTAGTATTCATGGCCAATTTATGTTCTTCCATTCAGTTTTGGTGATTTATTGGAAGTTTTGATCCGTTCATCTTTTCGGATTGTCTGTTTCGATTGTGTTTTTTTGGCATAATTTCGGATCGGATGATGGTATAGGGAAAGTAAAGGAAAATGAAGAAGAGAAAAAAACCTAAGATGGCAATTTGTTGTACTACATTTTAAGCAATGCTATTTAAGCCCAGGCGGATATGAAAATTAGACATGAATGTATTTAAATTTCACTTATTTGTATGTAAACAAATAAGTGAAATTCAAATACATGATTTGGGTCAAAATACAAATAAGTAAAATTCAAATACACTCGTGTCCAATTTTCATGTTCAGTTAGAGTTTTTGTTAAATCCAATACAAAAAAGAATTAAAATTGATATTTTTACAAGAGTCCTCTCACATGAATAATTATTGTGAGATTTGCATATTAGATTTCTTGGAATGAGGATTCTCAAAAATCATATATGAAATGTTATAAACATAAATAAAGGATTTATATCATATGCAATCTTTCCTTTGGAAGTATTTTTTAATAAAGTGCACATTCTTCAAAATAAAAACTAAGTTTTGATAGTCTAAATTATTTTAAATCTTGTGTTGAGCCAAAAAGAATAATAATAATAATGAAAGTGAAAATGAAAATGGAGTATGAATTTTATTTTGTTTTTGTATATAGTAAGAATGGATGGATTAATTAAGATTGAGTATGAAAATGGAGTATGAATTTTCTTTCCTTTTATGGTGTATGAATTTTGTTTTGTTTTGTTTTTCACAGACCACGTCGAAGCGCCTTGCCGAGAGGAAGAATGCCAAGTTTGAGAAGAACATAAGCAGGAGAGGATCGGGTGCTGAGAACTCACTGAGGAAAAAACTCACTGTCGAGAACATTCTTCTTGTGTTCTTCGCCTTGCTCATCGTCGGATCATGTAGGTTTTTACATTATTCATTTACATCTTTCATTATATAATCCGGTCGTTACATTTTGACTCTCCTTTTTAAAAAAAAAAAATTCAATTTGCGAAATTTTAAAATTCAAATAAAATATGAACTCGTTTAAGCTTTGAAAATAAAAAATAGGGTACTTATAATTTTATTTGAAATTTTAAAATTCAAATAAAATTTATTTTGCAAAATTTTAAAATTTATTTTACTAAAATTAAATATATTCGTATCGACTCTGAATTGAATATTTTGACCTCAATGTTAATCTTGTATTTCAAGCCCATAGATGATTAGGTTGTTGTAGCTTTTATTGAATTTGTACTTTATTTAAGAAAATAATTGCCAGAATTTCACTCTATTATTTTTTATTTGGTAGTTGTGTTTCAGATAATCAAGCTAGCAATAATGGCAGAATAGAGTGAGGAAGATGTATGGGCTGGATATGAAGTTTCTGCCTTGGACAGTAGCATTATATATATATATAAAAAATAAATGGTACCTTTTGAATGATTTACTAAACATAATTTTGGTGTTTTGTGTTTTGGCTAGCACTTGTTTCTTGTGTGAACACAAGATGTAAGCTTTTTAATCATTTAATACATCATATTTTAACATTCTTCTTAATATTATATTTTTTAAGTACATATAATAATATTTATCTTCATTGGATATATTATTTTTCCTATTAATTCTAGGTTTTTTATTTTATTTTCCTCTACATTTTTAAAGTTCAACACATACCACAAAAATATACTCCTCAAAAAAGGAAAATTAAAGGAGCATATCATTTTGTTAAGTAGGTCAATAAAATAAAATGAAAGTTTTATCATATATATTAAGTACAAAAGATATAATAAAGGACACACATAAAATTAAAACAGTGCAGTTACTAATTAAAAGGATAAAACTAAATATTATATTTGCCAATTACAAATTTGGTTTTTTATAATAAACATGAATAGACAGTCTTGGCTCTTGGATGAACAAATATTCCAATATTTTCTACCACTATATTAAAATAAATAGCAATAAGTAAATATTCAAGAAACTGACAGGAAAAAAAAAAAAAAAGGATGATTCCAAAGCTTCCCCAAATGACTCAAATGTCAAATAGAGTACTTTTTTACCACAGGCAATCCACATATCCATTGAAAAAATTTAGTGCCAAATATATCCTCAGGACTTCTCATGGCATATTCAGTAATAATTATTTTATGTGCTTAGAATGGACCATGTACCACCACAAGGCATCAACTACTGATCTTAACCCTTACACAGCAAGATTAAACTCTATTACAACAGAAGAATGAAAACATTGGCCAGTATATGATTTTTATCATATTCAACAAATCGAATACTGGCCCTAATAAAGTTCCACATTCAAAAATATGAGGGATGGAGCCAAGGATATGAAACTGAAATGCTAAAGAAAATGGGAATTTCAGGCTGACATAAAATTCAGAAAAGTTTATGCTGCATCTGCTTTCCATATGAGAATTTGCTTTCATCTGATCTGCGAGTTCCTCGGGATGATTTGTTCCTAGAGTCTGAACATTGGCAATAATCTGAACTTTTGGATAGCTTCTTACCATGAGTGTCAAAGTCAAGGTCATTACAGGTTTGCATGCTAATTTCAGACAATCTATCATCATGCGGCGAATCATAGCCCATTGCCTCAAATTCCTGCATTATAAATTAATTAGATCTGATTCATATATATTTTGCCCAGGCTAAAAGGAGCATCTGAGTTCAAATTCTTCAAAGGTAAAATGTATACTACCTTGGACTTTGTGGCGTAATAAGGTGTTAAACAGGGATTCAAATCCTTGAGGAACATATCATCTGGACTGCCAGGAGTTGTGTGGCCTGGGGAGCTGAACTCCTGAATAAATTCCCAGGCAGATATTTGAGAACTAAAAGAATAACTGTCGAGAAGATAATCTTACAACAAAATGCTCTTTTAAAGATTGTGGAAAAGAGAAGGAAAAAATAGAATGAGACAGTCTGATCTATGTGAGAGTGGTTAAGTACAAACATTGTGTTTTATACTGCCACAACTGGAAATTCTTAGGATATGAGTGTCATTTATGATATAACAAGGGCAGATAAAGAGCCTAATCCCTTACAAGTCAAGGAGATCTAAAGGTGTGTAGGCCTCTGGAGGAAGCTCAAAGAGTGAGAACAGAAAGTCAGTGTTCTAAATATCGGCTAGGCGCTAGGCGGGGCCTGGCGCCGGGCCTAAGGCCAAAAAAACGCTCCAGCCAATTAGGCGGAGATTTTTTATTTTTTTTTAAATTACTACCAAAACCAGATCTTGATATATTTATTTTTCTAATGATTTACCATATTATTAATGCAAGTTGTAGCATATCAAATCACAACAAGAAGTGAACAAGATCAAGTCAAAATGGATAATTTTATTATAGTTGTAATTTTTTGAACTTGTACCAACTTGAAATTATATAAATGATGATACATTTATAATATTTAGTTTAATTCAATATAATTCTTAAATTTATGTTTAGTTTCTAAAGTTTTAATATTGAATTGAATTCTTAAAATTTTAAATTTTATTATTTAATACTAATTTTGTTTATGAATAAAACTAATACGTCAAAAATATGTTAGTCATACTTAGTATATGGTATTTGTCATTTTCTTTAAGTCCTCAATTTCTAAAATTACACAAATTAAAATAATTTCATAATTAATAATATCAAAGGAATAAGGTTCAAAAATGCCCCTAACTTTTACTCCGATGTCTACCGAGCACTTCTATACTTTTTTTTGTCCAAAAGTACACTTAACGTTACAATTTTGAAGTCGTCCGTGCCCCTACCGTTAATAGATCTGCCAACTAGACTAGCGGGGTTACAATCTTGATGACGTGGCTGTCACATGAAACATTTGCTAAAATTAATGATGGTCAAAACATACTAAAATACTAATTACATATTTACATCAAATACTAAAAATACTAATTAAAAAATGTTAAAATACTAATTAAAAAAATACTAAATTACTATAAAAAAATTTAGTAAAATATAATACTAAATATATTTGTATTTTAGTAAATTTTTACTATATTTGTAAAATACGGTATTTAGTATTAAAAATTTAGTAAAATACTGAATATATTTTGTATTATATTTTACTAAAATACGAATGTACTAAAATTTAACGTTAAATTTTTTCAATTACTAAATCTTTTTTTTTACTAAAATACGAATATATATATTATTATATTTTACTTTGAAATACTGAATTTACTAAAATTAACATTAATTTTTTTCAATTACTAAAAAACTAATTTTAATTACTATATTTGTATTTTAGTAAATTTATTACAATATTTGTAAAATACGGTATTTAGTAAAAAATTTAGTAAAATACTGAATATATATAGTATTATATTTTACTAAAATACGAATGAACTAAAATTTAAAGTTAACTTTTTCAATTACTAAAAAAATAAATTAATTACTATATTTGTATTTTAGTAAAAAAATTACTATATTTGTAAAATACGGTATTTAGTAAAAAAAATTAGTAAAATACTGAATATATTTAGTATTATATTTTACTAAAATACGAATGTACTAAAATTTAATGTTAAATTTTTACTAAATTTTTTTTTACTAAAATACGAATATATTTAGTATTATATTTTACTAAAATACTAATTTACTAAAATTTAACGTTAAATTTTTTCCAATTACTAAAAAAATACGAGTATATTTAGTATTAAAAATTTTACTATTAGTTAAATATAATACTAAATGTAATGCGTGTGAATTGACATATTAACATATTTTAGTAAATATTAACGAATTCATATTTTAGTAAATTGACATATTAACAAATTTGTATTTTAGTAAATTATTAACGTTATTTACTAAAATTTAACCTTACTTTTGGACTAAAATTATTAGTGTTAAATTTTTTACTAAAATACAAATATATTTAGTATTATATTTTACTAAAAAAATTTTTAGTATTTTTTAAATTAGTATTTTAGTTTTTTTTTTAATTAGTATTTTTAGTATTTGATGTAAATATGTAATTAGTATTTTTGTATGTTTTAACCATCATTAATTTCAAAGAAATGTTCCATGTATGGCGACCACGTCCATCAAGATTGTAACCTCTCATAGTCTAGTCTGAGATCTGATTTAACGAATCTATAGGGGCACGAACGACCCAAAAATTGTAACGTTAAGTGTACTTTTGGACAAAAACAAAAGTATAGGGTGCTCGGTAGACATCGGGGTAAAAGTCAGGGGCATTTTTGAACCTTATCCCTAATATCAAATGTCTCATTCAATAAAATTCACACTAATTTTTAAAAATAACATTTATTTAAATTTTTGAGAGAGAAAAAGTACGTATATAATTATATATATGAATATATCAAGATACTAATTACTAGTTACTACTTACTAGTAACACTAATTCTATAATTTAATTATTTCAAGTAATGGATATATATCTTATTACTTAAGTTCAATTATTACTAATTCTATAATTTAATTATTATCTTTATTATAGATTATTTTGCTTTATATTATTATTTTGTTAGAATAATATAAAATAAAATATTAAAATTGTCTTGAAATAAAAAATCCCGCCTAAGGCCCCCAAGCGCTGCGCTAGGCCCCCCTGGTCGCCCGCCTCCTGCCTAGCGCCTTTTAGAACATTGCAGAAAGTTTAAGTATGCAAAGATATACTTAAAACATTATAGTTAACAATTTAGGCTTTGGTATAATAAGAGAACATGACGGAAAATAATAGAAATTTTAAAATGCGCACTATATCTAACAAACCACTACACTAATCTATATATACACAAGCATAGAAGGGAAACTATAAAAGAGAAGACGTAAAAGGACAATTAATTATGTAAACCTAATAAACCCTTTTTAGAGTAGTGCTTTATCCACCGAAGTGGAATTACTGAATAGGCACCAAAAGGTGCTGAAAGGACCCTTCGACCCTTCAAATTACACATCAGCATGTGTGCAAATGAGTAGAAAGGTCCTTTTGGCAACTTTATGTGCCTATTCTGTGTCCCACTTCAGTGGACACAATATTATTACACCGTTTATGTTGGAGCCAAGACGTCTCTCACGCCCAAGTTGCATAAAATGGGATGGAACACCATACTTACAACAATTCTTATGCTCTGTTCGGATTGAAGGAATGAAATGATACAACGATGGAATAATTTTTTTGCATTTCCAAATGCATGTTTGATTAGATTCAAAAATGAAACGAGGAATAAATAAATAACCCAAATACTTTGAACAGATAAAATGTGTGGTGAGGCGGGGTGCGTATGGGGGTGTAGGTGGTGGTTATTGGCAGTGGATGCTGGGAGTGACAGTTGCAACAAATGGTGGGAATGGTGGCGGCGGCATATGGGTACGAGATGGTGGAAGCATGGGGTATTGGTGGGGCTAGTGCTAGAGGTGGTGGGAGGGCACAAATATTGGTCTTTTGATTGAAGGACATAATTAACACAAGTTCATGTATAACTTTTTGCAACCAACCATACCTTGAATCACTTAGTTATCTATGTGGCTTTTGTTTCATAGTCAATGACATTGGAAAAGTGAGAGCCTCACATGTAGCAAGAAGCCAAAATGTGTTGGAAGTGTAATTGTCATACTCACATGTGCTCATAATTCAAGGCAATCTGACACCAATTGATGTAGAACAGTTAACTTTGGACTTTGAGGAGGAGTTAGATAGAAAACGGGAAAGGAGAACTGGTCCGAGGAAACTATCATAATTCCTGAAGACTGGTGCTGGTCCCAAAGAGCTAGGTTCAATTGGCTTCGAGAGATGTCTTCAAGTTCAGAAATGGCGTCATGGCTTCGGGAGATCAGAACTACTTCGGAATTGGAGTCATTACTTCGGGAAGATTGGATTAGTTATGGGAAAAAACACTTTTACCCCACTGTGGTTATAGTGTTTTAAGCAATTGGCCACTGTGCTTTAAAAATATTCAATTAGCCCACTGTACTTTTTAAAAATGTTCAATCAAGCAATTCCGTCCAATTTCTTGGACGGACGTCAAATAATTACACACGTGACATTGAAAAAAAAAATCAAAAAATCATTATTTTCTGATGTGGCAACACAAAAAAAATAATAAAATAAAATCATTGATTATGTGACAAAATTTAATTAAAATTAATATTTTAATAATTTTTTCATTTCCTATTTTCTTTCTCCTTCAAAATAAATAAATAAGCCTAAAATAAAACTCAAACCCTACTGTTCATCTTCTTCCTCACCAAAATTGAAACCATACTGTTCATTTTCCCTCTTTATATATATATATATATATATATAGGAAATGGATCCAGTCCGGGAGTCCGGACTGGCTTAAAATACGGACCAAAATTTTTGTTTTTTTTTTGCTTTTTTTTAAAAAACTAAAAAAAAAATTAATATTTTATGGAACTGAAATTTTTCCATAATACAGTATTTTGGGCGTGATTTAGATACATATAACAAAATATATATATGCATATACATGCATGCATCGCATGCACTGCTTTGTTATATGTATCCAAATCATACCCCAAACACTGTATTATGAAAAAAATTCAGTTCCATAAAATATTAAACTTTTTTTTAGTTATTTTAAAAAAAAAACAACAAAAAAAAAAGTCCGTATTTTAAGAAAATGTCGGAGTCCAGATAGGAACCGAACCCTATATATATATATATATATATATATATATATATATATATAGATTAACTCAGATCATTATACTTTCTAAGATTATGGGTAGCATAAAGGAGGTGAGTAGATCGTCGATGGTGGCGTTTGCGAGCAATAGCCACCGTATCCCCAAAGCAACAACTCTGACACGGGACACTACATGAGACGCAACCAGGTATACAACATTTTCAAAAAAAAGGGGGGAAAAAAGGATACGATAAATCAGGGTCACGTTCACTTTTTTATATATATATCCAATAATTAAATGTATTTTTTATAATAAATAAATTTAATATTAATAGAGCACGATAAAAAATTGAATAAAATAATAAGAAACACATATTGCATACTAAATATCTTAAATTTACATTATGTCCAAACTTAAAAGACATAAAATAACCGACAACTTTTATGTTGCAATTTAAGTACTACAATTTTCTTTTTAAAACATTGACCCTAGACGTGTCCTTTAGCCTGTCCTGGCGTGTTTAAGGCAAGTCCCAACGTGTTCGAGTCGTGTCCAAGCTTTTAAAAAAATAATAAAATAAAAGGAAGCTCTCGGGGGCGTGTCGGAGCGAATTCTTGTCCGACACAAATTTGTGCCCCTCCAATAAGTGTCCATGCTTTCTAAATATGCATTGACAACATCATTTCGTGGCCAAGGAGCCTGGACGTCACGTGTGTATAAACAAATCACTTATTTGAAACCCAACTTGACCCAAAAACTCAAGCTTATCAAGTCGTCACCTAGGCGACGCTTAGTCGTCCGAGTGGTATAAAATTTTAAGGCATCGGGACGACTTGGGTGCAGATTCGAGAGGCGAGCGACTAGGCTGCGACTTGGACGACTGGCGAGCGACTTGGACGCCTACGTAGCTAAGCGGTCGACTTGGTTCGACCCGATTCTTACTGGGTTAAAAAAAAAAACCTAAAGTTCGACTAAACAGTCTGAACTCTGAAGTTAGGGAAATCGATCGATTCGGAAGATTGGAGAGGGAGAAACGAGACCAAACAAGGAGATCTCAGTTGTTCGACTAGCTTCAACGAGTGAAGTGAGGGAAGAAGTACCTACCATCTCTGACTTGCTTCAGCGACTAGATTCGGCGAGTGGCAACTCAGTTCGGCGACTTGCAGGTATGCAGTATGCTTCCTTCTTCTCTTCATCTTCTTCTCGTCTTCTGAGTTCCGACTTCCTCTCTTCTTCTCGTCTTTTTCTGGAAATCAACTGACTTCTGAGTATGCTTTTATTTTTTATTTTTTGGTTCTTCTATTCTTTTGAGTTTTGAGTTCTGACTTATGTCATGTGGATGTCTATTGACTCTATTTATTGTTTAACACTTTAACTGTTGCCACTGCTTTGGCTCAATTGTTTATTGTTTATTGGCTTATAATAGCAGTATATATAATATAGCAGTAACAATATTTATTGTTTAATTGTTCCCACTCCTTTGGCTCGGTTGTGTAACATGTGATGGATATTTGGCTATTTGCATTGTTGATTTGTTTGTTGCGAATATTTGCTATTTTTATGACTTTATTTTCATTTCTATATTATGTTTGTTTTTGACAATGTCACAATGAACATGTTAAATATATAGAATTTTATACGTATAAAATTTACATTATTAACGACTTGTCGACTTGTGGACGACTAGTCGGACGCTTTGTCGCCTAAGCGCTTAAGCTCTGTCGCCTCGCCTCGACTTAGCGCCTTGATAACTATGCAAAAACTTAAACCATTAGGCCTTGGGTCCATTCATGCATATTAGTGCTTCACCATTTTATTTTTATTTGATGTGGGACTCCAACTCACTTGTGAATTCCTAACAAGCAAAACATTGAAATGTGATTATTTTCTTATTTCCTTTTATTTTGCCAAGTAAATAGCATGCATTGAAGTGTTCTGCATGCTCATTCATGTTGATGGTTCAAGAAAGGAGCAGATATATCGTTACAAGACAACAAGTATATAACCCACATACTGATTTGTTAAATAAAAGGAAGACTCTAAAATGTTATAAGCAGTTGCAATTTTATTTTAACATTTAGTTTACCAGAGAATTAGTTGCTTCTTCTTGATCATGAGTTGGTGTTCTTGGAGAACTGATATGACCATCATAGCACCCCCTGACAGAATATTTATCTGCCTTCACCTGTTCACAAAATATATTTTTCCATAAACAAATGCATTTTCTCTTGATATATACTTCCTCCGTCCCCAAAAAGATGAGCAAAGTACAATTTGCACACATAAATTTATTCTTAATAGCCCCACAAGATTATATAAAGTGATTTGTACTTTTATTTATTCATACTAATGAACCCCTCTAAATGACCAAGTTACCCTTCACTTTATGTACTCCATCTCATCCTTTTGGGGACAAAAGTATTTGTACTTTTAATCATCTTTTTGGGGACAGAGGGAGTATTACTTAAGAACTGCATTAGCTTTGTTTCAAATCCAAGAGATGCTCTGAAATGTCTATATAAACAGTAATACCCCTCTCCTATGTCCACTGATGAAAAACGCAGCATTTGATTAAAAAAAGAAAGAAAAAAATGTCATGTTCCTTCAAGCAACTTAGATAAAGGAATGTTTCTGTCAAAATACGAGTGCTGAAAGCACATAAGAACTATTTCTTTTAGAGTAAAGGTTTTCCCAATACTCCGAACATATCTAAAACTTAGTTTATAGCTGTAGGTGTGCATGGTCTTGACTAGTAGAAGGAAACATGAATCAATCCTCAGTGAGCATAGTTTGTCTACACAAAAGAAATCTGCACTTTGAATTTAATTATTTCTGTTTTGAGATGTTTTAGTAGACTTCCATTTTCGAACAAACAAGCTCAACCACACATTAACATTTTCACCAAAAGAGTGACCCAAAAGACTCGGTTTAACAATGAAATTCATTTTTGTTCCAGTCAAAACTTTAGGAGATCAAATTATGGACAAGTTTTGGATTCTTAAATTAAAGTAAATTGAAGCAAGATTTTCACTATCCAAATGCAGTTCTATTCAGTTTAAGGGCGTTCAGGCAAGACAAAATATCAGCTTTAGAGCAAATGTTTTCTATGATTCATCTAACCAGTCCTTCAATTTTTGTTGGCAAGAATGGTCATTCTACAAGTTCCTAAGTTAGGTTCACATGTAATAAACATCTACCAGCTAGGACATTAATTACTTTCTTTAGGGTAACATCTAATGGAATTGGTAGGTAAAATATCTCTGCCATAAAAAGTTAAACACCAATATTATAAATTGTTGCAGGCCTAAAAGGACATAACTACAAGAACTACCTCTTTGAGATCCTCAGCGAGAAACTGAAGTTGGCCCGTAAGAGAGGTGACTTGTTTCTGCAGACTCGGGATGAGTTGCTTTGCTTGTTTCAGTTCAGACCCCTGCTTCTCCAAAAGCTCCTGAAGTTGTGAATTCATAACGTCTGGGAAGAGTATGGCACTCTTCAATGCTTTTATCTCTTCCCTTTGCTTCAAACACAAATCCTTCAGTTTCTCAACCTGCAATACAGATATTAAGGCACTATTATCATTGATATTAATTCAGCGTTGCATCACATTTGGGAATTTGAGTAGGGGGGGTTTGCTCCTCAACTCAACAATGTAAAATAAAATCATCCATATAAAGATAAGTCATTGCTATTAATTCAGCATTGCTGTCACATTTGGGAATTTGAGAATTGATTTCATGTTTAACCTAAAGCAAATAAAAAATAATAAAAGTCAGTCTTTACTCTCATATCACGATATCACACTATTAGCACAAACAAGTATCACTAGACTATTTTCAGTAGCATTCAAAGTATTTGTTAAACATTTTAAGAAGTTGCAAAAACCCATTTACTTAAACCCCCAAATAGTTGGTACAATTGAGTTCATTTTTCTAATTTCATACTAGTATGAAATAACACACTAACTCCAAACTGGTACCTAACTTTCAGAATTGTTGAGAAAACCAGAGTCCATATATCTGATCTACCATTGCATTGCTAAATTTTTTATAAATCATAAAAACCAAAAAATCCCATCAACAATTTAACAAAAATATGAATGGGTACAAAAATGTCACCTCTCTGTTTCTCTCCTCAATCGTCAACTTGAGGTCGGTAATCTCCATTTCCAAATCCTTATTCTGGCTCAAAAGCTCTCTTTCACCCCTCAGCACCATCGCTAAAGTCCTCGTATTCGACTTCACTTCCGTCAAAGCCTTCCCCTCACTCGATCTCTCCCCCTTTCCGGAAATAAACAATTTCTTATGCAACCCACCAAAATTCGACCCTTTCTTCCCATTCTTCTTCAAATCCTCCGCCAAAAAATCCGCCGCCACAATCAAACCGCCACGATTGGCCCCCTTCGGTTTCTTCTCCATGAATTTCTTCACCATGGTACTTAAGCTCTGCTCATTCTTCGTTTTCGCCAGGGCGCGAGACGATGATTGAGGAAGTGCGGCGGCGTCTGGAGGTTTCTGGTGGGATTTTGAACCGCCGATGAGGCGCTTGAATGAGGAGGATGAGTGGTTTTGGGGTTTGAGCTCAGTGGATGAAGAGGGATCTGATTGTGCGGAAGATCTAGAGTCGATAAAGGAGCTGTATCGAGAAGACATTTTTGGAGTGATTGAAGCCTGTTGAGAGATTGAAGCTTGAATTTTTAGGGGGAAAGTAGCATTTTTCTAGGGTTTGGTTGGATTTTGTACGAACAATCTCTATCTATGTAAGAGAGGGGGAGGGACTTTTGGTGCTGTCTGAATTCAAAAAAATTGGGTGATTTGAATTTTCAAATGTTCTGCGTGAGAGGCGCGATGTTTAATAATTGAACAATGGCAAGTTCTTACTACGGTTAATAAGGTTGTAAACACTACATTCGGGCTCGATTCGGATCCAACTCAAAAAAATACGAGCGAGACTCGAATTCGTTAATAATATGATCTAAATCTGAGCATTAAAAATAGTTCGAATAAAAATATGAGTAGAATTTGAGTAAAATTATACTCGACTCGTTTAAGATTCAAACTACTCAAATTCTTAATTGTGATTCGATACATATTCGGTTAATACATATTCGATTAGATGTTTGATACATTCTCTTATAATATATATAAATTTAAATCAAATTAGGATAATTAGTTATTATTTTGTTTTGTTTTTAATTTTAATTGTGCTTTTATATTTGTAAAGTGTAATAATAAATATATTTTCTCATTTCTAAGTAAAATAACAAATTCAATTTATAATTATATTTATTATAAAACTAGTTATTATGTGGAGACTCAATTAGAAATTGAATTTGAAGCTTTCATGAGTAGTTTGAATAAATATTTGAGTCAAGTCGGATCGAATTCGAGTAATAAATATTCGATTCGAGTCGAGTCGAATCTGAGTAGGATTTTTCAAATATAATTCTAATTCTAACCGAATTCGAGTAGGAATTTATCATTTCGAATCAAATTCGAGTAGCTCTCTGTTCGCTCCGGTTCGACTCGTTTACACCCTTAACTATTAACTATGAAGTTATTTAATAAACTTAATATTTTCCTTAATAAAATGATTAACTAATATAAGTTAGTCTCTTTCTTATAAATTTTCAATTTTTCATTTATTTCTATTTTTATATCTCAAATAATTTATAGCATCAAGATTGCCACATATTACAATTATAGATATTTAACTATAATTTAATCCTAAAACATATATTTGAAATAAAATATTATTTTATTCACAATATGTACTATACAATTAATATTTTCATATCTCACATTCTTCCCTCCTTAAAGAGATTCCGTCCTCAGAATCATACAATACAACTTATTAGAAAAGGTGAGGATAATTCTATATTATCTTCTCTTCAAATTCCCAAGTAGCCTCTTCAATTTCTTGATTTCGCCATATCAATTTCACTAATGGAATGATTTTGTTTCGCAAAATTTGCTCTTTCCTATCGACTATCTGGACATGAAATTCTTCATATGTTAAGTCCTACTCTATCTGTATAGGTTCATATGCGATCACATGCTTGTAATCAGGTTTGTATGGTCACAATACTGATACGTGAAAAACATTGTGAATGTGCTCCATCTCCGAAGGTAAAACTACCTCGTAAGCTACTTCTCCGACTTTCCTCAAAACTTCAAACGGTCTGATGAATCTAGGGCTCAATTTTCCTTTCTTCCTGAACCTGATTTTGCCTTTCCACGGAGAAACTTTCAAAAATACATAAGTACCTACTTCAACGTTTTTATGATTTCTATGCAGATCAACGTATTTCTTTTGTCGATCATGAGCCACAATCAATCGAGCTTTTATGGTTTTGACAATTTCTGTCGTTTGCTGAACTATCTACAACTCCAAAAAAAGTTAGTGTTCGCCCATTTCATCCCAGCATAATGGTGTTTTACATTTTCGTCCGTATAACGCTTCGTACGGTGGCATGTCAATACTCGCATGATAAATATTGTTGTATGCAAATTCTACCAATGGCAAATGATCATCCCAATTTTCTTTGAAATCCATCACGCAGGCTCGTAATATGTCTTCTAATGTTTGAATCGTACGCTCACTCTGTCCGTCTGTCTGAGGATGATAAGATGTGCTTAGTCTCAACTGTGTCCTCATTCTTTCTTGAAGACTCTTCCAAAAATTTGATGTGAAAAGAGGATCTCAATCCGATATGATTGACATCGGTACTCCATGGCTTGAAACAATTTCCTTTATATATATCTTCGCCAATTAATCAAGATTGAATCTAACTTTGATTAGTGGAAAATGCGCTAACTTCGTCAATCGATCCACTATAACCCATATTGCATCGTAATCTTCATGGGTAGTCGGAAGACCTACCACGAAGTCCATCGTAATATGCTCCCATTTACACTCTGGTATCTCCAATGGTTGTAACAGACCATTGGGTCTTTGATGTTCTGTTTTTTTTCGTCTGACAAGTTAAGCATCTTGTAACACATTCCGTGATCTCTCGCTTTATATTTGGCCATCAAAAATGTTGTTGAAGATTTTGATACATTTTGGTGCTTCCAGGGTGAATCAAATATATTGCACAATAAGCCTCCTGTAATATTTCTTCTTTCAATGCAGGTATGGAAGGCACCCAAACTCAATTTTCATATATCAAGATTTCATCCTTGTCCAGTTTGAATTTTATTTCCTCCTTTTCTGCTATTCGAAGTTTTATTCGATCACACTCCTCATCTTTTTCTTGAGTTTCCTTTACTTTAACTAATATGGTCGGTTAAATCTCTACTTCAAATAGTTTTTCGCCTGATTCCTTCGGATACTTACTTTCTATTTCCATCCTGGTCATTTCTTTAACTAACTCTTCCTGAGAAGTTAACATGAACAGTTTCTCTCTGCCTTTCCTACTCAATGCATCTGCTACTAAATTAGCTTTCCCAGGGTGATGCAAAATTTCACAATCATAATCTTTAATCAACTCCAACCATCTCCTTTGTCGCATATTCAAATCTTTTTGTGTGAAGATATACTTCAGACTCTTGTGATCTGTGTATATCTCACATTTTTCTCTGTAAAGTTAAGGTCTCCATATCTTTAGAGCAAACATTACTGCTACCAATTTTAAATCATGGGTTGGATACCCTTTTTCGTAATCCTTCAGCTGTCTAGATATATACATAATGAATTTGTCGTTTTGCATGAGTACACAACATAGTCCTTTATGTGATGTGTCACTGTACACTACAAATTTTCCCGTATCGTCTGGAAGAGACAACACAAGTGCTTCACCCAATCTTTTATTTTAATTCATGAAAACTTTCTTCACACTTGTCCGTCCATACAAACTTTACTTTCTTCCTTGTCAAATTTGTTAACAGATTTGCCATCTTAGAAAAATCCTGGATAAATCATCGATAATATCCGGCTAACCCTAAGAAACTCCTTACTCCTGTCGGTGTCTTCGGATGCTCCAATTTATTACGACTTCAACTTTTTTCAGATTTACCAAAATTCCATCTTTGTCAATTACATGACCCAAAAATCGAACACGCTCCATCCAAAATTCACATTTTTTAAATTTAGCATATAATTTTTCTTTTCTCAACATTTCCAACACCACTCAGAGATGTTCTGCATGTTCTTCTTACATTTTTGAATAAACCAAGATATCATCGATAAACACCACCACAAACTTATCCAGATATGGCTTAAATACCTTGTTCATCATATCTATAATAAACATTGTTGGTGCTTTCGTTAACCTGAATAACATCACTAGAAATTCATAATGACCATAACAGGTTCAAAATGTTGTCTTCGATACATCCTCATTTCTAACCTTTAGCTGATGATTTTCGCTTCCCAGATCTATCTTAAAAAAACACTTAGCCCCTTTCAACTGATCAAAATGGTCATCGATTCTTCGTAACGAATAATTTTTTTTTATGGTAACCTTATTCAATTCCATGTAGTCGATACAAAGTCGTAACTGTAATACCCGTGAATTTCATTAATTATAATAATATTGAGAATAATAAATATTTGAATATTATTTAGAATAAATATATATTGTTGTGGCATGAAATGTGATAATTCAGTAAAATTGAATTAAGTGTTTGAGAATTATGGTATAAATAAAGATGAGCTTCATTTAAGCTTATGGATATGCCCAGTGTGACAAAGTGATGAAATGAAAAATTCATTAATAAAGAAATGATTAAATAATATGGTGAATTAATAATCATTTTATTATTAATAATATTATCTTTATGATTAATTGTTAAGTGTAACCATATGGGATATATCTAGTAACTCATTAATTTAAATTAATGAAGAAATGATTTACTTGAAAAGGATTAATTGGTGTTATCTTACTAATTGCTATATGTGTGGTATAAGCATATAATTAATTCATAAAGTTGCTTCATGGATAAATTATAACATGGGATGTTAAGAATAATATTATAATGTGAATATTATTCCATGAGACTATATAATAATAATCTTAATTTGTGTAATTAAACTAAACTTGAATAAAAGAGCCTTGTGTGATATAATGATTCATGGTAAATAGATTAATTGTGTATTTTAAATGTATGGGAGAAGATATTATTAAGCAAATAAATATTTGCTATTAAATGTTTATTTGTAATTGGGATGATAAGTTTATGAGAAATGATGGGTTGTTAATATTCTATTAATTTATATTTTAGCCCAATTCAAATATTATTTGGACTAACCCAATTTACATGAATTATATGATTATGTGTATATGTGTCCATAACTAAACCTAAGTAATAACATTAAGTCATCAAATGTAAACTTGTGAACCCAAAAGGAAATATACCTAAGTATGTTAGTCCCCATTTTGCAAATGTTGAGTATTAGAAAGGGGTGTCCTATATTCATAGACCCGTCTTTTCTTTCTTCACGTGTATAGGCCATTGACCTAAACTTAGCCTATTCCCTCCTTGCAAATTATCAGTACATTCAAAATGATGAAATGGGGAGTGGCTTCAATAATGACAAGAGAACTATTCTACCAAATCCTCTCAAACCTTTGGTTCCTTCTTCTTCCCTTTGGTTTAATTTCTAGGGCAAGAACCAAATTTGGGTAATGGATGTGACGCCCCCAAATTCGAGTCCCTTCGAACCTCGGATCCAGTCCGCCACAATACTACTATTGTCAAACTATTTATATCTTTTATTCATAACTTAATGAATATAACTTTGCTTATTATAATTTAGAATATAAATTCTTTTCAGTTCTAGGATCTGTATAATGACCCCAAACTTTTATAAGTTTCAAATCTTCTCACTCCTTAAGAATTTTATTTACTAAATTTTTATTTTAATATTTTCTGAAAATTCGGGTTCTTATATCCTCTCCCCCTTATAAGGATTTCGTCCTCGGAATCACCGAGACCTTCTCTACTTGGTGCTATTCTGAATATTACATATTCTTTTGAATAATTTTATCCATTCTCTTTTCGAAAGTTTTATTATAACTTGCTCACTTGCATTCTACCACATTCTCTTTTCTAAGGAACCTCCTACTTACTACTTTCATCCTTCAGAAGAATAAGAATCTTCCACGATTTTTCAATAATCGGGAAGTAGTATGAATAACTCAGATTCCAAATTATGCTGAGGGGTCACAAGACCATGAACTCTTTTCTAGGTTTACAAATGCTTCAACACAATCCTTCACACTGTAAACCAGAGTGTTTATCAATCACAAAGACTGAAAACACCCTCCATGTGTACACTAGGTGGCCGACCTATTGTACCACTACGTTGGGCCGCAACGTAGTGTGCTGTAACGACTATATGTGTTACGTTCGGAACTATTGTCTCCGAAAACATGTCCCCTTATAGGCATGTTCACCTTAGCTTTTCAACATTTGAATCAGCACCAGAGAAATCTAGTTTGGCATAAATACTCAAGAATGCTTGAATTCCATAAATATTTTTCAACAGCCGTCTAGCCGAATCAAATAGCTTAGACTTTTATCAACAACTTGGACATTAATCGAAATAATTTAGCCAACTTAATTGACCTTCTTCATAATTTAAAAGAAAACCAAAAATTCTTTTATGACGTCATGATACCATACCAAATTAGTAGTACGTTGATGTGACGCCCCCAAAATAGGTATACAACACCCATTCTGAGTCGTCAAAATACATGGTACAGAAATAACTACAACTTTATTAATACAACATAAAAACTGTGAGTTTAAATATAAATATTGTCATCTAGACAATATCCACACTCAAATAAGTCCTCATTACAATTATTGATACATTATTTTACAAAAATGGTGAGGACTACTAAAACGACTTTCTAGAACCTTCATTCCATACCCCGACTAGTACTCGCTACATTCTCACCTCCTGAAAAGAAAAATGGAACAACGAGGAAAAGGGTGAGCTCAACTAGCCCAGTAAAGAACATTATGACTAAGATAATGTGACGCCCCCAAAATAGGTATACATCACCTATTCTGAGTCGCCAAATACATGGTACAAAATATAAATACAATCTTAATTATACAACAAGAGAATAAGTCCTCATTACATTTATTGTCACACTATTTAACAGAATAGTGAGGACTACTAGCTAATACTATCATCCGGACCATCACTCCGTTCCCCGACTCGTCCCAACTACGTTCTCATTTCACGAAAGAGAATGAAAGAAAGAAAGGGTGAGCTCAACTAGCTCAGTAAGAAATATTATGACTAAGATAATGAAGAATAAATTATCATTAGCCTTTAACAGTGTTAAACTGATAAAATATAACAACATCAAGTTTAACTGCAGCGGAACAAGCAATTCATTAAAAGAGTCAAGTAGAGAATAAAATCTACTATCTTTTATGATTTAAAAGGTTTTTCATCACTTTTATCGCTGGGACTTAGCTTAATAAATAATTCACATCACCGAATCACCCCTACACTACGGCCAAGGATATTCTTTAGTATCACGACCATAAATTATCCATGCACTACGGGCCAAGGACATTCGTGTATTCATCAATGGTCATGATCATGCCAACAACTGTCCATCAATGCACTACGGCCAATGAGGACTTTTACCACATCATTTGTAATATTACGGTCATGGTTATACCGAATAATCCCTGGTCATAATCATACCAAGTCCATCTATGCACTACAGGCCACATATGACTTTCAAAAAAATATAAACATGAGGATGATGACAATGATATAAGAATTTAATAAAACAAGTTCAAGAATTAATTTATTCTGGAACTAATAACGTCCAAGTTGTCAACATGATATTGCTTTGTGCAGTAAAATTCAAGAATGCTTAGAAGAATATTTCCATGAAAAGATACTGGATGAAGTGCAAATATCAAGGATATTCCACTAATTTCATGGAGTATAGAAGTCAAAACATTAACCAACTGAGTATAATAAAGAATGGAATAACAAAAGAAATCACCATGCATGCGGTACTTCGCTTAGATAGGTTATTCCAACAGATTAATAAGTAACGAAACCGAATCAAAGAAATTCTCACCGACGGGATGTTCAACAAGAATAATAATAAAGACGAAACCAAGTTCTACGTAAAATGCATGATGTGGATATTCCAATGTATATAATAAAGATTTGAATCGGTCCTGCCAGAAACGCATGCATGACATGAATAATAAAAGAATTTAACCAAGTATAGGGTAGCAGCGTAAAAGTGTTATTCAACGTAATAATAAATAATGGAATAACAAAAGTTCTCTTCATGAATACAAAAGAAATAATACCCCTTACGAGTACAACAAATAATATTCCCTACCTTAAGAAGAAGAGTATTGGATATATGAGTAGTGAAGTAAGCCAATAATACTTTTCTTCTTTCTCTCTATAGTTTATCTCTAGAGTTTCAAAGGAATTAAGTAAGAAATAATGAAGGAATGAGCCTCTATTTATAGAAAAATGGACCGCATAATAACTAACTTATGAATCGGTCCGTATTGATTTACTTTAATCGACGGTCCATATTTAAAGCAAAATCTTTTAAATAAAATATAATATATTCTATTTATAATCTAATAAAACGAATAACTTTATAAAAGATTTTACTATGCAAACACTATCTGAGCACTATCAACCACTATGCATAATAAAATATAATATATTCTAATTATTGTCTAATAAAATAGATAACTTTATAAAATTATTCTGTTTTATATAAAAAGATTTTATTATTAGCTTAATAAAATCAACTGTGACACCCCCAAAATTAGGTATACATCACCCATCTTGAGTCGCCAAATACATGGCACAGAATTCAAGTACAACTTAATAATACAACTGTCGTGTACAATACGACAAAACATAAACTGTGAGTTTGAATACAAATATTGTCTACTAGAGAGTATATAAACTCAACAGGAGTCCTCATTACAATTATTATCACACTATTTCACAGAATAGTGAGGACTACTAATGCACCATCTAGGACCATCACTCGCTTCCCAGGCTACGTTCGAATATATATTCTCATTTCAAGAGAAACGGTGAAAAGAAAGGGTGAGCTCAACTAGCCCAAGAAGAAATATTATAACTAAGATAATGCGAGAATAAATTATCATTAGCCTTAAACACGATGTTAAACGATACAATATAACAAACATCAAGTTTAATCTGCAGTGGAACAAGCGAATCCATTAAAAGAGTCAAGTAAAGAATAAAATCTACTATCTTTTATGATTTAAAAGGTTTTCATCACTTTTATCAACTGGGACTCGACAATAAATAATTCACATCATCGAATCACCCCTGCATTCTGGCCAAGGATATTCTTTAGTATCACGACCACAATTATCCATGCACTACGGGCCAAGAATATTTGTGTATTCATTAATGGTCATGATCATGCCAACAATTGTCCATCAATGCACTACACGGGCCAATGAGGACTTTTACCACATCATTTGTAATATTACGGTCATGATTACAATCGAATAATTCCTCATCATAATCATACCAAGTCCATCTACATGCACTACAGCCACGATGACTTTCAAAAAATATAAATATGAGGATGATGACAATGATATAAGAATTTAATAAAACAAGTTCAAGAATTAATTTATCTAAGAACCAATAACGTCCAAATTGTCAACATGATACTGCTTTGTAGAGTAAAATTCAAGAGTGCTCAGAAGAATATTTCCATGAAAAGATACTGGATGAAGCACAATTATCAAGCATATTCCACTAATTTCATGGAGTATAGAAGTCAAAACTTTAACCAACTGAGTATAATAAAGAATGGAATAACAAAAGAAATCACCATGCATGTGGTACTTCGCATAGACAGATTATTCCAATAGAATACTAAATAACGGAACCGGTCGGTGAAATTACAAGACCGAGGATCTTCAATGTAATAATAAAGAATGGAATAACAATGAAATCACCATGAATGCGGTATTTCAGATGTAGACATGTTATTCCAATAGAATACTAATAAGGATTTTCGTCAGTCTGGCGTAAAATGCATGCGAACGTGATATTCCAAATGAATAATAAAGGCGGAATAATAGAAGAATGTCACCAAGTATAGGGTAGCAGCGTATCAAAAGTTATTCCAATGAATAATAAAAATGGAATAACATAAGTTCTCTTCATGAATACAAAAGAATAACACCCCTTACGAGTACAACAAATAATATTCCCTACCTTAAGAAGAAGAGTCTTGGATATATAAGTAGTGAAGTAGCGAATACTTTCTTCTTCTCTCTCTATAGTTTATCTCTCTAGAGTTTCAAAGGAATTCGTAAGAAAATAATGTAGAAATGAGCTTCTATTTATAGAAAAATGGACTGCATAGTAACTAACTCATGAACGGTCCAGATTGATTTACTTTAATTTGACGGTCCATATTTAAAGCAAAATCTTTTAAATAAAATATGATATATTATATTTATAATCTAATAAAATGAATAACTTTATAAAAAATTTTACTATGCAAACACTATGCAGGCCCTATGCAAACACTATGCATAATAAAATATAGGGTAAAGTTCAGATGACCACCTGGGGTTTGGGCGCTTTTCCACTTAGCCACTTGTAGTCAGTAAAGCTACATTTAAACTCCCGACTTTTTGAATTGAAGTGAAAACGCCACTTTTTCCATCCAATTTAACTGTGCGTGTATGTTAAACGCCAAAAGCGCGTGAAAAGAGGCGGTAACAGTAAAAAAAGGCTGGTAAATGTCCGAAATACCCCCTTCTTGATTATAGGTGGTTAAGTGGGAAAGACTCAAACCCCAGGTGGTTTCTTTCAATCGTGTCAATCAATTAATAAATATCTACAAATTCGGCTTGCTTCCAAGTTGAAAGTATTCAACACAACATCATGGTCAAAAGGAGTTCTTTCATTATTATCGTCCCGCTGCATAACAGGAATTTTCAACAACTTTTCTTTCAATATTATCGTACAAGATTATGGTAAACCACTTGGATCAGCAGCAAGAAGGATAAAATAACATAACTACCCAATGTACATTACAATAAACAGAGATTGCCATTTAATGGAAAACATCATTTGCTCTATATAATTATTGTTATAGGAATATAGAACTACTACTACTACACCAAAGATGGTCTTAACCTTAACCTTATTATCACCCACAAGGCCACAACAGCTAGTACATGTAGGCTACTAAGGAATTTATGCAATGCAGTTTTTCCATTCTTCCTTATTATCCTTATCGAGCTCACATCGGCCTCTAATATAGCATTCACTACCTCTAGGTGATCCTTTTCTAAGGCAATTGCATCTGAGGGGCTAGTGTTTGAGGAATCACATGATTTACAAAGCTCAAAGCCACATGCCCAAAAGTTCCTTCACAATCCCTAGATGAGCGATGTGTAAAAAATTACTTTAGCCAAAGAGAACAAAACACATAAAGAACAGAGAATAACTACTTGTTAAACAGACCCAAAGGCGAATATAATTTAATCAAATCAGTTATTTTCCATATGAAAAACCTGAACCTAGATGATGACTTGGAATGACAAACTTGAATAGAAAGCATTTAGATACAAACTTGATACACACACCAACACACATAGAGAAAGAGAGAGAGAGAGAGAGAGTGAGATCAATGCATTTACATGTATACATGCATATTAGTATAAGCTTCAGAGCTTGAAACTACCAAAGTACTGTTGGTTGACATATAGTTGACATATATATTTATTTTTCTAATGGTCTCTTAAGGAGCCATAGTTATGATGTTTATGCCTTTAATATGCCAGATAGTGTATTATACTTTTCAAAGTTTGATGCAACTTATTTCATAATAAAAGCCTCAAAACCTATGTGTTGTTGAAATAAGAAATGATACAAAAGAACCAGGCAGAGGCAACCTCACCATTATCCGTACTCGGCTCATCTTGTATGCAAATTTAGAAACTATGTTCAAACTCAGCTCATTTAAGCACAACCTCCAGCCAATCTAATGAATTCATGAAGTAAGCTAGAAATAATAGAAAAGTTTAAACTTGCACCATAAGGTTCTATATTTTGCATGATAATGCAACAAAATATCATTCATAGATTAATAAATAACAAATATTACATTATATAACTTTCCAAAGTTGTATATCAAGTGTGATCAAATTTAGTAAAATATTAAATTAGTGATGACTTGCACTTTAGCAAATTAGATGGAAATGGTTTAACTTTACCACTATAGTTTCATTTTATGGAGCTCTGAACCTAGCACACAATTGCTCGCAAACTCAGTAAACAAGTTTTAAATTAAGCTCAAATTTAATTCGTTTACATTATAAAAGAGATCGATCCAAACACCAAATTGTTTATTATTAAAACCCAAATTTTCACATCAATAGCAAATAAAATGGATCAAAAATACAAAATCAAACACAAACCACATACAAAATGACAACTGAAAACTCAGAAAGACACAACAATAACAAATTATCAGATTGAGTGATTGAAGGCAATAACACAGATTAGGCACCAAGAATAAAATAGTGAAAATTGGGCAATAACATAGATTGGGCACCAAGAATAACACAGATTGGGCAATAACAGAGATGGGCTACACCCATAACCATTAATCTATCTGGTAAGGGACTAATATCATTAACCTCCACGTACCGAGGCAACAGATGACTCATGAGCATAAATTAGTTAATGAGGAGAGAACTAGACCATAAGGTCCTCGATTTACGAAATGACTGTAAAATAGATCTAACAATTAAAATTTACAATATCCCCTGTTGGATCCTTCACATGAATGCCGTTCAATTTTAGGAGAATCCATAGCTAAAAAAATCATAATTTATCAATCAATCTCAATCTTAATAACTACAATTTTAGGTAAATTTGGAAGAAAAAAATGATTCAAAACCAAAAAATTAAACAAAATCCACAAAATAAATCAAACCCATAATCCATGATCACAAAAAGAAAAAACTAGAGTTCACCATCGTTTAAAGCTGGGAAATAATAGGATAAAATGACAGCAAAATATTTCAAGCCCTTACCGAATCGAAGTGTGGAACAAGGAGATCGAATCGATGAGATGAAGGAGATCAAGTGAGGGCTTGAGAAGGATCAACCGAGGGCTTCCAATTCTAGGGCTTGAGGGGATCGAATCGAGATTTCAAGGGCTTCAATTTTCGAAAGTGAAGTTGGAGAAGAACTCGGGCTTCAAGATTCGGTAAGGCTTCGATTTTCTATTTTGCAAGAATCGGTTTTCAAGATTTCAAAGCTCGATTTTACTTTTTGAGAAACTCTTAGTCGAAACCCACAAGTAGCGAGGAGAGGGAACTAAAATGAAATGAAAAAAAAACCTATCTCATCTGTTGTTTTCAATATATATATAGAGGGTAAATAAGTCATTAGCCAACCCAAGTAACGGAGTGAAGAAGGAAATCACTTTTTTACTTCAACTCAAAAAGTCGGGAGTTTAAATGTAGCTTTACTGACTACAGGTGGTTAAGTGGCAAAACTCCCAAACCCCAGGTGGTCATCTGAATTTAACCCTAAAATATAATATATTCTAATTATTGTCTAATAAAACAGATAACTTTATAAAAGTATTCTGTTTTATATAAAAAGATTTTACTATACAAAACACTATGCAGACACTATGCATAAAAGAATATAATATATTCTATTTATAGAATAACTTTATAAAAGTATTCTGTTTTATATAAAAAAAAATTCTGTATTATTACATTAATAATACCAACAAAATCGAGTGACTTATCACGTAAGCATCAATAATTAATATCGTGTGTTACTATGCAACCACGCCAGACATCGTAATTTTAATTTTAACAACTGGGTGTTTCAACGATTAACTTCAAAACTTCCGCTATTATTTTCATAAAAGTATTTTTGTCATTTTTTCAATCGACAATAATTCCGCTAGGTCCACCAATGATTGTGCCAGTGTATGAATATTCCTGTTAAAACGAATATTCCCAATTAATCGAATATTATATAACAACTTGCATACTTTGCAAAATTTATAAATATTACCCACAACTATAATATTATATCAATTTCACTCCATAATATTCAAGAATAATATTTATAGAAAATTCATCTTTATTCAAAAAGTTGGGGTTTTACAATCTCCCCTTCTTATGAAATTTTGCCCTCGAAATTAGGGTATGTACCTGGTATATTTAAGAGGTAAGGATACCTTGATTTCATTTCAGATTCTAACTCCCAATTCATTTCCTCAACATCGTGGTTTCTCCACAAAACTTTGACTTGAGGTATAACCTTGGAGCATAGAATATGTTCCTTCTTATCCAAGATTTGTACAAGAACCTCTTCATACATCAAATCTTCTGCTATTTCATCCGGTTCTAACTCAATAATGTGGTTCAGGTCTTTCATATATTTACGTAACATGGATATATGAAAAACGTTATGAACACGAGACATACTTGGCGGTAAAACGAGTCTATAGGCCACAGTTCCTACTCGACTGAGGATTAAAAATGGGCCGATGAATTGAGGATTGAGCTTTCCTCTCTTTCCAAATCTCGTAACTCCTTTCAATGGAGCAACACGTAACAACACATGATCTCCTATATCGAACTCCACGTCCTTTTGATGAAGATCAGCATAACTTTTTTTTGTCGATCTTGTGAGGTTTTTATACGTTGCCGGATCGTTTGAATCTTTTCTGTAGTCATACGTACCAACTTTGGTCCCAACAACGTTGCTTCACCTACCTCATCCCAGCATACTGGAGAACGACACTTTCTTCCATACAACGCTTCGAATGGAGCCATGCCAATACTTGATTGATAACTGTTGTTGTAGAAAAACTCCACCAATGGTAAGAACTTATCCCATCTTCCCTTGAAGTCAAGGACACTGAGTCTTAATAGATATTCAAGAGATTGAATAGTCCTCTCCGACTGTCCATCCGTCTGAGGATGATATGCCGAGCTAAATCGTAAATCTGTGCCCATAGCTTTCTGCAAACTAACCCAAAATCGTGAAGTGAATCTTGGGTCTCGATCATAAGCTATGGATACTGGCATACCATGCAATCTTACAACCTCGTTTATGTACATACGAGCAAGACGTTCAAGTGTATAAGTTTCTCGTATTGGTAAGAAGTGAGCAGACTTGGTCAATCTATCAACAATGACCCAAATTGCATCAATGCCTTGAGAAACCTTGGGAAGACCAGTAACGAAATCCATGGTAATGTGCTCCCACTTCCATTTTGGAATTTCAAGTGGTTGCAATGGACCTTTTGGTACTTGATGCTCCGCCTTGACTCGTTGACAAATTAGACACCTTGAGATAAACAACGCTATCTCTCTCTTCATATTGCTCCACCAAAATGTATGATGAAGATCACGATACATTTTGGTACTCCCAGGTTGGATTGCAAACGGTGTGTTGTGCGCCTCCATCATGATTTTATACTTTAAATTAGGGTCGTTAGGAACACAAAGTCTGGAGTTGACTCGAAATATTCCTTCTTCATCGATTCTTGCTTCTGACATAGCACCTTCTTGCACTTTCTTCTTCATACGCATCAGCTCCAGATTTGAAACTTGAGCATCTTTAATTTTATCAATTAAAGTTGGTTCTACTCGTATATTCGCCATCATCACATGGGTCCCTGGAGTCTTTATCTCTATCTCCATCCTTTTCAAGTCATACAAAATGGGCCTTTGCGTTGACAATATTGCACTCGTACCCGCATATGATCTTCTACTCAATGCCTCAGCTACCACGTTCGCTTTTCCAGGATGGTATTGGATGGTATGATCATAATCTTTCAACAGTTTAAGCCAACGTCGTTGTCGCATGTTAAGTTCCTTTTGAGTGAAGAAATATTTGAGGCTTTTATGATCCGTAAAGAGCTCCACTTTCTCCCCATACAAGTAATCCCTCCAAATCTTTAGTGCAAAGACAACAGCTGCCAACTCTAGATCATGAGTAGGATAATTTCTCTCATATTCTTTGAGATGTCGTGAGGCATAAAGCTATGACTTTCCCATGTTGCATGAGAACACATCCTAACCCTTTGCCCAAGCATCATCAGAGATGACAAATCCCTCCGAACCGGATGGTATTGTCGAATGCAGTCTTTGAAATGAGTCTCCTCTTGAGTTCTTGAAAACTCTTCTCACATTCCTCGCTCCAATCGAACTTTGTATCTTCCGA
Organism: Panax quinquefolius; assembly: GCA_020205615.1. Classification (NCBI taxonomy): domain Eukaryota; kingdom Viridiplantae; phylum Streptophyta; class Magnoliopsida; order Apiales; family Araliaceae; genus Panax; species Panax quinquefolius. The sequence continues at coordinate 2,651,966 of CM035174.1, read as the reverse complement.
GTCAAATTTGAGTTAGTGGAGTAGCGATTCGAAAAAACCCTTCTACGAATCTCCGATAATAACCAGCCTAAGTTTGAGAAAGCTACGTGACTTTCTGATCACTTATTTAGGTTGCTCCCAGCTTTGAATAACTTCAATCTTTGTTGGGTCAACAGATATTCCATGACTTGATACCACGTGCCCAAGAAATGCTACTTCCTCAAGCCAGAACTCGCATTTCTTCAACTTGGCATAAAGCTTATATTCACGAAGCTTTTGGAGTATCAGCCTCAAGTGTTGCTCATGATCTTCACGGCTTTTGGAATAAATAAGAATGTCATCAATAAAGACTACCACAAAGTGATCCAAATATTCTTTAAATACTCAGTTCATCATATCCATGAAGGCAGCAGGAGCATTAGTCAATCCAAAGGACATGACTAGGAATTCAAAATACCCGTACCGAGTTCTGAAAGCCGTCTTTGGAATGTCATCGGTTCTAATCTTCAATTGGTGATATCCGAAACGAAGATCAATCTTTGAAAAGAATTTGGCTCCTTGCAACTGGTCAAACAGGTCATCAATACGTGGCAATGGGCACCTATTTTTGATGGTGACATGATTCAACTCTCGATAATCAATACAAAGTCGCATACTCCCATCTTTCTTCTTCACGAATTGAATAGGAGCACCCCAAGGAGAAGTACTAAGACGAATAAAGCCAATGTCTAACAATTCCAGCAGTTGAGTCTTTAATTCCTGAAGTTCAATAGGAGCCATTCGATATGGGGCTTTAGAAATGGGTTTTGTACCGGGTTCAAGGTCGATACAAAATTTAATTTCACGCTCTGGGGGTAGGCCAGAAAGTTCTTCAGGGAATACGTCAGGAAATTCATTAACAATAGAAATATCATTCAAAACTGACGTATTTTTGTTTAGATCTGTGATGTGGGCTAAGAAAGCTTGACATCCATTTTTCAATAAACGAATAGCTTTATGGCTTGAGATGACCGTGATTGATTTTAATGGTTTGGTCGCTTGAATTCGCATAATAGGTTGATTAGGAATATGAAAGCTAACAACCTTACGAAAACAATCAATTTTAGCATGATGAGTAGTTAACCAATCAATCCCTAGAATCACATCAAATATAAGTATTTTCAATGAAATAAGATCAACAGGTAATGTGAAGGTACCGATTTGAACCAAACAAGACTTATAAACTGTGGATGTAATGAAGGTTTCTCCCAATGGAGTTTCAAAAGATAAGTCAAAGTCCAATTTCTCCGGAGTCAAATTTAAACGTTGAGCGCAAGTAGGAGAAATAAAAGAATGGGTAGAACCATTATCAAATAAGGTATAGACTTCGCTAGAGTTTATGATAAGCTTACCCGTGATGACCTCATTCGGGTTCCTTGCTTTCTAGGAGGTCACGACAAATGCTCTCTCTTGCACCACCGGCTTTGACTTTTCTGGGACGGCCTTTGGTGCCTCCATCCTAGCTGAACTTGTCTTCAGTGAAAGACAAAATTGGGCTAGGTGACCTTATCTTCCACAATTATAACATGCTTTGGATGGCATCGCGCAGTTTGGACTGATGTGTCCCTCCCCTCCGCATTTGAAGCATATGATAGGTGGTCGTTCTCCTTCCTTAACAACGGGTGCTGGTGCTGACGTCCTCTAATCATTGTTGAATCTCCTTTTCTTGAAATGTCCATTTTTCTGTCTTGGCCATGATTACCACCGAAGTGGTTACCATTTCTGGCATATTGATTCCCTCCACATTTGTTGTCACCGTTTTAATGACTGATACCATTGGTATTTTCATCTTTCACGGTTTCTTTCTCTTGGTTATTTGACTCGTTACCACGCCTCCAATAATCGAGCCCTATTTACAACATCTCGAGTACAAACACGGTTTATGAAATAAGGTATTGACGTATCTCCGGTTTCAAACCTCTTAAAATATTCGCATCATTCGCCTCCTCATTATCGACCAAATGGGATGCAAACCGGGATAACTCATAAATTTAGCCTCGTGTTATTACACTGGTCATATTATTTTGTTCCAATTTGATAAACTCCACTTCTTTCATGTGACGAATACTCTCGGGAAAGTACTTGTCGTTTGAATAGCTCTTGGAACTTCTCCCAAGACATCTTGAGTGCGTCAGGCTGGGTACGTTTTACAGATTCCCACATGTAATCTGCCTCTTCACGCAACATGAAGGTGGCGAAGGGAACCTTTTGCTCCTCGGAGCATCCCAAGACATCAAATATCTTGGTGATCTGATTTAACCATGCTTCCGCCTTAAGTGGTTTTGGCTCTCCAATAAACTCCGGTGGTCCCAGCTCCTTGAACTGTTTAGCGGTGACCATCCGAGAGTTTCTAGTGTTTCCACCTACATTTTGGACAGGAGCCGCTCTCGCCTGATGTTGCATGAATTGCATAAAGCCTCTGAACAATCCATCATTCATCATTTAGTCCGTGTTGTTGTTTGCATGAGGATTGTGGCCTTCCTGATGCACATTATCCTGATTATTGATGTGTGGAGACTCAACTTTATAAAAGTATCCTGTTTTATATAAAAAGATTTTACTATTAGCCTAATAAAACCAACTGTGACGCCCCCAAAATTAGGTATACATCACCCATCTTGAGTCGCCAGATACATGGTACAGAATTCAAATACAACTTAATAATACAACTGTGGTAGTACAATACGACAAAACAAAACATAAACCGTGAGTTTGAATACAAATATTGTCTACTAGAGAGTATACAAACTCAAAAGGAGTCCTCATTACAATTATTATCACACTATTTCACTTTGAATAGTGAGGACTACTAATGCACCATCTAGGACCATCACTCGCTTCCTCGACTCGTTCAAATATATTCTCATTTCCTGAAGAGAATAGTGAAAGAAAGGGTGAGCTCAACTAGCCTTAAACAGTGTTAAACTGATACAATATAACAAACATCAAGTTTAACTGCAGTGGAACAAACAATCCATTAACAGAGTCAAGTAGAGAATAAAATCTACTATCTTTTATGATTTAAAAGGTTTTTCATCACTTTTATCGTTGGGACTCAACTTAATAAATAATTCACATCATCGAATCACCCCATGCACTACGGCCAAGGATATTCTTTTGTATCACGACCACAATTATCCATGCACTTCGGCCAAGAATATCTCGTGTGTATTCATTAATGGTCATGATCATGCCAACAACCGTCCATCAATGCACTACGGGCCAATGAGGACTTTACCACATCATTTGTAACATTACGGTCCATGATTACAATCGAATAATCCTCGGTCATAATCATACCAAGTCCATCTATGCACTACTGAGCCCTGAAATGACTTTCAAAAAATATAAATATGAGGATGATGACAATGATATAAGAATTTAATAAAACAAGTTCAAGAATTAATTTATCCAAGAACCAATAACGTCCAAATTGTCAACATAATCTTTGCTTTGTAGAGTAAAATTCAAGAATGCTCGAGAAGAATATTTCCATGAAAAGATCTTTGGATGAAGCCAAGCAATATCAAGGATATTCCACTAATTTCATGGAGTATAGAAGTCAAAACTTTAACCAACTGAGTATAATAAAGAATGGAATAACAAAAGAAATCACCATGCATGCGGTACTTCGCATAGACAGGTTGTGAGACCCTAGATTTTTTTTGAATAAAGATTATATTTTCTCGAAATAAATTTTTGAATATTATGGTGTGGATTTGATATAGTGTTATAGTTGTGGGTAATATTTACAAATTTTGCAAAGTATGCAAGTTGTTATATAATATTCGATTGGTCGGGGAATATTCGTTTTAACAGGGAATATTCGTACAACCAACACAATCATTGGTGGACCCCACAATGTAAATTATTATTTTGGATTGAGAAAACGACAAAAATACTTTATGAAAATAACGGCGGAAGTGTTACCGTTAAAACAATTGAACTACTCGGTAGTAAAAGTATAGTAATACGCGTGGTTGCATAGTAGCACACGGTATTGATTATTGATGCTTACGTGAGAAGTCACTCAGTTATACTCAATTATTGCTACAATAATTGTTTTGCATCATATCTATCATATTATTGATTCAATTATTGTCACAAGATCATCCGCATAAAATGTTTTTATTAAATCAATACTTGAGATTTACAAAGTTATTCATATTATAAATTACAATATTTACAATGTCTAGAAGTTCACAAGGAGAGGTTTGGTCACCTAATTACGCGCCATAGGAGAAATCCTTATTGAAAGCCCCTCTTTCCCAGGAACGACACTGGTTGATAAATATTGTGAGTTATAATATTAATAATGAATGTTGTTCGAGTTAAATTTGGAGACGCGGACGTGATATTTGAGTGCGAACGATGAAATTAGTAAAAATAGTCTATAAACACAAAATTTTCCGGATTCACTATTTGGTCAAAAAATCAACAGTTGACTTTTTCTAAAAAATCAAACTTCAAAATTTCAAAATTTATATTTTGATAAAAATAGTAGTTTCATTATGTTGGAATTGTTTGTGTTAGTGAAAATCGACATTTATTCCGATGATAAATGAGCAATTAATTGCTACTAATTCACAAGTTTACATAACTATTTGTTCACATATGTGTACTATTGAATCACATTATTCACTATTAGGGGAGTTGGTGCAAGATTGATAATACTTGCATGACTAAATTAAAAATAGAGGTATAGATAGAGGTACTATACTGAAATTCGTATTTTTCACATGATTATACTATTGATTCATATGATTGAACTATTGATTCACATTATTTACTATTAGGGGAGTTGGTGCAAGATTGATAATACTTGCAGGACTAAATTATAAATGAAAGAAAAGTTGGAGGTATTGTACTGTAATTTTTGAGCCCCAAAACATGCAATTATCGAAACTATATTTTCCTATAAATAGAAGCTTATTCTTCCTTCATTTCTCACCAATTCACAAAAGCTTTAGAGCGATTATTATAGAGAGAAATTATAGAGAGAAAAAAGAAGAGAAATCTGCTACCTCACTATTCCAGTATCCAGTTTTTTCCAAGGTAGGAGTATTATTTCTTTCTTTCGTCTTCATGAAGAGAACTTCTGTTATTCCATTCTTTATTATTACATTGGAATAACTCAGATCACGCTGCTACCCTATACTTGGTGAAATTCTTACATTGTTCCATTCTTTATCATTCATTTGGAACATCCTGTTTTTATGCGTTCTCTACGGGACTGGTTCCGTCTTTATTATCATGTTGGAATATCCTCACTGCTGCATGCGTTTTACTGGGACTGATTCCATCTTTATTATTCTCGTTGAATACCTATCTCGTATGCGTTTTTACGGACCGATTCCGTTATTTATTATTCTCGCTGAATAACTCCTTGCATGCGATCTATCGCGACGCCCGGTGATTTCTTTTGTTATTCCATTCCTTATTATACTCGGTTGGTTAAAGTTTTGACTTCTATACTCCATGAAATTAGTGGAATATCCTTGATATTTCATGCTTCATCCAAAGATATCTTTTCATGGAAATATTCTTCGAGCATTCTTAAATTTTACTCTATAAGCAGTATCATGTTGACAATTTGGACGTTATTAGTTCTTGGATAAATTAATTCTTGAACTTGTTTTATTAAATTCTTATATCATTGTCATCATCCTCATGTTTATATTTTGTTGAAAGTCATCTGTGGCCTATAGTGAATAGATGGACTTGGTATGATTATGACCAGGGATTATTCGGTGTAATCATGACCGTAATGTTACAAATGATGTGGAAAAAGTCCTCATTGGCCCGTAGAACATTGATGGACAGTTGTTGGCATGATCATGACCATTATTGAATACACAAATATTCTTGGCCCGTAGTGCATGGATAATTGTGGTCGTGATACTAAAGAATATCCTCGGTAGTAGTGTGTGAGGGTGATTCGATGATGTGGATTATTTATTAAGCTGAGTCCCAGCGATAAAAGTGATGAAAAACCTTCTAAATCATAAAAGATAGTAGATTTTATTCTCTACTTGACTCTTTTAATGGATTGTTTGTTCCACTGCAGTTAAACTTGATGGTTGTTATATTGTATCAGTTTAACACTGTTGAAGGCTAATGATAATATATTCTGCATTATCTTAGTCATAATATTTCCCTCTCGGGCTAGTTGAGCTCACCTTTTACTTTTATTGTTCTCTTGAGAAATGAGAACGTAGCAGGACTAGTCTCGGAAATGGAGTGATGAGACGGATGATGATAGCATTAGTAGTCCTCACTATTCTGTGAAATAGTGTAATAATAATTGTAATAAGGACTCCTTTTGAGTTTGTATAATCTCTTGTAGACAATATTTGTATTCAAACTCACGCTTTATGTTTTGTCGTATTGTACATACCCATACCAGATTATTAAGTTGTATTTGAATTTATGTACCATGTAAGTGGCAACCCAAGATGGGTGACGTATACCTAATTTTGGGGGTGTCACAGTTGGTATCAAAGCTTAGGGATATGATCACTGGCTAAGATGTGAGACTAGAACTAGGAGGGGAGAGAAGAGGAATTCATTCGGTAGTATGACCTACCTAAGTTTATTTGGTATGATTGGTCGGTCAGAGTATAGTGATAATATGTTGCATGTCAATTAACCCTTGTTTTGTGGCAGTGTTTGAAAATGGCATCCGAGAATGTTGAGAATAGCAATGGAGCACAGGAGACTGTTGAGTCTCCACAGATCAATAATTAGGACAATGTGCAACAGGATGGCGATAATCTTCCTGTAAACAACAACACTGATCAATTGACGAACGACGTTATGTTTAAGAGCTTTTTAGAATTCATGCAACATCAGGTGAAGACGGCTCCTTTTCATAATGCAGGATGAAACAATGGCAACCCACGGTTGGTCACCACTAAGCAATTCAAGGAGCTGGGACCACCGGAGTTTTTGGGAAAGCCAGAACCACTTAAGGCGGAGACGTGGTTAAAGCAGATCACTAAGATATTTGATGTCTTGGGATGCTCCGAGGAGCAAAAGTTTCCTTTTGCCACCTTTATGTTGCGTGAAGAGGCAGATCACTGGTGGGAATCTGTAAAACGTACCCAGCCTGACGCACTTAAGATGTCTTGGGAGAAGTTCCAAGAGCTGTTCAACGACAAGTACTTTTCCGAAAGTATTCGTCACATGAAGGAGGTGGAGTTTATCAAGTTGGAACAAAATAATATGACCGTGTCGCAATACGAGGCTAAATTTGCGGAGTTATCCCGGTTTGCATCCCATTTGGTCGATAATGAGGAGCGAATGACGCGAATGTTTTTAAGAGGTTTGAAGCCGGAGATACGCCAATATCTTATTTCTCATAAACTGTGTTTGTATTCAGATGTTGTAAATAGGGCTCGATTAGTGGAGCGCGATAACGAGTCAACGCAACTAAAAGAGAGAGAAAATTGTAAGCAAATGATAATATCGATGATAATGACCATCAAAGCGGTGACAATAAGCATAGAGGAATCAACATGCCGTAAATGGTAACCACTTGATGGTAATAATGGTCAAAACAATAAGAATGGACATTTCAAGAAGAGGAGATTCAACAATGATGGAAAGACGTCAAGACCAAAGACCCGTTGTTAAGGAAGGAGAACGACCACCTATCATATGCTTCAAATGCGGAGGGAGGGACACATCACCCAAACTGCGCGATGATGCCGTCCAAAGCATGTTATAATTATGGAAGAGAAGGTCACTTAGCCCGATTTTGTTGTTCACCGAAGACAAGTTCAACTAGGATGGAGGCACCAAAGGCCGTCCCAGAAAAGTCAAAGCCGGTAGTTTAAGAGAGAACGTTTTTTTCGTGACAAGGAACCTGAACAAAATTATCACGGGTATGTTAGTCATAAACTCTTGTGAAGTCTATACCGTGTTAGATACTAGTTCTACTCACTCTTTTATTTCACCTAGTTGTGTTCAATGTTTGAATTTAACTCTGGAGAAGTTAGATTTTGATTTATCTGTTGAAACTCAGTTGGGAGAAACCTTCATTACCTCCACTATTTATAAATCTTGTTCAAATCAACACTTTTACGTCACCTGTCGATCGTATCTCTTTGAAAATACTTACCTTTGATGTGATTTTAGGAATCGATTGGTTAACTACTCATCATGGTTTTTGTCAGATTGTTAGCTTTCATATTCCTAACCAACCTGTTATGCGAATTCAAGCAACCAAATCACTAAAGTCAATCATGGTCATATCAAGCCATAAGTAAAGAGCCCCGGTCCTTTCGTTGTTGACTTCCTTGTGTGGAATGCACCAAAGCCAGACTTTCTATAGGCAACGCTGTGAATGACGATGGCAAGTTGATAGGTATCAATGTGACGTGTTACCCAAGTCTTGGATGAGAGTCAAAGTTTTGAATGATATTTCTATTGTTAATAAATTTCCTTATGTATTCTTGAAGACTTCTTAGCCTACCCCTAGAGCGTGAAATCGAATTTTGTATTGACCCCAGTACAAAACCCATTTCTAAAACCCTCAAATATTTCTTCAACTAAAATGAACGTAACATGCGCCAAAGACGTTGGCTCGAAATCATTGAAGATTACGATCGTACCATTCAATACCATCGTGGAAAGCGAACGTGGTAGTGACGCGTTGAGTAGAAGATCGTATATGCGTTCTGAAAAGTGCGATGTTGTTAACACAAAGACCCATTTCGTATGACTTACAAATGATGAAGATAGAGTTAAAGACTCTAGGAACCCACGTGAAGATAACGAATATACGAGTAGAATTAATCGACTTTAATCGATAAAGTTAAAGCCGCTCAAGCTACACACCCGGAGCTGATGAATGTGAAGAATTAAGAAGGTTCAAGAGGGCGTTATTCTAGAAGCAAGAATCGACGAAGAGAAGAAATCTCAACCCTCGATTTAATTGGCCCATTTGAAATCCTCGATAAAGTAGGAACTGTGGCTTATAAACTTGTTTTACCGCTAAGTATGTCGCGTGTTCATAACGTTTTTAACGTATCGACGTTACGTAAATATGGGGATGACCCGAACCACATTATTAATTTAGAACCGGATGAGATAGTGGATGATTTAACGTATGAGGAGATACGTGTTAAAATCTTGGATAAGAAGGATTATATTCGACACTCAAAGGTTATACCTCAAGGGTTAGAATTTGAAGTGAGGTCAAGGTATCCTCACCTGTTCGGCATACTAGGTACGTACGTAAATTTCGAGGGCGAAATTTCATAAGGAGGGGAGATTGTGAGACCCCAGATTTTTTGAATAAAGATTAAATTTTCTCAAAATATATTTTTGAATATTATGGTGTGGATTTGATATAATGTTATAGTTGTGGGTAATATTTACAAATTTTGCAAAGTACGCAAGTTGTTATATAATATTCGATTGGTCGGGGAATATTCGTTTTAACTGAGAATATTCGTACAACGGCACAATCATTGGTGGACCCTCACAACGGAATTATTGTCGGATTGAGAAAACGACAAAAATACTTTATGAAAATAACGGCGGAAGTGTTACCGTTAAAACTGTTGAACTACTCGGTAGTAAAAGTACGATGTACTGGCGTGGTTACATAGTAGTACACTCATTGATTATTGATGCTTACGTGAGAAGTCACTCGCTTATACTCAATTATTACTACAATAATTGTTGCATCATATCTATCATATTATTGATTCAATTATTGTCACAAAGATCATCTGCATAAAATGTTTTTATTAAATCAATACTTGAGATTTACAAAGTTATTCATATTATAAATTTTAATATTTACAAAGTCTAGAAGTTACACAAGGAGAGGTTTGGTCACCTAATTGCGGCATGATAGGGAGAAATCCTTATTGAAAGCCCCTGCTTCCGGGAACGACACGGTTGATAAATATTGTGAGTTATAATATTAATAATGAATGTTGTTCGGAGTTGAATTTGGAGACGCAGACGTGATATTTGAGTCCGGAACGATGAAATTAGTAAAAATTGTCTATAAACACAAAATTTTCCGGGATTCACTATTTGGTCAAAAAGTCAACAGTTGACTTTTTCGGAAAAAGTCAAACTTCAAAATTTCAAAATTTATATTTTTGATAAAAATAGTTTCATTATGTTGGAATTTTTTGTGTTAGTGAAAATCGACATTTATTCCGATGATAAATGAGCAATTAATTGCTACTAATTCACATGTTTACATAACTATTTGTTCACATATGTGTACTATTGAATCACATTATTCACTATTAGGGGAGTTGGTGCAAGATTGATAATACTTGCATGACTAAATTAAAAATAGAGGTATAGATGGAGGTACTATACTGAAATTCATATTTTTCACATGATTATACTATTGATTCATATGATTGAACTATTGATTCACATTATTTACTATTAGGGGAGTTGGTGCAAGATTGATAATACTTGCAAGACTAAATTATAAATGAAAGAAAAGTTGGAGGTATTGTACTGTAATTTTTGAACCCCAAAACGTGCAATTATCGAAACTATATTTCCTATAAATAGAAGCTCATTCTTCCTTCATTTCTCACCAATTCACAAAAGCTTTAGAGCGATTATTATAGAGAGAAATTATAGAGAGAAAGAAGAAGAGAAATCTGCTACCTCACTATTCCAGTATCCAGTTTTCTCCAAGGTAGGGAGTATTATTTCTTTCTTTTGTCTTCATGAAGAGAACTTCTGTTATTCCATTCTTTATTATTCTGTTGGAATAACTCAGTATCATGCCAAGTTACCCTATACTTGGTGAAATTCTTCTATTGTTCCATTCTTTATCATTCATTTGGAACATCCTCATGCATGCGTTTCTATGGACTGGGTTCCTTCTTTATTATTATGTTGGAATATCCTGCATGCATGCGTTTTGCGGACCGATTACGATTCCGCCTTTATTATTATTCTGTTGGAATATCACTGTATGCGTTTCTGTGGGACTGATTCCGTTATTTATTATTTTGTTAGAATAACTCGCCTTTATATGCGGTCTATCGCATGCACAGTGATTTCTTTTGTTATTCCATTCCTTATTATACTCAAATTGGTTAAAGTTTTGACTTCTATACTCCATGAAATTAGTGGAATATCCTTGATATTTAAGCGCTTCATCCAATATCTTTTCATGGAAATATTCTTCTGAGCATTCTTAAATTTTACTCTATAAGCAGTATCATGTTGACAATTTGGACGTTATTAGTTCTTGGATAAATTAATTCTTGAACTTGTTTTATTAAATTCTTATATCATTGTCATCATCCTCATGTTTATATTTTTGTTGAAAGTCATCATGGCCTATAGTGCATATGATAGACTTGGTATGATTATGACCGTGGATTATTCGGTGTAATCATGACCTTAATGTTACAAATAATGTGAAAAAAGTCCTCATTGGCCCGTAGAGCATTGATGAACAGTTGTTGGCATGATCATGACCATTATTGAATACACAAATATTCTTGGCCCGTAGTGCATGGATAATTGTGGTCGTGATACTAAAAATAATATCTCGGTAGTAGTGCGGGGTGATTCGATGATGTGGATTATTTATTAAAATTGAGTCCCAAATGATAAAAGTGATGAAAACCTTCTAAATCATAAAAGATAGTAGATTTTATTCTCTACTTGACTCTTTTAATGGATTGTTTGTTCACCGCAGCTTAAACTTGATGGTTGTTATATTGTATCGGTTTAACACTGTTGAAGGCTAACGTTAATATATTTTGCATTATCTTAGTCATAATATTTCCCTCTGGGCTAGTTGAGCTCACCCTTTTACTTTTATTGTTCTCTTCAGGAAATGAGAATGTAGCAGGGACTAGTCGGGAACGGAGTGACGGACGGATGATAGCATTAGTAGTCCTCACTATTCTGTGAAATAGTGTAATAATAATTGTAATAAGGACTCCTTTTGAGTTTGTATAATCTTTAGTAGACAATATTTGTATTCAAACTCACAGCTTATGTTTTGTCGTATTATACACCCATAAATAGTATTATTAAGTTGTATTTGAATTTATGTACCATGTAAGTGGCGACCCAAGATGGGTGACGTATACCTAATTTTGGGGGCGTAACACAGGTTATTCCAATAGAATACTAAATAACGAAACTAGGTCAGGCAAAATTCGCACTGACAGGATGTTCCAACAGAATAATAAAGAATGAAATAACAACAGAAATCACCATGCATGCGGTACTTCACATAGATAAGTTATTCCAACAGATTACTAATAAGGACGGAACCAGGTCCGACGTAAAACGCACAGACAGGATATTCCAACTGAATAATAAAGACGGAATAATAGAATAATGTCACCAAGTATAGGGTAGCCCGCGTATACAGGTTATTCCAACAGAATAATAAAGAATAGAATAACATAAGTTCTCTTCATGAAAACAAAAGAATAACACCCCTTACGAGTACAACAAATAATATTCCCTACCTTAAGAAGAAGAGTACTGGATATATAAGTAGTGAAGTAGCAGAATACTTTCTTCTTTCTCTCTATAGTTTATCTCTGTAGTTTTCGATGAATTCGTAAGAAAATAATGAAGGAATGAGCTTCTATTTATATAAAAATGGATCGCATAAGAACTAACTCATGAAACGGTCCAGATTGATTTACTTTAATCTGACGGTCCATATTTAAAGCAAAATCTTTTAAATAAAATATAATATATTCTATTTATAAACTAATAAAACGAATAACTTTATAAAAGATTTTACTATGCAAAACACTATGCGAGAACCTTATCAAAACACTATGCGAATAAAATATAATATATTCTAATTATTTTCTAATAAAATGATAACTTTATAAAAGTATTACATTTTTATATAAAAAGATTTTACTATGCAAAATACTATGCAAAACACTATGCAACACTATGCGTAATAAAATATAATATATTCTATTTATAGAATAGCTTTATAAAAGTATTATGTTTTATATAAAAAGATTTTATGTATTATTACATTAATAATACCAATAAAACCGAGTGACTTATCACGTAAGCATCAATAATTAATACCGTATTACTTCTTATGCAACCACGCGTATTCATCGTACTTTAATAAGGGTTTTCAACAGAGTTAACAGTAAAACTTTCGTAGTTATTTTCATAAAGTATTTTTGTCGTTTTCTCAATCGACAATAATTCCGTTGTAAGGTCCACCAATGATTGTGCCGCATTATCACGAATATTCCTGTTAAAACGAATATTCACCAACCAATCAAATATTATATAACAAATTGCGTGCTTTTGCAAAATTTATAAATATTACCCACAACTATAACATTATATCAATTTCACTCCATAATATTTAAAAATAATATTTATAGAAAATTCATCTTTATTCAAAAGTTGGGGTTTTACATTCTTTGTAACAATTATTGAGTAGTGCCTTCTTACATAAGAATCAATAATTGGTGTAATACTGCAGTGTATTCTTGTCTTGACAACGCGTATTCATCGTGTTTTTTAACCACCGTATTCCAACAATAATACTTGGTAACAACTACGCCAAGTTATTTATAAACAACTTATACTTGTCGCTTTCTTCATCCAATCGCTTTTCCGTTATGGGGCCAACACAAGGTCGCTACCGTCGCATTTAATATTCCCAAACGGTAAGAATATTCCATGACCAAACGAATATTCTCCGATAAAAATGAATATTTTATAACCACTTGCTTATTTGAAATATTTGCGCATTTTACCCATAACTAACCACATTAATCAAATCAACCCTTACTATTTCAAAATAATGAATAGAGGAAATTTAATTTTATTTATAATAAGTTGGGGTCTTACAGTTGAGGATTTCGTCATGTTATGACTTTGTCATATTACATCATACCATAGTGGGCTGACGATCTTTCGATCACAACCAACACTAGGTTCGATTACATTGATGAATCCATCGTTTACCATTTCTACACCATATCAAATGATGCATATAGTCAGAAATACATTTTGAAAAATTTTAAATTATTTTTGTCTTAGCCGAAACAATTAGCATAGACATATGAATAACGATATTGTTTTTAAACATCATTGGTTCAATCACATGATCCAATGTTTTTCAAGAAAGCGGAAGTGCAAACATTAGCACGAAGTCAATAAATTTTAAAAATCTAGCAGAGCTAGAAGATTTAGAAAATCCATGTTTCTCCATCAACTTCAATCTTTACTCCTTCATTCTATCAATCTTTAACACCACCAATACTCACTATACCAAAATTTCTTAATTCATAATATATAACATATTTATCCCCAATATAGTTCATCGAACTTACCACACCTTGGAAGTTCAGGAACTTACCACAGTAATATGAGTTTAGGAGCTTGTCCTAGCAATACGTAGTCCAAGAACCAATTAGGGACTGTCCATACGCTTAGGGACTCAAAAACATATATACGACTATGAGTCACAAACATACCATAAGCATGAGTTTTAAGAACTCGCGCCTAATATTAATATTCTCTAACTTAATCTTAATAGTCTCTATCTATCAAATATGATATGAGAAAAGAATCACCTTCTCACCATAAGCATATCGATAGCGCGACATCAACATTCCAATTATTATCACTGTGAGGAACCGAGCGTGAGCACAAAGCCTTCGCACATACAAAGGTTTGTACAACTCAACCCTCACATGAGTCCTCAATTGAAATCCCACTTAACTCTATCCTACTCGCTCTTTGCTCGATACGAATCTTTCGTATCTCATCATTTACAACTCCTCATGAGTTCATCTCGTACCATTTCATATCACCTTCTCTTAAAGCATCAAGTTATAACCATCAAGTCGTTACAGACTATTTATCATTTCATAGCTCAATTCGATCATGTCGTGATCATCGGTTTACCTTAGGGTTCTTTCCCATTATCAACTAGACTCTATTCAAGTTCATTCTTATTATCTTTGTCATCTTCATCTTATAGACATCATCTTAACATTTTTATTACCGGAGTTAGGAAACTCATGAATTCTCGTTCTCTAGATACTTCAAGATTCTTCTTTGAATCTTCGCTTATATATATTTTAATCTTTATCTTTCTCTCTCTCAGGTTATAACCTAAGGTACTCTTACCTAAAGTTTATAACCTATAGCTCTTATACCAACCTATGACGCCTCCAAATCCGGGTCCCTTGGAACCTCGGATCCGGTCCGCCACGATACTACTATCGTCAAACTATTTATATCTTTTATTCATAACTTAATGAATATAACTTTGCTTATTATAATTTTGAATATAAATTCTTTTCATTTCCTGGATCTGTATAATGACCCCAAAATTTTATAAGTTTCAAATCTTGGTCATTTACCATTCCCATCTTACATCATATTCGATGTTATAAAAATATGCGGAATAATTTAAACATTTTTAGTCTCTTTTGAAAATAATCTTTTATTGATTTCTTAATTTAAATCAATTACATATCCTTGAATCAAATTATGTTATGATTCATTCTATTTGAATTATTGTATAAATTTTTACATCTCGATTCGAATTCCTCTATGCATCACATAGTACAACTTTACAACTTAACATGTATTACATATCGTAAACTACTATCATGTACATCTCCTAAAACCTAAACATGGTTTAAGAGCATATATTTAAATAAATCAATCAATCTCCTTCGATACTATTGAACTTTATCAATCAAGTAGCACGTAATGTGATGCCCCCAAAATAGGTATACATCACCCATCTCGAGTCGCCAAATACTTGGTACAAAATTTAAATACAAACTTCTTTGATACAGTATGACAAAACGTAGCTGAGAGTTTCAACACGGATAATGTCTCGCAGAGAGTATACAAACTCAAATAAAGTCCTCATTATAATTATTATCACACTATTTCACATAATAGTAAGGACTACTATAGCCACCTATTTGGACTGTCACTCCGTTCCCCGACTAGTCCCAACTATATTCTCATTTCCTGAAGAGAACAATGAAAGCAAAGGGTGAGCTCAACTAGCCCAGTAAAGAATATTATGACTAAGATAATGCAGAATAAATTATTGTTAGCCTTCAACAGTGTTAAACTGATAGAATATAATAGACAACAAGTTTAATCTGCAATGAACAAACAATCCATTAGAAGAGTCAGTAGGCATGTTATCTACTATCTTCTATGATTTAAAAGTTTATCACCAATTTTATCATTTGAGACTCGACAAACAAATAATCCACATCCTTTGAATTATCCATGCACTACGGGCCTAGGATATTCATTATTATCACTAATGGCCATGAACGTGCCAACAACTGTCCATCAATGCACTACGGGCCAATGAGTACTTTTACCACATCATTGTAACATTATGGGTTATGATTATACCGAATGATCCCTGGTCATAATCATACCAATCAACAGTCCATTTATGCACTACGGGCCAACGATGACTTTCATAACAATATAAACATGAGGATGATGACAATGATATAAGAATTCAATTAAATGCAAGCAACGGATAAATTCTAAAGATTTATAATTTAATTTATCCAGAATTCAATAATGTCCAAATTGTCAACATGATACTGCTTTGTGGAGAAAAAAATTCAAGAATAATATTGTATCAAAAATGATTTGGACCGAAAAGAAATTAATTTTTATCATGAATAGTACCCCGGATGAATAGTACCCGAGTGAATAGTACCCTATGAATAGTACTCCGTTATAAAAAGATTAAAACTTATCAAGAATGCTCAGAATAATATTTTTATGAAAAGATATTGGATGAAACACAAATATCAAGGATATTCTACTAATTTCAGGAATTGTAGAAGCAATACTTACCATAGTAAGTTTAAATTTTGGAATATGAAATGAAATAATATCCCTTCCATACTATGGAGTATGAAAGAAAATAATATTTCTTACGAATATTGAAATAAAATAGTATCCTTTACCTTAGTAGAAGCTGGATTTGACTGGAATATCGGATATTATTCTGAGAAAATCTTGCAGAAAAAAAACTACTCTAAAAGTATCCTTATACTAAAGAAAATACTCACAATGCTATATAATAAGAATTTCTGATTTTGAAATGGTTTGTTTTAGGAAGGAGGGGTTACCCCCTATTTATAGCAACGAAAGGAGAAAAGTTAAGCAGATTTGCCTAACTTTTCTTTCTCTTCACGCCTAACTTCTCTGCCTAATTTTCAAGCCTAACTCCTCTCATTTCAATGGTTGGAGCCACACTATAAATTTGCAGGCAATTCAATTCCTAACTTCCTAACTTTTATTAGTTGAGGGCCCATGACATAGGAAACATATAAAAGAGTTTGCAGGAGAAAACAAATAAAATCAGCACATGGTTTTGAAAAGGAAGAAATGCAATAAAGGAAATCAAAGCCAAGCTTCTCACCTCCTTAACATATTCAAATGCTTATATATATATATATATATATTATTTAAACAATTATAATATATTATAATAATATATTTGAATGAATATTTTATCGGAGAAATAATTGTAATTCTAGAGAAAATATACCAAACTTTCAACAATTATTTCATGTTAAATTCCTTCATTTATATCCACACAAAATAAATATTTCTTTATCATATAAATCAATAATTAATTATTCACAAATAATATTACAGAATCACAATTATAAACCAAGGTTGTTCCTAGAAAAGAGGGGGCTATCCGATAAGGATTTCTCCTTTCTTCGGCCAAGCAATTAGGTGACCAAACCCTTTCCTGAAGCATGAACTTCCTTAGACATTGCCAATAATACTATCTAATAATATTATTCAAATAATATGAATTATTGATATGATAATGGGAAATCTTGTCTGAAGAATAATTATTGAAATAACAATAATATAAAATATCAACGCAACAATTATTGAATCAATAAAATAAAATATTGAGCGATAATTACCAGTAATAATTATTGAGTAGTGCCTTCTACGTAAGAATCAATAATGAAAGATCTTGCAATCACCGTGTATGCTACTATGTAACCACGCCAGACATTCTTGTATTTTTTATCAATCGGGTAATTCAACGATTAACGGTAAAACTTTCGCAATTATTTTTATAAAAGATATTTACATGCTTTTTTAACTCCAATAATAATTTTGTTGTGGGGTCCACTAATGATTGTCTTGTCGTATTTAATATTCCCCGATAAAATGAATATTCCCCACCAATCGAATATTTTATGACAACTTGCTTACTTTGCAAAATTTATAAATATTACCCACAACTATAACATTATATCAAATTCACACCATAATAAAAAATAATATTAGAGAAAAATTAACCTTTATTCATAAAAGTTGGGGTCTTACAACCTCCCTTTCTTATAAAATTTCGTCCTCAAAATTGATGTACGTTCCTGGTATGTCGAAGAGGTGAGGATACCTTGATTTCACTTCAGATTCTAACTCCCAGGTCATTTCCTCAACATCGTGGTTTCTATACAAAACTTTGACTTGAGGTATAACCTTGGAGCGTAGAATATGTTCCTTCTTATCTAAGATTTGAACAGGTACCTCTTCATAAGTTAAATCTTCCGCTATCTCGTCTGGTTATAACTCAATAATGTGGTTCGGGTCTTCCACATATTTACGCAACATGGATATGTGAAAAATGTTATGAACACGAGACATACTTGGCGATAAAGCGAGCCTATAGGCCACAGTTCCTACTCGGTCAAGGATTTCAAATGGGTCAATGAATCGAGGATTGAGCTTTCCTCTCTTTCCAAATCTTGTAACTCCCTTCTATGGAGCAACACGTAATAACACATGTTCTCCAACATTGAATTCCACATCCTTCCGATGAAGATCAACATAACTCTTTTGTCGATCTTGTGAGGTTTTTATACGTTGATGGATCATTTGAATCTTTTCTGTAGTCGTACGTACCAATTCCGGTCCCAACAATGTTGTTTCACCCACCTCATCCCATCATACTGGAGAACGACACTTGCGTCCATACAACGCCTCGAATGGAGCCATACCGATACTTGCTTGATAACTGTTGTTGAAGGAGAATTCCACTAATGGCAAGAACTTATCCGAACTTCCTTTGAAGTCAAGGACACAGAGTCTTAATAGATCCTCCAGAGTTTGAATAGTCCTCTCCGAATGCCCGTCCGTGTGAGGATGATATGCCAAACTGAATCGCAAATTCGTGCCCATAGCTTTCTGCAAACTGACCCAAAATCGTAAAGTGAATCTTGGGTCTCGATCAGAAACTATGGATACCGGCATACCCTACAGTCTTACAATTTCATTTATGTACATACGAGTAAGACGTTCAAGTGTATAAGTTTCTCGTATAGGTAAGAAATGAGCAGACTTGGTCAATCTATCAACAATGACCCAAATTGTATCTATGCCTTGAGAAACCTTGGGAAGACCGATAAAGAAATTCATGGTAATGTGCTCCCTCTTCCATTCTAGAATTTTAAGTGGTTGCAATGGACCTTTTGGCACTTGATACTCCGCCTTGACTCGTTGACAAGTTAGACACCTTGAGATAAACTCCACGATCTCTCTCTTTATATTGCTCCACCAAAATGTATGTCGAAGATCATGATACATTTTGGTACTCCTAGGATGGATTGCAAATGGTGTGTTATGCGCCTCCATCATGATTTTATATTTTAAATCAGGGTCGTTAGGAACACAAAGTCTGGAGTTGACTCAAAGTATTCCTTCTTCATCGATCCTTGCTTCCGGAATAACACCTTCTTGCATTTTCTTTTTCATACGCATCAGCTCCAGGTCTATAGCTTGAGCGACTTTAACTTTATCGATTAAAGTCGGTTTTACTCGTATATTTGCCATCATCAGGTGGGTCCCTGGAGTATTTATATCTATCTCCATCCTTTACAAGTCATACAAAATGGGCCTTTGCGTTAATAATATCGCACTCGTACCCGTATATGATCTTCTACTCAATGCGTCAGCTACCACGTTCGCTTTACCAAGATGGTATTTGTGAAACCCCGAATTTTATGAAATAAAAGTATTCAATTTTTTTTTCTATTTTGGTAAATAGTATGGTATTGATTATTGATGCTTATGTGATAAGTCACTCAGTTTTGTTTTATTGGTATTATTAATGTAATAAAACAGAATACTTTTATAAAGTTATTCTATAAATAGAATATATTATATTCTATTGTGCATAGTATTTTGCATAGTAAAATCTTTTATATAAAATGTAATACTTTTATAAAGTTATTTGTTTTATTAGACAATAATTAGAATATATTATATTTTATTATGCATAGTGTTTGCATAAAGTGCTGATAGTGTTTACATAGTAAAATCTTTTATAAAGTTATTCATTTTATTAGATTATAAATAGAATATATTATATTTTATTTAAAAGATTTTGCTTTAAATATGGACCGTCAGATTAAAGTAAATCAATCTGGACCGTTCATGAGTTAGTTACTATTCACCCATTTTTTATAAATAGAAGCTCATTCCTTCATTATTTCTTACGAATTCACTGAAACTCTAGAGAGAGAAACTATAGAGAGAAATAAGAAAAGTGTTCTCGCTACTTCTTTACTTCTATATCCAAAGACTCTTCTTTCTAAGGTAGGAATATTATTTGTTGTACTAAATAAGTGGTACTCTTTCTTTCTTATTTATGAAGAGAACTTCATTATTCCATTCTTTATTATTCTCATTGGAATAACTTTTATATCTGTGGCTACCCTATATACTTGGTGAAATTCTTACATTATTCCATTCTTTATTATTATGTTGGAATAACTTTTATTTATGCAAAGTACCGCATACATGGTGAAATTCTTCTATTATTTCGTTCTTTATTATTACGTTTTAATATCCTCATTTGGTCGTGTACACACGACTGGTTCCATTAATTATTACATTGGAATAACTTGTCTGTGCGATCTATCGCATGCATGGTGATTTCTGTTGTTATTCCATTCTTTATTATTCTGCGTTTAATATCACGTGCGTGCGTTCTGGCCGGACTGGTTCTATTATTTATTATTACGGTGGGAATAACTTTTATGTAAAGTCTATCGCATCGCATGGTGAATCATTCTGTTATTCCATTCTTTATTATTCTGTTGGAATAATATGTCTACGTGGATTACCACATGCATGGTGAATGATCCTTCGTATTCATGGGAATAGTATTTTCATTAAAAAGGGGTTTCTGCCAGGGGCAGATTCGTAATTTTTTTGACCCTCAAAAAATTTGAAATGATAATTTAATGAGTTTTCTAAATTGTGTCCAAAAATGGCGATTTTTGGATGTATAGATTAAGAGTTATGGATTTTATGGGAAAAGACTATTTTAAAAGTAAACTCTTATAACTCATTGTGGTTAACTCCAAAATTGGTGAAATTTTTATTGGGAGTACATGTATATAACAAGAGTATACCTCAAATTTGAATTTTTGGACAAAAGTACAATTTATGATAAATGTCTAAATATTCTGCGCTTTATCCATACTGAAAAAATAGTAAATGAATTTTAAAAATTACGAGAAAAATATATGTTCAAGATGGGACTATATTCTCGCTAAATCCTCGAAAAGAAATATTTTTGGGATGATTTGGTATTTTTCATAAAAATGAACTAGTTATGAGTAAATGAATTAAATATGTTATGTGAAGTAATAAAATTGGAAAATAGGATTTTATGGCTTGAGAATCCTATATAGGGTATATGCATATTTTGATGAGGGATTTGATCATTGATTATGAAATCTTATGAGTATGACATTTTTGAGTGATTAAATGCATTATTTGATAAAGTGTAAACAATTGAAATAAATTGTTTATAAGTTTAAGAAATGATTAAAATATTGTTATAATATTAATGATATTAGATTATGAGATTATTAAGTGATTGATAACATTTGGTTATTATTGAACGATGGATAAATTGTATTATAAATGTTTAATATTTATCCTTTATCTCATTTGATTGATTCTTATATCATTGTCATTATCCTCATGTTTATATTGTGTTGAAAGTCATCTGTGGCCTATAGTGCATAGATGGACTTGGTATGATTATGACCAGGGATTATTCGGTATAATCATGACCGTAATGTTACAAATGATGTGGAAAAAGTCCTCATTGGCCCGTAGTGCATTGATGGACAGTTTTTGGTATGATTATGGCTATGGGTTCTCTTCGGCCAAGGGTGTAAAGATGAATTGTTTTATGGCATGATCAGGACCGTTGATGAAAACACGATTATCTTTGGCTCGTAGTGCATGGATAATTCGTGGTCGTGATAATAATGAATATCCTTGGCCTGTAGTGCAGGGATGATTCGATGATGTGGATTAATTATTGAGCCGAGTCTCAGCGATGACATATTAATTCATGGATGTGATAATAATGAATATCTTTTGCTGTAGTGCATGGATAATTCAGTGATATGGATTGATTATCGAGCTGAGTCTCAGCGATGAAATATAAATTCATGGATGTGATATTAACGAATATCCTTGGTCAGTAGTCTGTAAGGGGTGATTCGATGATGTGGATTATTTATTAAGTTGAGTCTCAGCGATAAAATATTTGTTATACACTTTTAAATGCATAGAAGATAGTATATATCATGTTCTACTTGACTCTTCTAAAATACAGTTGTATGTCTTTGGCATGTAGTGCAAAGATGAATTGTTAATGAATATCTTTGGCCATGGTGTAAAGATGAATTTATTAGTATGATTATGAGCAGGAATTCTGATTTGGTATAACCATGATTTTTGATGTTTCAGGTGAAGATAGGTGATGAGAATTATCTTCGTCCTAGTTGTGAAGAGGAATTTAGAACCACAATTATGATTATGAGTTATTCATATGATTGTGGACAGGAATTGTTGATTTATTTTATATGGATAAAACATTATTGGTGGACTTTTAACATAGAGAAGATAATAGACCTTATGGTCTATTTGACTCAACTAATGGATTGCTCGTTCCGCTGCAACTATGGTTGAAAAGTTTTATCATCTACCATATGTTCTAAATCTCTGATTTATTATTGATGAAAGCTATTGATAATTTAATTATCTTTAGTCATGATATTCCTTCTTCGGGCTAGTTAATGCTCACCCTTTACGCTTCACAATTTCCTTTCGGGTAATTAGAGTGTTCTTAGTAAGAGTGTTTTTGCCACTATCATACAAGATGTCTAATGACATACAACCTCGTGTTATCATAAGACGAGGGTTGTGCACATCCACTTCTTTGAGTATATTTACGCACTACCTATATGATCTTGGAGTTGATTTAAAATATAATATTCACTTGGAGACAGTGGAGATAGTTATATGTCAAGAGAAGACTCACCATTGGAAAGAAGATGATAGTAATCTTCTTGTTTTTCTTTGGGGTCTATTGGGTCAACCAAGGATAATTCTGTGGCCATATGATATCTATTATAACCTAGACGCATGGCCTCCCATGTATGAAGGTTTCTTTGAGCACTTCCCAAAGATTTTAGTTTCTAAAACAATCTTTAACTATACTTTTATGTAAAGTACCATTGTAAGGTTGTGGTCGAGGCACCATGAGAGTTACATACATTTGTATTAAAACTCACAGTTAACTGTGGTCGTATTCTATACTACGACTTTCAACAGTTTATATAAATGAAGTTGTATTTAAATTTTGTACCATGTATCTGGCGACTTAGAATGGGTGATGTATACCTAATTTTGGGGGCGTCACATTATTGAATAATATGATCGTAATCTTTTAACAGTTCAAGCCAACGTCGTTGCCGCATGTTGAGTTCCTTTTGAGTGAAGAAATATTTGAGACTTTTATGATCCGTAAAGATCTCCACCTTCTCACCATACAGGTAATGCCTCCAAATTTTAAGTGCGAAAACGACAGCTGCCAACTCTAGATCATGAGTAGGATAATTCCTCTCATATTCTTTGAGTTGTCATGAGGCATATGCTATGACTTTCCCATGTTGCATAAGAACACATCCTAAACATTTGCCTGAAGTATCACTATAGATGACAAATCCCTCCGAACCAGATGGTATTGTTAGAACAGGTGTTGAAATGAGTCTCCTCTTGAGTTCTTGAAAACTCTTCTCACATTCCTCGCTCTAACCAAATTTTGTATCTTTCCGAGTTAGCTGAGTTAATGGTGTAGTGATTCGAGAAAACCCTTCTACGAATCTCCGATAATAACCAGCTAAGCCGAGAAAGCTACGTACTTTGGTCACTGACTTAGGTTGCTCCCAGCTTTGAATTGCTTCAATCTTTGTCGGGTCAACAGATATTCCATGATTTGATATCACGTGCCTAAGGAATGCTACTTCCTCAAGCCAGAACTCGCATTTCTTCAATTTGGTATATAGCTTATTCTCACTCAGCTTTTGTAGTATCAGCCTTAAGTGTTGCTCATGATCTTCACAACTTTTGAAGTAAATGAGGATGTCATCAATAAAGACGACCACAAAATGATCTAAATATTATTTGAATACTCGGTTCATCATATCCATGAAGGCAGCAGGAGAATTAGTCAATCCAAAATACATGACTAGGAATTTGTAATGCCCATACCGAGTTTTGAAAGAAGTCTTTGGAATGCCATTAGTTTTAACATTTAATTGATGATATCCGGAACAAAGATCGATCTTTGAAAAGAATTTGGTGCCCTTCAACTGGTCAAACAGATCATCAATATGAGGTAACGGGTACCTATTTTTGATGGTGACATGATTCAACTCCCGATAATCAATACAAAGTCGCATACTTCCATCTTTCTTCTTCACGAATAGAATAGGAGCACCCCAAGGAGACGTACTAGGACGAATGAAACCGATGTCTAATAATTCCTGTAGTTGGGTTTTTAACTCCTGAAGTTCAATAGGAGCCATTCGATATGAGGCTTTGGAAATGGGTTTTGTACTGGATTCAAGGTCAATACTAAATTCAATTTCACGCTCTGGGGGTAGGCCAGGAAGTTCTTCAGGGAATACATTAGGAAATTTATTAACAATAGAAATATCATTTAAATTTGACGTATTTTTGTTTAAATCCGTGACATGGGCTAAGAAGGCTTGACATCCGTTTTTCAATAAACGAATAGCTTTATGGCTTAATATGACAGTGATTGACTTTAGTGGTTTGGTTGCTTGAATTCGAATAATAGGTTGGTTAGAAATATGAAAACTAACAACCTTACGAAAACAATCAATTTTTGCGTGATGAATAGTTAACCAATCAATCCCTAAAATCACATCAAATGCAAGTATTTTCAAAGAGATAAGATCGACAGGTAACATGTGGTTACCAATTTGAATCAAACAAGACTTATAAACAGTGGATGTAATGAAGGTTTCTCCCAACGGAGTTTCAACAGATAAATCAAAGTTTAATTTCTCCAGAGTTAAATTTAAACGTTGAGCACAAGTAGGAGAAATAAAAGAATGGGTAGAACCGATATCAAATAAGGTATAGACTTCGCTAGAGTTTATGATTAGCTAACCCGTGATCACCTCGTTCAGATTCCTCACTTTTTGGGAGGTTACGACAAACGCTCTCCCTTAAACTACTAGTTTTGTCTTATTTGGGACGGTCTTTGATGCCTCCATCCCAGCTGGACTTGACTTTGGTGCACGATAAAATCGGGCTAGGTGACCTTCTTTTCCACAATTGTAACATGCTTTTGGTTGTTGCGTACAGTTTGGACTGATGTGTCCCTCCCCTCCGTATTTGTAACATACGACCGGTGATCGTTCTCCTTCCTTAACAACAGGTGCTGGTACTGATGTCTTTCCATCATTATTGAATTTTCTCTTCTTAAAATTTCCACTTCTATTATCTTGGCCATGATTACCACCGAAGTGGTTACCATTTTTGGCATGTTGATTCCCTCTTCGTTTGTTGTCACCGCTTCGATAATCAAGTACTACTTTGGAATTATCGATTTGCGGTTTTCCGCTTCTCGGTTGGGTTAACTCATTATCGCGCTCCAATAATTGAGCCCTATTTACAACATCTGAATACAAACACAGTTTGTGAGCAATTAGGTATTGACGTATCTCAGGTTTCAAACCTCTTAGAAATATCCGCGTCATTCTCTCCTCATTATCAACCAAGTGGGACGCAAACCGGGACAACTCGGCAAACTTAGCTTCGTACTGTGACACGGTCATATTATTTTGCTCTAGCTTGATGAACTCCACTTCTTTCATGTGAATAATAGGTTGGTTAGAAATATGAAAACTAACAACCTTACGAAAACAATCAATTTTTGCATGATGAATAGTTAACCAATCAATCCCTAAAATCACATCAAATACAAGTATTTTCAAAGAGATAAGATCGACAGGTAACATCTGGTTACCAATTTGAATCAAACAAGACTTATAAACAATGGATGTAATGAAGGTTTCTCCCAATGGAGTTTTAACAGATAAATCAAAGTCTAATTTCTCCAGAGTTAAATTTAAACGTTGAGCGCAAGTAGGAGAAATAAAAGAATGGGTATAACCGATATCAAATAAGGTATAGACTTCGCTAGAGTTTATGATTAGCTAATCCGTGATCACCTCGTTCAAATTCCTCACTTTTTGGGAGATTACGATAAACGCTCTCCCTTAAACTACTGATTTTGTTTTATTTGGGACGGTCTTTGATGCCTCCATCCCAGCTGGACTTGACTTTGGTGCACGATAAAATCAGGCTAGGTGACCTTCTTTTCCACAATTGTAACATGCTTTGGGTTGTTGCATACAGTTTGGACTAATGTGTCCCTCCGCTCCGCATTTGTAATATACGACCGACGATCGTTCTCCTTCCTTAACAACAGGTGCTGGTACTGATGTCTTTCCATCATTATTGAATTTCCTCTTCTTAAAATTTGCACTTCTATTATCTTGGCCATGATTACCACCGAAGTGGTTAACATTTTTGGCATGTTGATTCCCTCTTCGTTTGTTGTCACCGCTTCGATAACTGCTACCACTGGTATTATCGATTTGCCGGCTGCTCTCTCTTGGTTGGGTTAACTCATTATCGCGCTCCAATAATTGAGCCCTATTTATAACATCTGAATACAAACACAGTTTGTGAGCAATTAGGTATTGACGTATCTCAGGTTTCAAACCTCTTAGAAATATCCGCGTTATTCTCTCCTCATTATGAACCAAGTGGGACGCAAACCGGGACAACTTAGAAAACTTAGCTTCATACTGTGACACGATTATATTATTTTGCTCTAGCTTGATGAACTCCACTTCTTTCATGTGATGAATACTTTCGGGAAAGTAATTGTCGTTGAACAGTTCTTGGAACTTTTCCCAAGACATCTTAAGTGCGGCAGGTTGAGTACGCTTTACAGATTCCCACCAGTAATCTGCCTCTCCTCGCAACATGAAAGCGGCAAAGGGAACCTTTTGCTCCTCGGAGCATCCCAAGACATCAAATATCTTGGTGATCTACTTTATCCACGCCTCCACCTTAAGTGGTTTTGGCTCTCCCAAAAACTCCGGTGGTCCCAGTTCCTTGAACTGTTTAGCGGTGACCATCTGAGAGTTGCTAGTGTTTCCACCTGTATTTTGAACAGGAGTCGCTCTCGCCTGATGTTGCATGAATTGCATAAAGCCTCTGAACATCCCATCGTTCATTGTTTGGTCGGTGTTGTGGTTTTCATGAGGATTATTGCCTTCCTGATGCACATTATCCTGGTTATTGATCTGTGGTGATTCAACGGTCTCCTGTGCTCCATTGCTATTCTAAACATTCTCGGATGTCATTTTCAAACACTGCCACAAAACAAGGGTTAATTGACATGCCACATATTATCCCTATATTCTGACCGACCAATTAAATAACAAATAAACTTAGGTAGGTCATACTAGTGAAGGAATTACCTGTCTCTCCCCTCCTAGTTCTAGTCTCACATCTCAGCCAGGAATAATATCCCTAAGCTTTGATACCAACTGTGACGCCCCCAAAATAGGTATACATCACCCATCTCGAGTCGCCAAATACATGGTACAAAATTTAAATACAAACTTCTTTGATACAATACGACAAAAAGTAGCTGAGAGTTTCAACACGGTTAATGTCTCGCAGAGAGTATACAAACTCAAATAAAGTCCTCATTATAATTATTATCACACTATTTCACATAATAGTGAGGACTACTATAACCACCTATCTGGACCGTCACTCCGTTCCCCGACTAGTCCCAGCTATATTCTCATTTCCTGAAGAGAACAATGAAAGCAAAGGGTGAGCTCAACTAGCCCAGTAAAGAATATTATGACAAAGATAATGCAGAATAAATTATCATTAGCCTTCAACAGTGTTAAACTGATAGAATATAATAGTTAACAAGTTTAACTGCAGCGGAACAAACAATCCATTAGAAGAGTCAAGTAGAGCATGTTATCTACTATCTTCTATGATTTAAAAGTTTATCACCAATTTTATCGCTGAGACTCAGCTTAACAAATAATCCACATCACTGAATTATCCATGCACTACGGGCCAAAGATATTCATTATTATCACTAATGGCCATGATCGTGCCAACAACTGTCCATCAATGCACTACATGCCAATGAATACTTTTACCACATCATTTGTAACATTACGGGTCATGATTATACCGAATGATCCCTGGTCATAATCATACCAATAAACAGTCCATTTATGCACTAAGGGCCAAAGATGACTTTCATAACAATATAACATGAGTATGAAGACAATGATATAAGAATTCAATTAAATGCAAGCAACGTATAAATTCTAAAGATTTATAATTTAATTTATCCAGAATTCAATAATGTCCAAATTTTCTGTAAGTCCCCAACTTTTATAAATAAAAATGAATTTTCTATAAATATCATTTTTGAATATTATGGAATAAATTTGATATAATGTTATAGTTGTGGGTAATATTTATAAATTTTGCAAAGTACGCAAGTTGTTATATAATATTCGAATTGTCGGGGAATATTCGTTTTAACAGGGAATATTCGTACGACGACATAATTATTGGTGGACCCCACAACAGAATTATTGTCGGATTGAGAAAACGACAAAATTTTTTTATTGGAAATAACGGTGAAAGTTTTACCGTTAATCTTTGTTGAACTACTTTCATTAGTAAAAAATACGATGTCTGCATAGTTGCATAGTAGCACACGGTATTGATTATTGATGCTTACGTGAGAAGTCATTCAGTTTTATTCAATTATTGTCGATATTTTATATATTATTAAATCAATAATTGAGATGACAGAGTTATTAATATTATTATTTACAATATTAACGATGTCTAGAAGTTCTGCCAAGGAGAGGTTTGGTCACCTAATTGCGCGCCAATAGGGAGAAATCCTTATTGGAAAGCCCCTCTTTCCTGGGAACGACCTGGTCGATTAATATTGTGAATTATAATAAAGGTGATAAATGTTGTTAAAATTATTAAGGTGATTTTTTTTATGAAGTTTTACTTATTTTATGGACCCCAATTTATCCATTTTTCAAAATAATCGGTAGGAAGTTATAAAGTATATATATATATATATATATATATATATATATATATATAAAAGCATTCAGTGGGAAATGGTGGGGGGGAATGATGGTAGTCTTGGAAGGAGTATTATTATTTATTAGTATATATATATATATATATATATATATATAAGTTTGTCAAAGTTAGCGTAAGGGGGTAGCAATGAGTGCACCCAAAGTTTTTTTTTCAATGAACATGTAATATATATATATATATATATATATATATATTATATTTTATTTTATTGATTATTATATTAATACTTTGAAAAATCAAGCGTCTGAAGATTTTTTTTCTGTCTGTGACTGCGAGAATTATTTCATCCGTGATTTTCTTCTTAAACAGTACCCCTTCAATTCTTCTATAAATAGGATGCTTAGTTAGAATTGAAAACACACCAGAAATTCTGAGAATTCTCTTCTATAATCTTGAATGTATTTCTTTAGAGTTTTAAGAAGCTTTGAAATAGTAGTGCACATTTTCTTAAAAAATATCATCGCCTACCAAATTGGAATACTCTTCTTTTTACTAGTAGAGGTATTATTTCTTTTGTATTCATGAAGAGGACTTACATTATTCCATTATTTATTATTCATTGGAATAACTTTTGTATATCTGAATACCCTATACTTGGTGAAATTCTTACATTATTCCGGTCTTTTATTATTCATTGGAATGTCCCGTCTGCATGCGTTTCTGGGGACCGGTTCTGTTATTTAGTATTCTATTGGAATAACCTGTCTATGCGAAGTACCGCGTGCATGGTGATTTCTGTTGTTATTCCATTCTTTATTACTCTGTTGGAACATCCTATCGGTGCGAATTTCGCCTGACCTGGTTCCGTTATTTATTATTCTGTTGGAATAACTTGTATATGCGAAGTACCGCATGCATGGTGATTTCTTTTGTTATTCCATTCTTTATTATACTCAGTTGGTTAAAGTTTTGACTTCTATACTCCATGAAATTAGTGGAATATAATTGATATTTGCGCTTCATCCAGTATCTTTTCATGGAAATATTCTTCTGAGCATTCTTGAATTTTACTCTACAAAGAAGTATCATGTTGAGAATTTGGACGTTATTAGTTCCTGAATAAATTAATTCTTGAACTTGTTTTATTGAATTCTTATATCATTGTCATCATCCTCATGTTTATATTTTTTTTAAAGTCATCTGTGGCCTGTAGTGCATAGATGGACTTGGTATGATTATGACCAGGAATTATTAGGTGTAATCATGACCGTAATGTTACAAATGATGTGGTAAAAGTCCTCATTGGCCTGTAATGCATTGATGGATGGTTGTTGGCATGATCATGACCATTGATGAATACACGAATGCCCTTGGCCCGTAGTAGTGCATGGATAATTTGTGGTCGTGATGATACTAAAGAATATCCTTGGCGTAGTAGTGCGGTGGTGATTCGATGATGTGGATTATTTATTGTGAGTCTCAAATAAAAGTGATGAAATACCTTTTAAATCATAAAAGATAGTAGATTTTATTCTCTACTTGACTCTTTTAATGGATTTCTTGTTCCGCTGCAGTTAAACTTGATGTTTGTTATATTGTATCAGTTTAACACTATTTAAAGCTAATGATAATTTATTACGCATTATCTTAGTCATAATATTTCTTCTTGGGCTAGTTGAGCTCACCCTTTCTTTTCATTGTTCTCTTGAGGGAATGAGAACGTAGTGGGACAAGCTCGGGGAACGGAGTAATGGTTCTGATAATAGTATTAGTGGTAGTCCTCACTATTACATTAAATAAGCGTGACAATAAATGTAATGAGGACTTATTCTGAGAGTGGATATTGTCTAGAAGACAGTATTTGTATTTAAACTCACAGCTCTCTTGTTGTATAATTAAGATTGTATTTATATTCTGTACCATGTATTTGGCAACTCAGAATAGGTGATGTATACCTATTTTGGGGGCGTCATAGTTGGTATCAAAGCTTAGGGATATGATCCCTGGCTAAGATGTGAGACTAGAACTAGGAGGGGGGAGACGGGAAATTCCTTCGCTAGTATGACCTACTTAAATTTATTTGGTATTTAACTGGTTGGTCAGAGTTTAGAGATAATATGTTACATGTCAACTAACCCTTGTTTTGTGGCGATGTCTGAAAATGACATCCGAGAATGTTGAGAATAGCAATGGAGCACAGTGGAGACCGCTGAGTCTCCACATATCAATAATCGAGAGAATGTGCATCGTGAAGGCGACAATCCTCATGCAAACAACAACACCGACCAAATGATGAATGATGGAATGTTCAGAGGCTTTATGCAATTCATGCAACACCAAAGCGAGAGTGCTCTCATCAAAATGTAGGTGGAAACACTTGAAACTCTCGGGGCAGTCCACCGCTAAACAGTTGAAGGAGCTGGGACCACCGGAGTTTATTGAGAGCCAAAACCGCTTAAGGCGTAAGCATGGATAAAGCAGATCACCAAGATATTTGATGTCTTGGGATGCTCCGAGGAGCAAAAGGTTCCCTTTGACACCTTTATGTTGCGAGGAGAGGCAGATTACTGGTGGGAATCAGTAAAGCGTACTCAACCTGCCACACTAAAGATGACTTGGGAGAAGTTCCAAGAATTGTTCAACGACAAGTACTTTCTCGAAAGTATTCGTCACAAGAAAGAAGTAGAATTCATTAAAGTCGAGAGCAAAACAACATGGCCAAGATCGCGATCACGAAGCCAAGTTTGGCGAGTTGTCCCGGTTTGCGTCCCATTTGGTTGATAATAAGGAGAGAATGACGCGAATGTTTTTAAGAGGTTTGAAACTGGAGATACGTCAATATCGTATTTCTATATATCTTGTGTTTGTATTCGATGTTGTAAATAATGCTCGATTATTGGAAGTAGCGATAACGAGTCAACATAATTAAAAGAGAGCGGTAAAACAAAATGATAATACCAAAGGTGAGAAGCGATCATTGAAGCGATGACAACAAGCATGGAGGGAATCAACAGCCAAAATGGTAATCACTTCGGTGGTAATCAGGGCCAAAACAATAAGAATGGACATTTCAAGAAGAGGATATTCAACAATGATGGAAAGACGTCAGCACCCATTGTTAAGGAAGGAGAGGGACACATCAGTCCAAACTGCGCGATGCCATCCAAAGTATGCCATAATTGTGGAAGAGAAGATCACCTGGCCCGATTTTGTCGTTCACCGAAGACAAGTTCAGCTAGGATGGAGGCACCAAAGGCCGTCCTAGAAAAGTCAAAGCCGATAGTGCAAGGATGAGCGTTTGTAGTGACCTCCCAGAAAGCAAGGAACCCGAATGAGGTCATCACGGGTAAGATTATCATAAACTCTAGCGAAGTCTATACTTTATTTGTTCCCAGTTCTACCCATTCTTTTATTTCTCCTACTTGCGCTCAACGATTAAATTTGACTCCGGAGAAATTAGACTTTGACTTATCTGTGGAAACTCCGTTGGGAGAAACCTTCATTACATCCACTGTTTATAAGTCTTATTTGGTTCAAATTAGTACCCTCACATTACCTGTAGATCTTATTTCATTAAAAATACTTGCATTTAATGTGATTCTAGGGATTGATTGGTTAACTACTCATCTTGCAAAAATTGATTATTTTCATAAGGTTGTTAGCTTTCATATTCTTAACCAACCTATTATGCGAATTCAAGCAACCAAACCATTAAAATCAATCATTGTCATCTCAAGCCATAAAGCTATTCGTTTATTAAAAATGGATGTCAAGCTTTCTTTAGCTCATATCACGGATCTAAACAAAAATACGCCATTTTTGAATGATATTTCTATTGTTAATAAATTCCTTGATTTAATTCCACGAAGAACTTCCCAGCCTACCCCAGTGTGAAATTGAATTTTGTATCGACCTTGAACCCAGTACCAAACCCATTTCCAAAGCCCCATATCGAGTGGCTCTATTGAACTTCGAGTTAAAGACCCAATTGCAAGAATTGTTAGATATTGGTTTCATTAAGTCCTAATCGTCTCCTCATGGTACTCTGCTCTATTCGTGAAGAAGAAAGATGGGAGTATGCGACTTTGTATTGATTATCGGGAGTTAAATCATGTCACCATCAAAAATAGGTACCCATTGCCACGTATTGATGACCTATTTGACCAGTTGCAAGGAGCCAAATTCTTTTCAAAGATTGATCTTCGTTCCGGATATCACCAATTGAAGATTAGAACCAATGACATTCCAAAGACGGCTTTCAGAAATCGGTACGGGCATTATAAATTCCTAGTCATGTCCTTTGGATTGACTAATGCTCCTCTTTAGCTTCATGGATATGATAAACCGAATATTCAAGGAATATTTGGATCACTTTAATGGTCGTCTTTATTGATTACATCCTTATTTATTCCAAAAGCCGTGAAGATCATGAAAGCAACACTTGAGGTCGATACTCCAAAAGCTTCGTGAATATAAGCTTTATGCCAAGTTGAAGAAATGCGAGTTACGGCGAGAAGTAGCAGCATCCTTGGGCACGTGGTATCAAGTCATGGAATATCTGTTGACCCAGTAAAGATTGAAGCTACTCAAAGTTGGGAGCAACCTAAATCAGTGACCGAAGTACGTAGCTTTCTCGGTTTAGCTGGTTATTATTGGAGATTCGTGGAAGGATTTTCTCGAATCACTACTCCACTAACTCAGCTGACTCGAAAAGATACAAAGTTCGGTTGGACCGAGGAATGTGAGAAGATTTTTCAAGAACTCAAGAGGAGACTCATTTCAGCACCTGTTCTGACAATACAATCTGGTTCGGAGGGATTTGTCATCTACAGTGATGCTTCGGGCAAAGGGTTAGGATGTGTTCTCATGCAACATGGGAAAGTTATAGCCTATGCCTCACGACAACTCAAAGAATATGAGAGGAATTATTCTACTCATGATCTAGAGTTGGCAGCTGTTGTTTTCGTACTAAAGATTTGGAGGCATTACTTGTATGGGGAGAAAGTGGAGATCTTTACGGATCATAAAAGCCTAAAATATTTCTTCACTCAAAAGGAACTCAACATGTGACAACGACGTTGGCTTGAACTGTTGAAAGATTATGATCATACCATCCAATACCATCCTGGAAAAGCAAACGTGGTAGCTGACGCATTGAGTAGAAGATCATATGCGGGTACGAGTGCGATATTGTCAACGTAAAGGCCCACTTTGTGTGACTTGCAAAGGATGGAGATAGAGATAAAGACTCTAGGGACCCATGTGATGATGGCTAATATACGAGTAGAACCGACTTTAATTGAAAAAGTTAAAGTTGCTCAAGTTCTGATCCGGAGGCGATCATTATGAGGAAGAAAGTGCAAGAAGGTGCTATCTTAGGAAGCAAGAATCGATGAAGAAGGAATACTTGAGTCAAATCCGGACTTTGTGTTCCTAACGACCACGATCTAAAGTATAAAATCATGATGGAGGCGCACAACACACACTGATTTGCAATCCATCTCAGGAGTACCAAAATGTATCGTGATCTTAAATCGTACATTTTGGTGGAGCAATATGAAGAGAGAGATAACGTTGTTTATCTCAAGGTGTCTAACTTGTCAACGAGTCAAGGCGGAGCATCAAGTACCAAAAGGTCCATTGCAACCACTTAAAATTTAAGAATGGAAGTGGGAGCACATTACCATGGATTTCGTTACTAGTCTTCCCAAGGTTTCTCAAGGCATAGATGCAATTTGGGTCATTGTTGATAGATTGACCAAGTCTTCTCACTTCTTACCAATATGAGAAACTTATACACTTGAACGCCTTGCTCGTATGTACATAAACGAGATTGTAAGACTGCATGGTATGCCAGTATCCATAGTTTCTGATCGAGACCCAAGATTCACTTCAAGGTTTTGGGTTAGTTTGCAAAAAGCTATGGGCACGGATTTACGATTTAGTTCGGCGTATCATCCTCAGATGGACGGGCAGTCAGAGAGGACTATTCAAACTCTTGAAGATTTATTAAGACTCTGTGTCCTTGACTTCAAGGGAAGTTGGGATAAGTTCTCACCATTGGTGGAGTTTTCCTACAACAACAGTAATCAGGAAAGTATTGGCATGGCTCCATTTGAGGCGTTATATGGAAGAAAATGTCGTTCTCCAGTATACTGGGATGAGGTGGGTGAAGGAACATTGTTGGGACCGGAGTTGGTGCATATGACTACGGAAAAGATTCAAACGATCCGGCAACGTATAAAAACCTCACAAGATCGAAAAAAGAGTTATGCTGATCTTCATCAAAAGGATGTGGAATTCGATATTGGAGATCATGTGTTGTTATGTGTTGCTCCATGGAAAAGAGTTACGAGATTTGGAAAGAGAGGAAAGTTCAATCCTCGATTCATTGGCCCATTTTTAATCCTCAATCGAGTAGGAACTGTGGCCTATAGACTCGCTTTACAACCAAGTATGTGACGCCCCCAAAATTAGGTATACATCACCCATTCTGAGTCGCCAGATACATGGTACAAAATTCAAATGCAACTTCATTTATACAACTGTTGAGCTGTCGTATAGAATACGACCACAGTTAACTATGAGTTTTAATACAAATATATGTAACTCTCATGGTACCTCGACCACAACCTTACAATGATACTTTACATAAAAGTATAGTTAAAAACAGTTTTAGAAATTAAAATCTTTGGGAAGTGCTCAAGGAAACCTTCGTACATGGGAGGCCATGCGTCTAGGTTATGATAGATATCACATGTCCACAAAATTATCCTTGGTTGACCCAAAAGTCCCCAAAGACAAACAAGAAGATTACTATCATCTTCTTTCCAATGGTGAGTCTTCTCTTGACATATAAATATCTCCGTTGTCTCCAAGTGAAAATTTTGTTCCAAATAAACTCCAAGATCATACAGGTAGTGCTCGTAGATATATTCAGCAAGTGGATGTGCACAACCATGTCTTATGAGAACACGAGGTTATATGTCATTAGACATCTTGTATGATAGTGGCAAAACACCCTTCCAAAGTTGGTTTCGCCTAACCCTATTTGATTCACCAAATATAACTATTAAATGATGTATAGAATACAACACACTTTTCTATACTGTTTAGGGAGAACCTCCACAGCTAGAGACCACCATTCTATTCCCCTGTTATCCCCGCTCGATCTGGCAACACTCTTACGGCAACACTCTTATTACCTGAAAGGAATTGTGAAGCAGGAAGGGTGAGCACAACTAGCCCAGTAAAGAATATCATGACTAAAGATAATTAAATTATCAATAGCTTTCATCAATAATAAATCAGAGATTTAGAACATATGGTAGATGATAAAACTTTTCAACCATAGTTGCAGCGGAACGAGCAATCCATTAGAAGAGTCAAATAGACCATAAGGTCTATTATCTTCTCTATGTTAAAAGTCCACCAATAATGTTTTATCCATGTAAAATAAATCAGCAGTTCACATCCACAATCATATGAATAACTCATAATCATAATTGTGGTTCCAAATTCCTCTTCGCAACCTGGGATGAAGATAATTTTCATCACCTATCTTCACCAAACATCAAAATCATGGTTATACCAAATCGAATTCCCCGCTCATAATCATACTAATAAATTCATCTTTGCACTACTCTGCCGAATATATTCATTAACAATTCATCTTTGCACTACATGCCAAAAGACATACAAGCTGTATTTTAGAAGAGTCAAGTAGAGCATGATATCTACTATCTTCTACAATTAAAAGTGTATAATAATATTTTATCGGCGAGACTCGACAATAAATAATCCACATCATCGAATCACCCCCTACTTTTCTGACGAGGATATTCGTTAATATCACATCCGAGAATTAATATTTCATTGCTGAGACTCAGCTCGATAATCAATCCACATCATCGAATCATCCATGCACTACAGGCCAAGGATATTCGTTAGTATCACGACCACGAATTATCCATGCACTACGGCAAAAAATAATCGTATTTTCATTAACGGTCCTGATCATGCCACAAAACAATTTATCTTTGCATTACGGCCGAAGAGAATCCATAGCCATAATCATACCAAAAACTGTCCATCAATGCACTACGGGCCAATGAAGACTTTTTTCACATCATTTGTAACATTACGGTCATGATTATACCGAAATAATCCCTGGTCATAATCATACCAAGTCCATCTATGCACTACAGGCCACAGATGACTTTCAACATAATATAAACATGAGGATGATGACAATGATATAAGCATTAGTCAAACTAAATCAAGGATAAATATTAAAGACTTTAAATTTATCCAAACATTATCAATCGCTTAATAAAATCGTAATCTAATATTGTTAATATTATAACAATATTTTAATCACTCCTTAAACTTATAAACAATTTAATTTAATTGTTTACACTTTTTCAAATAATGCATTTAATCATTCAAAATGCCATACTCATAAGATTTCATCACCAATAATCAAATTACTCATCAAAAATCTGCATATACCTTATATAGGATTCCCAAGCCATTTTCCAATTTTGTTACTTCACATAACATATTTAACTCATTTACTCATAACTAGATTATTTTCATGAAAAATACCAAATCAATCCCAAAAATATTTCTTTTCTGGGATTTAGCAGAATATAGTCTCATATTGAACATATATTTTTCTCGGAATTTTTAAAATTCATTTAATATTTTTCAAAAATCAATTTCTAATTAATTCCTTAAGAAATTAGCTACCTCAAGGTTAACTCCAGAAATTCCCAAATCTTGGCAAGATCTTACACATGTTAACGTGAGCTTCCAGTTTAAATTTCATGGTCATCGGAGTTATAGAACTCCGGTTATAGCGTTTTTCGTCGAAAAAACCAAAATATTAAAATGGTCATAACTTGCTCATTTTAAGTCGGAATGAGCTCATTTTTGGACAGTAGGTACTTTATACCATATAGTTTCATGTTCCAAAAAGGCCGGAATTTTTCTCACAATTTAAGTGGCCGAAAATGTCCTTTTAAATTTTCTGGCAGTAGCTATTTGGCACTTTTCAGTTTTTGACTCCTTTACTAAAATCAGTCCACACGAAAATCTACAACACCTTTTCTAGTGATTCCACTTGGATAAGTTAGAAAACTCATAGATCTAACTCTAGAACTTGACCACACTCGAAAATTCGAAATATAATAGGAGATATGGTCAACACCTTTTCTAGTGATTCCAATCTGATTTTCAACCCTTTGTGATTTCTAAGAAACTTTCATGTTTTCACATAATAACCAACATAACTCATCATGACAATGACATAATAATTCAATAAAACAAGTTCAAGAATAAGTTTTAAAGATTTATAAGTTAATTTATCCTGAACTCAATAATGCCCAAATTATCAACATGATACTACTTTGTGGAGTAAAATTCAAGAATGCTCAGGAGAATATTTCCATGAAAAGATACTGGATGAAGCGCAAATATCAAGGGTATTCTACTAATTTCATGGATTATAGAAGTCAAAGTTTTAACCAACTGAGTATAATAAAGAATGGAATAACAAAAGAAATCACTAGGCATACGATAGACCGCACAGGCAGGTTATTCCTACAGAATAATAAATAATGGAACCAAGTCCCAGCAGAAAAGCGTCTGAGACATGATATTCCAACGAATAATAATAAAGAATGGAACCCGGTCCCATGAAAAAGCATACGAACAAGATATTCAAACGAATAATAAAGAATGGAACCCGATTCGGCGTAAAACGCCTGAAACAAGATATTCAAATGTAATAATAAAGAATGAAATAACGAAGAATTTCACCAAGTATATGGTAGCAGCGTATCTGAGTTATTCAACGAATAATAAATAATAGAATAACGAAGTTCTCTTCATGAATACAAAAGCAAAAATACCCTTACCGTAAAAGAAACCTGAATATAAGAGTAGGGAAGTAGCGAGAATACTTTTCTATACTTTCTATAATTTCTCTCTCTAGAGTTTCAATTGAATTAAAAGAAATAATGAGGAAT
Source organism: Panax quinquefolius (assembly GCA_020205615.1). Classification (NCBI taxonomy): domain Eukaryota; kingdom Viridiplantae; phylum Streptophyta; class Magnoliopsida; order Apiales; family Araliaceae; genus Panax; species Panax quinquefolius. The sequence goes on along the minus strand of CM035174.1, from coordinate 2,612,340 downwards.
GAGCTTATTTATATAAGAATGGAATGCATAGTAACTAATTCATGAACGGTCCAGATTGATTTACTTTTAAATGGACGGTCCATATTGGTTTACTATTAAAACTTAAAGTAACGGTCCATACTGATTTACTATTAAAACTTTAAACCAACGATACATATTGATTTACTATTATAACTATCCACCAGCGGTCCATATTGATTTACTATTATATCTTCAACCAACGGTCTAAAAAATTAGCACATTTCCTCATGGACTAATATTGTACCCAAAAATAATTTGGACCGAAAAGAAATATATTTTACGGGTGAATAGTACTCCGCGAATAGTAACTTGTGAATAGTAACTCGTGAATAGTACTCTGACACAAAAAGTGTTCTGAATAACCGATTGAACAATACTGAGTGACTTCTCACATAAGCATAAATAATCAATACCGTGTACTACTATGCAACCACGCGTATTACAGTACTTTTAACACCGGGTGTTTCAACAGTTAACGATAAAACTTCCGCCGTTATTTTCATAAAGTATTTTTGTTGTTTTCTCAATCCAACAATAATTCCGTTGTGGGGTTCACCAATGATTGTACCATCGTACGGATATTCCCCGATAAAAAGAATATTCCCCGACTAATCAAATATTTCCCGACACAACGAATATTTTATATCAACTTGCTTACTTTGCAAAAAAAAATATTCACATATTACCCTAAACTTTAAACTTTTATCAATTTAACTATTTACCAAAATAGAAAAATTGAATACTTTTATTTCATAAAATTCGGGGTCTCACAAAGTATGTCTCGTGTTCATAACATTTTTCACATATCCATGTTACGTAAATATGTGGAAGACCCGAACCACATTATTGAGTTAGAACCGGACGAAATAGCGGAAGATTTAACGTATGAAGAGGTTCCTGTTCAAATCTTGGATAAGAAGGAACATTGAACACCCCCAAAATAGGTATACATCACCTATTCTGAGTCGCCAAATACATGGTACAGAATATAAATACAATGTTAATTATACAACAAGAGAGTTGTGAGTTTAAATACAAATATTGTCTTCTAGACAATATTCAGTCTCAGAATAAGTCCTCATTATATTTATTGTCACACTATTTGATAGAATAGTGAGGGACTACTAGCTAATACTATCATCCCACCATCACTCCATTCTCCGACTACGTCCCGGACTACGTTCTCATTTCACGAAGAAACGGTGAAAGAAAAGGTGAGCTCAACTAGCCCGAAGAAATATTATGACTAAGATAATGCGAGAATAAATTATCATTAGCCTTAAAAAAGTGTTTAAACCGATACAATATAACAAACATCAAGTTTAACTTCACGATGAATAAGCAATCCATTAAAAGAGTCAAGTAGAGAATAAAATCTACTATCTTTTATGATTTAAAAGGTTTTTCATCACTTTTATCATTTTGGGACTCGACAATAAATAATCCACATCATCGAATCACCCCTCGCACTACTCTGACCAATGATATTCTTTAGTATCACGACCACAATTATCCATGCACTACAGGCCAAGAATATTTGTGTATTCATTAATGGTCATGATCATACCAACAACTCGTCCATCAATGCACTACAGACCAATGAGGACTTTTACCACATTATTTGTAACATTACGGTTATGATTACACCGAATAATCCCAGGTCATAATCATACCAAGTCCATCTATGCACCTACAGACCCACGTATGACTTTAAAAAAATATATAAACATGAGGATGATGACAATGATATAAGAATTCAATAAAACAAGTTCAAGAATTAATTTATCCAAGAACTAATAATGTCCAAATTGTCGACATGATCTTTGCTTTGTAGAGTAAAATTCAAGAATTCTCGGAAGAATATTTCCATGAAAAGATATTGGATGAAGCGCAAATATCAAGGATATTCCACTAATTTCATGGAGTATAGAAGTCAAAACTTTAACCAAATTTGAGTATAATAAAGAATGGAATAACAAAAGAAATCACCATGCATGCGATACTTGGCATGAGGCAAAGTTATTCCAATAGAATACTAAATAACGAAACCCGAAAGTCATGCGAAATTACATATAAGCGGGATGTTCCAACGAGAATAATAAAGAATGGAATAACAATGAAATCACCATGTATGCGATGCTTGATAGACATATTATTCCAATGAAAACTAATAAGGGCGGAATCAGTGCAGCGTAAAAGCGCATGCAGACGGGATATTCCAATAGAATAATAAAGAGCGGAATCGGTCCAAAAGTAAAATAAAATGTACAGACATGATATTCCAACAGAATAATAAAGACGGAATAATAGAAGAATTTCACCAAGTATAGGGTAGCCCGCGTATGCAGGTTATTCTAACAGAATAATAAATAATGGAATAATAGAAGTTCTCTTCATGAATACAAAAGAAATAATACCCCTTACGAGTACAACAAATAATATTCCCTACCTTAAGAAGAAGAGTACTGGATATATGAGTAGTGAAGTAGCCAAATACTTTTCTTCTTTCTCTCTATAGTTTATCTCTCTAGAGTTTCAGTGAATTCGTAAGAAATAATGAAGGAATGAGCTTCTATTTATAGAAAAATGGACTGCATAATAACTAACTCATGAACGGTCCAGATTGATTTACTTTAATCTGATGGTCCATATTTAAAGCAAAATCTTTTAAATAAAATATAATATATTCTATTTATAATCTAATAAAATGAATAACTTTATAAAAGATTTTACTATGCATGCACTATGCATAATAAAATAAAATATATTCTAATTATTGTCAATAAAGCAGATAACTTTATAAAAGTATTACATTTTTATATAAAAAATTACTATAACCCTAATAAAAAAGCGAATAACTTTAAAAGTATTCTATTTAATATAAAAAGCTTTTACGCTTTTATTACATAAATAATACCAATAAAACAAAACCGGTGACTTATCACATAAGTATCAATAATCAATACTGTGTGCTACTACTTAACTGCGACAGCATTTTACTTTACTTTACTACTGAGTAGTTCAACAAGATTAATGGTAAAACTTTCGTAGTTATTTTAATAAAATATTTTTATCGTTTTCTCGATCAAACAATAATTACATTGTATGGGTCCACCAATGATTGTGTCGTCGTACGAATATTTCCTGTTTAAAACGAATATTCCATGACCAATCGAATATTATATAACAACTTGCGTACTTTGCAAAATTTATAAATATTACCCGCAACTATAACATTATATCATTTTCACTCCATAATATTCAAAAATAATATTTATAGAAAATTCAACTTTATTCCAAAAGTTGGGATCTTACAACCTCCCCTTCTTATGAAATTTCACCCTCGAAATTAGGGTACGTACCTGGTATATCGAAGAGGTAAGGATACCTTGACTTTATTTCAGATTCTAACTCCCAGGTCATTTCCTCAACATCGTGGTTTCTCCACAAAACTTTGACTTGAGGTATAACCTTGGAGCGTAGAATATGTTCCTTCTTATCCAAGATTTGAACAGGAACCTCTTCATATGTTAAATCTTCCGCTATTTTGTCTGGTTCTAACTCAATAATGTGGTTTGGGTCTTTCACATATTTACGTAACATGGATATGTGAAAAATGTTATGAACACGAGACATACTTGGCGGTAAAGCGAGTCTATAGGCCACAGTTCCTATTCGATCGAGGATTAAAAATGGGCCAATGAATCGAGGATTGAGCTTTCCTCTCTTTTCAAATCTCGTAACTCCTTTCCATGGAGCAACACATAACAACACATGGTCTCCAATATCGAATTCTACGTCCTTTCGATGAAGATCAACATAACTCTTTTGTCGATCTTGTGAGGTTTTTATACGTTGCCGGATCATTTGAATCTTTTCCGTAATCATACGTACCAACTCTGGTCCCAACAACGTTGCTTCACCCACCTCATCCCAACATACTGGAGAACGACACTTTCTTCCATACAACTCCTCGAATGGAGCCATGCCAATACTTGCTTGATAACTGTTGTTGTAGGAAAACTCCACTAATGGTAAGAACTTGTCCCAACTTCCCTTGAAGTCAAGGACACATACTCTTAATAGATCTTCAAGAGTTTGAATCGTCCTCTCCGACTGCCCGTCCGTTTGAGGATGATATGCCGAGCTAAATTGTAAATCCGTGCCCATAGCTTTTTGCAAACTAACCCAAAATCTTGAAGTGAATCTTGGGTCTCGATAAAAAACTATGGATACAAGCATACCATGTAATCTTACAACCTCGTTTATGTACATACGAGCAAGACGTTCAAGTGTATAAGTTTTTCATATCGGTAAAAAATGAGCAGACTTTGTCAATCTATCAACAATGACCCAAATCGCATCTATACCTTGAGAAACCTTAGAAAGACCAGTAAAGAAATCCATGGTAATGTGCTCCCACTTCCATTCTAGAATTTCAAGTGGTTGCAATGGACCTTTTAGTACTTGATGCTCCGCCTTGACTCGTTGACACGTTAGACACCTTGAGATAAATAGCTCTATCTCTCTCTTTATATTGCCCCACCAAAATGTATGTCGAAGATCATGATACATTTTGGTACTCCCAGGATGGATTGCAAACGGTGTGTTGTGCGCCTCCATCATGATTTTATACTTTAAATCAGGGTCGTTAGGAACATAAAGTCTGGAGTTGACTCGAAGTATTCCTTCTTCATCGATTCTTGCTTTTGGCATAACACCTTCTTGCACTTTCTTTCTCATATGTATCAGCTCCATGTCTGTAGCTTGAGCAGCTTTAACCTTATCAATTAAAGTCGGTTCTACTCGTATGTTCGCCATCATCACATGGGTCCCTGGAGTCTTTAACTCTATTTCTATCCTTTGCAAGTCACACAAAATGGGCCTTTGCGTTGTCAATATCGCACTCGTACCCGCATATGATCTTCTACTCAATGCGTCAGCTACCACGTTCGCTTTTCCAAGATGGTGTTGGATGGTATGATCATAATCTTTCAACAGTTCAAGCCAACGTCGTTGTCGCATGTTGAGTTCTTTTTGAGTGAAGAAATATTTAAGGCTTTTATGATCCGTAAAGATCTCCACTTTCTCCCCATACAAGTAATGCTTCCAAATCTTTAGTGAAAAAATGACTGCTGCCAACTCTAGATCATGAGTAGGATAATTCCTCTCATATTCTTTGAGTTGTCGTGAGGCATATGCTATGACTTTCCCATGTTGCATGAAAACACATCCTAACCCTTTGCTCGAAGCATCATTGTAGATGACAAATCCCTCCGAACCAGATGGTATTGTCAGAACAGGTGCTGAAATGAGTCTCCTCTTGAGTTCTTGAAAACTCTTTTCACATTCCTCGCTCCAACCAAACTTTGTATCTTTCCGAGTCAGCTGAGTTAGTGGAGTAGCGATTCGAGAAAACCCTTCTACGAATCTCCGATAATAACCAGCTAAGCCGAGAAAGCCACGTACTTCGGTTACTGATTTAGGTTGCTCCCGACTTTGAATAGCTTCAATCTTTCTTTGGGTCAATGGATATTCCATGACTTGATACCACGTGCCCAAGGAATGCTACTTCCTCGAAGCGAAACTCGCATTTCTTCAACTTGGCATAAAGCTTATATTCACGAAGCTTTTGGAGTGCTCGACCTCAAGTGTTGCTCATGATCTTCACGGCTTTTGGAATAAATAAGGATATCATCAATAAAGACGACCACAAAGTGATCCAAATATTCCTTGAATACTTGGTTCATCATATCCATGAAGGCGGCGGGGCATTAGTCAATCCAAAGGACATGACTAGGAATTCATAATGCCCGTCTGGGGAGTTCCGAAAAGTCGTCTTTGGAATGTCATCGGTTCTAATCTTCAATTGGTGATATCTAACGAAGATCAATCTTTGAAAAGAATTTGGCTCCTTGCAACTGGTCAAACAGGTCATCAATACGTGGCAATGGGTACCTATTTTTGATGGTGACATGATTCAACTCCCGATAATCAATACAAAGTCGCATACTCCCATCTTTCTATTTCACGAATAGAACAGGAGCACCCCAAGGAGAAGTACTAGGATGAATAAAGCCAATGTCTAACAATTCCTGCAGTTGGGTCTTTAATTTCTGAAGTTCAATAGGAGCCATTCGATATGGGGCTTTGGAAATGGGTTTTGTATCGAGTTAAAGGTTGATAAAAAATTCAATTTCACGCTCTGGGGATAGGCCAGGAAGTTCTTCAGGGAATACGTCAGGAAATTCATTAACAATAGAAATATCATTCAAAACTGACGTATTTTTGTTTAGATCCGTGACATGAGCTAAGAAAGCTTGACATCCATTTTTCAATAAACGAATAGCTTTATGGCTTGAGATGACAGTGATTGATTTTAATGGTTTGGTTGCTTGAATTCGCATAATAGGTTTGTTAGAAATATGGAAGCTAACAACCTTACGAAAACAATCAATTTTTGCATGATGTGTAGTTAACCAATCAATCCCTAGAATCACATCGAATGCAAGTATTTTCAAAGAAATAAGATCGACGAATAACGCGTGCAAAAAGCGATTTGAACTAAACAAGACTTATAAACAGTGGATGTAATGAAGGTTTCTCCCAACGGAGTTTCAATAGATATGTAAAAATCTAATTTCTCCGGAGTCAAATTTAATCGTTGAGCGCAAGTAGGAGAAATAAAAGAATGGGTAGAACCCGGTATCAAATAAGGTATAGACTTATTAGAGTTTATGATAAGCTTACACCGATGACCTCGTTCGGGTTCCTTACTTTCCGGGAGGTCACGACAAATGCTCTCCTCAGCACCACCGGCTTTGACTTTTTCCGAACGGCCTTTGGTGCCTCCATCCTAGTTGAACTTGTCTTGGTGAGCGACAAAATTAGGCTAGGTGACCTTCTCATTCCACAATTATAACACGCTTTGGATGGCATCACGCAGCTTTGGTGATATGTCCTCCCTCCGCATTTGAAGCATATGATAGGTGGTCGTTCTCCTTCCTTAACCACGGTTCTTTGGTCTTGGCGTCTTTTCATCATTGTTGAATCCTCTTTTCTTAAAATGTCCATTTTCTTGTCTTGGCCATGATTACCACTGAAGTGGTTACCATTTTTGGCATGTTGATTCCCTCCACGTTTGTTGTCACCGCTTCGATGACTGATACCACTGGTATTTTCATGTTGTCGGTTGCTTTCTCTTGGTTGCGTTGACTCGTTACCGCGCTCCAATAACTGAGCCCTATTTACAACATCTAAGTACAAACACAGTTTATGAGAAATAAGATATTGACGTATCTCCGGTTTCAAACCTCTTAAAAACATTTGCGTCATTCGCTCCTCATTATCGACCAAATGGGATGCAAATCGGGATAACTCCGCAAATTTAGCCTCGTATTGCGACACGGTCATATTGTTTTGTTCCAACTTCATAAACTCCACCTCTTTCATGTGACGAATACTCTCAGGAAAGTACTTGTTGTTGAATAGCTCTTGGAACTTCTCCCAAGACATCTTGAGTGCATCAGGCTGGGTATGTTTCTGATTCCACCGATGTCTGCCTCTTCACGCAACATGAAGGTGGCGAAGGGAACCTTTTGCTCCTCGGAGCATCCCAAGACATCAAATATCTTGATGATCTGCTTTATCCATGATTCTGCCTTAAGTGGTTTTGGCTCTCCAATAAACTCCGGTGGTCCCAGCTCCTTGAACTGTTTAGCGGTGACCTTCTGAGAGTTTCCAGTGTTTCCACCTACATTTTGGACAGGAGCCGCTCTCGCCTGATGTTGCATGAATTGCATAAAGCCTCTGAACAATCCATCATTCATTATTTGGTCAGTGTTGTTGTTTGCATGAGGATTGTCGCCTTCCTAATGCACATTCTCCTGATTATTGATATGTGGAGTCTCAACGGTCTCCTGTGCTCCATTGCTATTTTCAATATTCTCGGATGTCATTTTCAGATACTGCCACAAAACAAAGGTTAATTAACATATAACATATTATCCCTATGCTCTGACCGACCAATTAAATACCAAATAAACTTAGGTAGGTTATACTAGTGAAGAAATTTCCCGTCTCACCTCTCCTAGTTCTAGTCTCACATCTTAGCCAGGGATCATATCCCTAAGCTTTGATACCAACTGTGACGCCCCCAAAATAGGTATACATCACCTATTCTGAGTCGCCAAATACATGGTACAGAATATAAATACAATCTTAATTATACAACAAGAGAGCTGTGAGTTTAAATACAAATACTTTCTTCTAGACAATATCCACTCTCAGAATAAGTTCTCATTACATTTATTGTCACACTATTTAACAAAATAGTGAGGACTACTAGCTAATACTATCATCCTGGACCATCACTCCGCTTCCCAGGCTCGTCCGGCTACGTTTCATTTCATTTCTGAAAAAGGTGAAAAAGAAAGGGTGAGCTCAACTAGCCCAAAGAAGAAATATTATGACTAAGATAATGCAGAATAAATTATAATTAGCCTTAAACAGTGTTAAACTGATACAATATAACAAACATCAAGTTTAATCTGCGGTAGGAACAAGCAATCCATTAAAAGAGTCAAGTAGAGAATAAAATCTACTATCTTTTATGATTTAAAAGGTTTTTCATCACTTTTATCGGTGAACTTCGACAATAAATAATCCACATCATCGAATCACCCTTGCATTACGGCCAAGGATATTCTTTAGTATCACGACCAAAATTTTCCATGCACTACGGGCTAAGAATATTTGTGTATTCATTAATGGTCATGATCATGCCAACAACTGTCCATCAATGCACTACGGGCTAATGAGGACTTTTACCACATCATTTGTAACATTACGGTCAAGATTACAATCAAATAATCCTGTGTCATAATCATACCAAGTCCATCTATGCACTACAGGCCACAGATGACTTTAAAAAAAATATAAACATGAGGATGATGACAATGATATAAGAATTCAATAAAACAAGTTCAATAATTAATTTATCCAGGAACTAATAATGTCCAAATTGTCAACATGATACTACTTTGTAGAGTAAATTCAAGAATGCTCAGAAGAATATTTCCATGAAAAGATACTGGATGAAGCTCAAATATCAAGGATATTCCACTAATTTCATGGAGTATAGAAGTCAAAACTTTAACCAGCTGAGTATAATAAAGAATGGAATAACAAAAAAAATCACCATGCATGCGGTACTTCTCATAGGTATGTTATTCCAACAGAATACTAAATAACGGAACCGAGTCGTGCAAAATTCACAATCAAGCGGATGTTCCAATGAGAATAATAAAGAATGGAATAACAATGAAATCACCATGCATGCGGTACTTTGCATAGACGCAGGTTATTCCAATGAGAATACTAATAAGGATTTAAATCGAATTCTAGCGTAAAAGCATGAGCGGATATATTCCAATGTAATAATAAAGACGGAATCGGTCCCAAGAAAAAAACGCATGAGATGTGATATTCCAACGTAATAATAAAGACGGAATAATAGAAGAATTTCACCAAGTATAGGGAAGCTTGGCATGATCTGAGTTATTCCAATGTAATAATAAATAATGGAATAACAGAAGTTTTCTTCATGAATACAAAAGAAATAATACCCCTTACGAGTACAACAAATATTATTCCATATCTTAAGAAGAAGAGTACTGGATATATGAGTAGTGAAGTAGCCGAATACTTTTCTTCTTTCTCTCTATAGTTTATCTCTCTAGTGTTTCAGTGAATTCGTAAGAAATAATGAAGGAATGAGCTTCTATTTATAGAAAAATGGACTACATAGTAACTAACTCATTAATGGTCAAGATTGATTTACGTTAATCTGATGATCCATATTTAAAGCAAAATCTTTTAAATAAAATATAATATATTCTATTTATAATCTAATAAATCGAATAACTTTATAAAAGATTTTTTATTATCTGAAATACTATCACGAGCACTATCAACCACTATTAATAATAAAATATAATATATTCTAATTATTGTCTAATAAAATGATAACTTTATAAAAGTATTACATTTTATATAAAAAGATTTTACTATTAGCCTAATAAAACGAATAACTTTATAAAAATATTACATTTTTATATAAAAAGCTTTTCGGTTTTATTACATAAATAATACCAATAAAACAAAATTGAGTGACTTATCACATAAAGTATCGATAATCAATACAGTGTACTACTTATGCAACAATGTGTATTCTTTGTACTTTTTACTAAGTAGTTCAGCGGTATTAATGGTAAAACTTACAGAGTTATTTTTAATAAAATATTTTTGTCATTTTTAATCAAATGATAATTACATTGTAGGGTCCACCAATGATTTGTGTTATCAAATACGAATATTTCTGTTTTTAAAGCGAATATTCCCCGACCAATCGAATATTATATAACAACTTGCGTACTTTGTAAAATTTATAAAAATTACCCACAACTATAACATTATATCATTTTCACTCCATAATATTCAAAAATAATATTTATAGAAAATTCATCTTTATTCAAAAAGTTAGGGTCTTACAGAACATATTCTACGCTCCAAGATTATACCTCAAGTTAAAGTTTTATGGAGGAACCACGATGTTGAGGAAATGACCTGGGAGTTAGAATCTATAATGAAATCAAGGTATCCTTACCTCTTTGACATACTAGGTACGTACCCTAATTTTGAGGGTGAAATTTCATAAGAAGGGGAGATTGTAAGACCCCAACTTTTATAAATAAAAATGAATTTTCTATAAATATCATTTTTGAATATTATGGAATAAATTTGATATAATGTTATAGTTAGGTAATATTTATAAATTTTACAAAGTACGCAAGTTGTTATATAATATTCGAATTGTTTGAGAATATTCGCTTTAACAGGAATATTCGCATTTAATTTACATAATTATTATGGACCCCATTAATAGAATTATTGTTTGATTGAAAAACGACAAAAAATATTTTATTACAAATAACGACTAAGTTTTACCATTGCTAATACCGTTGAACTTCTCAGTAGTAAAGTACAAATTTTATGTATGCATAAAGTAATTACACGACCAGATTGATTATCGATGCTTATGTGAGAAGTCATTCGATTTTATTCAATTATTATTTAAATTTTATATATTATTAAATCAATAATTGAGATGATGAGTTATTAATATTATTATTTGCAATATTAACGATGTCAGAAGTTCGCGCGAGGAGAGGTTTGGTCACCTAATTTCGCGCTAATAGGAAATCATTATTGAAAGCCCCTCTTTCCAGGAACGACACAGTCGATTAATATTGTGAATTATAATAAAGGTGATAAATGTTGTTAAAATTATTAAGGTGATTTTTAATGAAGTTTTGCTTATTTTATGGACCCCATTTATCTATTTTTCAAAATAATCGGTAGGAAGTTTTAAAGTATATATATATATATATATATATATATATATATATAATGTGTGTGTGTGTGTGTGTGTGTGTGTGTGTGTGTGTGTGTGTGTGTGTGTGTGTGTGTGCCATGTGGGTGGGTGTGTGTGTTTTAATATATATATATATATATATATATATATATATATATAAAAAGCATTCAAGTGGGAAATGGTGGGGGGGGGGGGGAATAATGGTAGTCCGGAAGGAGTATTATTATTTATTAGTATATATATATATATAAGTTTGACAAAGTTGGCAGAAGGGGTAGCAATGAGTGCATCCAGTGTTTTTTTTTCCAACGAACATGTGCTAATTTATATATATATATATATTATATTTTATTGATTATTATATTAATACTTTGAAAAATCAAACGTCTGAAGATTTTTTTTCTGCCTGTGACTGCGAGAATTATTTCATCCGTGATTTTCTTCTTAAACATTACCCCTTCCATTCTCATATAAATATGATGCTTAGTTAGAATTGAAAACACACCAGAAATTCCGAGAATTCTCTTCTATAATCTTAAACGTATTTCTTTAGAGTTTTAAGAAGCTTTGAGCGTAGTACAAGTTTTCTTAAAAAAAATATCACCGCCCTACCAGTCGGAATAATCTTCTTTTACGGTAAGGGGTATTATTTCTTTTGTATTCATGAAGAGAACTTACATTATTCCATTCTTTATTATTCTCATTGGAATAACTTTTGTATCGCCGCTACTCTATACTTGGTGAAATTCTTCCATTATTCCGGTCTTTATTATTACATTGGAATATCCTCGTTGGGTCGCGTTTTCTGGCGGGACACAGTTAAAATCTTTATTATTACATTGGAATATCACATCCTATGCGTTTCTACTGGACTGGTTCCGTTATTTAGTATTCATTGGAATAACTCCGTCTATCGCGAATTACCGCGTGCGTGGTGATTTCTGTGTTATTCCATTCTTTATTACTCTGTTGGAACATCCTCATCGGTCAATGAATTTCACTTTGACACGTTCCGTTATTTATTATTCATTGAATAACTTTGCCTATCTGCACCGCATGTATGATGATTTCTTTTGTTATTCCATTCTTTATTATACTCAGTTGGTTAAAGTTTTGACTTATATACTCCATGAAATTAGTGGAATATCCTTGATATTTGCGCTTCATCCAGTATCTTTTCATGAAAATATTCTTCTGAGCATTCTTGAATTTTACTCTACAAAGAAGTATCATGTTAACAATTTGGACGTTATTAGTTCCTGAATAAATTAATTCTTGAACTTGTTTTATTGAATTCTTATATCATTGTCATCATCCTCATGTTTATATATTTTTTTAAAGTCATCTGTGGCCTATAGTGCATAGATGGACTTGGTATGATTATGATCAGGGATTATTCGGTGTAATCATGACCGTAATGTTACAAATGATGTGGTAAAAGTCCTCATTGGCCCGTAGTGCATTGATGGACAGTTGTTGGCATGATCATGACCATTAATGAATACACAAATATTCTTGGCCGAGAGTGCATGGATAATTGTGGTCGTGATACTAAAGAATATCCTCGGCAGTAGTGCGAGGGTGATTCGATGATGTGGATTATTTATTAAGTCGAGTCCCGTGATAAAAGTGATGAAAAACCTTTTAAATCATAAAAGATAGTAGATTTTATTCTCTACTCGACTCTTTTAATGGATTGCTTGTTCCTCTGCAGTTAAACTTGATCATTGTTATATTGTATCAGTTTAACACTGTTTAAGACTAATGATAATTTATTCTGTATTATCTTAGTCATAATATTTCTTACTGGGCTAGTTGAGCTCACCCTTTCTTTCACTGTTTTCTTCAGGAAATGAAAACGTAGCTGGGATGAGTCAGGGAACGGAGTGATGGTCCGGATGATAGTATTAGCTAGTAGTCCTCACTATTCTGTTAAATAGTATGATAATAAATGTAATGAGGACTTATTCTGAGAGTGGATATTGTCTTGAAGACAGTATTTGTATTTAAACTCACAGCTCTCTTGTTGTATAATTAAGATTGTATTTATATTCTGTACCATGTATTTGGCGACTAAAAATAGGTGATGTATACCTATTTTGGGGGCGTCACATTGCCAACATGATACTACTTTGTGGAGTAAAATTCAAGAATAATATTGTATCAAAAATGATTTGGATCGAAAAGAAATCAATTTTTATCATGAATAGTACCCTGGATGAATAGTACCAGAGTGAATAGTACCCCGTGAATAGTACTTCGGGAATAGTACCCCGTGAATAGTACTCCGGCATGAAAAGGTTAAAACTTATCAAAAATGCTCAGAATAATATTTTTATGAAAAGATACTGGATGAAACGCAAATATCAAGGACATTCTACTAATTTCAGGAATTATAGAAGCAATACTTACCATAAGAAGTTTAAATTTAGAATATGAAATGAAATAATATCCCTTCCATACTATGGAGTATGAAAGAAAATAATATTTCTTACGAGTATTGAAATAAAATAATATCCTTTACCTTAGTAGAAGCTAGAAATATTAGATATTATTCTGAGAAAATCTTGCAGAAAAAAACTACTCTAAAAGTATCCTTATACTTAAGAAAATACTCACAATACTATATAATAAGAATTTATGATTTTGAAATGGTGTGTTTTAGGAAGGAGGGGTTACCCCCTATTTATAGCAACGGAAGGAGAAAAGTTAAACAGATTTGCCTAACTTTTCTTTCTCTTCACGCCTAACTTCTCTGCCTAATTTTCAACCCTAACTCCTCTCATTTCAATGGTTGGAGCCACACTATAAATTTGCAGGCAGTTCAATTCCTAACTTCTTAACTTTTATTAGTTGAGGGCCCATGACATAGGAAACATATAAAAGAGTTTGCAGGAGAAAACAAATAAAATTAGCACATGGTTTTGAAAAGGAAGAAATGCAACAAAGGAAATCAAAGCCAAGCTTCTCACCTCCTTAACATATTCAAATGCTTATATATATATATATATATATTATAATAGTATTATTATTTAAACAATTATAATATATTATAATAATATATTTGAATGAATATTTTATCAGAGAAATAATTGTAATTCCACAGAAAATATGTCAAACTTTCAACAATTATTTCATGATAAATTCCTTCATTTATATCCACACAAGATAAATATTTTTTTATCATATAAATCAATAATTAATTATTCATAAATAATATTACAGAATCACAATTATGACAACCAGGTCGTTTCCAGGAAAGAGGGGGCTTCTCGATAAGGATTTCTCCTTATTGACGAGTAATTAGGTGACCAAACCCCTTTCCTAGACAGAAATTCCTTAGACATTGTAAATAATGCTATCTAATAATATTATTCAAATAATATAAATTATTGATCTGATAATGGGAAATCTTCAGTGCGTTGACAATTATCAAACAACAATAATATAAAATATTAACACAACAATTATTGAATCAATAAAATAAAATATTGAAAAGTAATTATCAGAATAATTATTGATTAGTGTCTTCACGTAAGAATCAATAATCAAAGATACTTGCATAATCTGGTGAGCTTTCTTATGCAACCACGCGACATATTCTTTACTTTATCAACGGAGTAATTCAACGAGTTAACGGTGAAACTTTCATTTATTTTTATAAAAAGATATTTACGTAGTTATCTAACTTTGACAATAATTACATTTGTAGGGGTCCACTAATGATTGTGCTTGGTCGCATTTAATATTTCTGATAAAACGAATATTCCCCGACCAATCGAATATTTTATGACAACTTGCTTACTTTGCAAAATTTATAAATATTACCCACAACTATAACATTATATTAAATCCACACCATAATAAAAAATAATATTAGAGAAAAATTAACCTTTATTCATAAAAGTTGGGATCTTGCACGTAATCTTTACCGTGAGTCCTTAACCTGCAAAAGTGGTTATTTGCAAGGGTGAGTTCAACAGCCCAGCAATTCTAACAGTTTTTATGCATCACATAGCATATAATAACATACTCAGTTCATGCATTCATAATCAATTAATATTTACTACACATGTTACTTCTCACATAACAAGCATAAAGATTTACTTCACAAGCATATCATCAAAGATCAACTTTCAAATTTCATATATATCTCATATGCATTTCATATATATATACATCAACATTCTCATAACATAATATAGCTCAACTAGCAGTTATCGAATTCATATATCAAATAGGAACTGAAAGACTTACCTGGCTCGTAGTTTATCAACTACGACTTAACTGCTTATAGTTATCTACACTTCGTGTATTCCTACATAGTTATATAATCATGGATTCATATCCATCAGTCATACATTTCATACGCTATTAATATAATAATAAATATTACATCATTTCCTAACTAGGTTTGTAAAACCTTCATTTCACTTTCTCATCACACTCTTAGAATAGCTAGGTATGTATAAGTATATCTTAACCATCCGTAATTGACATCAACATTCATATACATTTATCACACACTTGACTCATTATGTGTTCGACAAATATTTAAAGTTTATAGATGCATGATCTACATCGTTCTTACATTTTGCAAACTTTAATAAAATTTAACAAATTTGGGTTTTATATAACCATTACTTGCTCATATACTTAAAACATCACTTAAGTCAAGCATTGAAACTTAAGACATTCCTACACATATGCTTTAAGGTTCAGATTACCATTAAAACAGGTTTAGCAACATCGCCTCGCAATTTGGCTTTAGGATGGGCGAATCGCTACTTGTAGATCCTCTCTGCATTAGATTTATGATTTTATTGCTTAATATAATTTCTAGCATAACATGTACTCTGATACGTACTATAAACATACATAGAAGGTGATTTGAGAGAAAATTTTTGTTGAGAAAGGAAATTGTAGTAGCAAGAAAGAAGTTCATATTGTCTTAAAAGAGAAATGAAGGGTAATCCCTTAATCAAAACTTCTAATTTACGTTCTTTTTATTAAACCAAAATTTTAACTCTATAATTGAATTTTATGGTTAATTATTAAATTTGTGATGTTGTATGTGTTTATGAACATGTATAATTCAATTATATATGATTATTATGTTTTTAGAGTAATTAATCCATTAAATCATGTTCAAATTGGAGTTTTATAGTTTTAAAGAGAAAAATATATGAATATGGCTTATAAGTACAAAAATTTATGTTTAAATTGCATATTAGTCGGTAAATTGATAAATGATTACGTTTATACATGTAAAAACGAAAAAAACGAAACTTAAACGGACTGATTTGGTTGAAAAACGAGTTCGCAGTAGTTGATTTCATTAAGAATGTTAAAAATGGAGTTTTTCATAAGAACATCAAAATTTTGGCTTTCAATCTTGTTGTTTATATGACTTAAAGTGTTGAAAACATGCTAGAAGTGTCATTAAGTGTTTATGTTAAGTTTATAACAGTTGGATGAAATTGTATTAATTGTGTGTGTGAAATTTTGGCCAAAATCGGCCTTGTTCTGTGTTTTTTTCGCGAACTTCGGATTCTGGAACTGGTGTTCCGCGCTGCAGCGCCAGCTCTAAGCTTAAAATCTGAGCTGCAGCGCCAGACTTAAGCCTAAAAGTCCGAGTCATGCGGCTAATAGTCATCTTCTTGACATTGATTCGATTCAAATGGTGGAGTCATAGCGGTAGCAATTGCAGCTGCCAAAATTTAGTTCAAATGGTGGGGCTGCAGCGCCACTTGGTAGTTTTGCCCAGAAATGAGATTTTTAATTGTTCAAGTCCAGGAAATGTAATTGTAACCTAATCTAATGAATATAAAAATGTATTAAACATATAGTGTGATGTTAAAACAGATTCCTTACATGTCAATGATGTTCTTACATGTTTAATTGATAAGTCGAATGTGTATTTAGCTCGTCGTTCGTGCAGTCTAATAATGTGTGAGAATTAATATTATGACCAGAATTTAGCTAGAATAGAATGAATTTATGATGCTAGTTATGTTATAATTAACTAGTAGTGTGAATGTAAATGGTATGTAGGATTATATTGAGAAATGTGAATAGTAATCGTGTAATCTACGAACGAGGCAAGTTTTCTAACCCTAAACCTTATTTGAGCAAGTTTCCTTACTCAAAACTTTAATTTTATGGAATAAGTCTCTTTAAATTCTAAATTCTTAGATTGAGCAAGTTCTAGACTTATATTTTATGTCAAGCAAGTTCTTATTATTTACTGATCAAGTTCAAGATTTCATATTAGATGTTATCATTCTTTTAAAGCATGATTCCTGTTATACAATACTTATTCGAGTGTATACCTCTTGAGTTAATTATTCAAACTGAATATCATTTATTGTTGAATCTTGTAAGACTAGCGAACCCTTATTGATTCGACTAGTCCATAATTGATGAACGTTCTAAATTTTAGAACCCTTGTTGAGCTTATCCAAACCAAACTTCCTTTGGTGCGGACTCTAATGTCAAACTGAGATGAACAACATTGTTATAGGAGATTAATTATGCTTTAGCGTTAAGATATTGTGCACAATATGGTACTAAGGGTTGATCTCCCTAAGTAGGATAAGAAGAGTCCATAGGCTTATGACTTTTAAAGGTTTCAAGTATAAACACTTGACAACCTAGGACAAAGTTCAAGGTCTTATGACCCTCAGAAGTTCTTTTAATTCTTGTTATTCATTCTTGATTCAAAAGCTGAGTTTCTTTTTCAGAAGTCTTTGATTCACTCGCATGTTATTATATTGATGGTATAGTACTGTCAATCCTGCTCACTCTTGCGTAATAATAACATTGCAGTTAAGAACAAAAGATCCGACGAGCCTTCTTCTAGCAAAGGCAAGGGCAAAGTCAACAAGTGATGAAGACTTTTTATTTATTTGAGATATTTATATTTCAGACTTATGTTAATGTTGTGTAAGACTTATTAATTGCTATGCTTCCATATTTGAGATTTAAGGTTAGTATAACCTGGGATTGATGTATTTACATTCAGATGTTGTAACTCCATAAGGAAATGATTTATTTCTATCTATTATGGTTTTTCATTTATTATGGGTAGATAGATACATGATGTTTGGACAATGAACACCAAATCCCGTGGGAATTGAAGTACCTGAATTTGGGGGTGTCACAGGTTGGTATCAAAGATGTAGGTTATGAACCTTAGGTAGTAGCCTTATAGGAGATCGAGAACATAATGGTGGTAAACTCTTACCGAGTTCTAATTAATGAATTCCTTAATTCATTAAAGATGATAAAATATTTTATGTGCTTATGTGATAAACTTATGTTCTCGCGAGTATCGATTAGTAACTAAAACTTAAAACTGCGTTGTCAGGATGTCGAGTGTTTGAGGATCTAGTCGAGCTGGGGAGGAGGAACCCCGGGTACCTAGAGAGGAGGAGTCCCGAGAAATTCATGTCGTCCGAGAGCAGTTGGTACACAGAGAGCCATCTCTATTGATCACTGTTGTTGGTCAAGAGCATGAGCCTGAGTCTGATCCGAAAGAGGACCCTGATGAAGAAGAGGATGAAGATGATTTTCCACCGAACTCTATTGCAGCTCAGATGTATGAAGATGTGTATGACCATAACATCAAGCTTCAGGATAGAGTCAGAGAATTAGAAGAGTTGGCAGACAGATGTCAGGATACTATAGGTTAGAAGAATGAGGAAATCCAAGGTCTAGATACACGTCTTGGAAATGTGGAGTGGAAATTAGTCACTTAGAATGTGACAATGAGGAGTTGGTGGCAGAGGTTGCAAAGCTGAAGGATGATCTGAGAGAGGAATTCGATAAGCGATCCAGAGCTAAAGATGCTTATGAGAAGGCTTCTCAGCGAGTGGATGCAGTCGAGGAAGAGGTGCAAGCAGAGAAGGTAAAGATGGTGGAGATGGATTGTGCATTCAACACTGCGGTGAACAATGCTCAGGATCGAATTATGTACTATCCAATTCAGTTTAAGGACTTACCTTGGTACATGCTAGATTAAAGGACGATGTTTTGTATCATAGAAAAAGAGCGCAGAGAAGCTGTTCGACGTCTTAATAGGTCGTGATAGGAACAGTATGAATTATGTGAATATCTATGGTAGATAATGATGTATGTTCTAGTGTAAATAAAAGTAATGGAATATGATGATTTAATCCTGGAGGTTCTTTATCTAGGGATTATTGATGTAAATAGCAGTGACGCTATTGTATTATGTTAAAACTTTCAATTTAAATAAAATATCATATTTTATTTGAGATAATGTGTTAAGTAATTATGTTTGAATGTTTTAGTTAAGCCTTAAATATTTAAGGGATTGAATGAAGACCTAATAAGCATATATTTTAATAGAAATATGCCGCTAAGAAGAAGACAAAATCGTCAACCGGCCCAAGAAGGGTCGACGAACAACAACGACGACAATGCTAACCCCGTTCAGCAGTTGGTGAACTTATTGGCTGGAGCGATTAACAATCAACCTCAAGCTCTACCAAATACAACGTTTAAGAACTTAAAGACGGTTGGACCGCCAGAGTTTAAAGGCTCCATAAACCCAATAAAAGCCCAAACTTGGGTTATGGAGATGGAAAAAGTCTTTGACGTCGCCAGAGTCAGAGAGGACCAAAAAATTGACTACACAATGTTCATGCTGAAATCAGAAGCCAGTTATTGGTGGCAAGCAAATAAGGTCTGTAGGGGAGAAGGTGTGATCACCTGGGAGAGGTTTAAGGAGATGTTCTTCGAGATGTACTTCCCAACAAGCTTGTAGAACCAAATGGAGGTATAATTTCTAGAATTGAAGCAAAGCAATATGTCGGTATCAGACTATGCGACAAAACTCAATGAGCTGGCTAGATTCTTCACGTATCAAGTACACACGGATGAGAGGAAGGCAAAAAGGTTTGAGCAAGGATTGAAACCCTGGTCATATAACAAAGTGTTAATGTTTCAGCTGAACACTTTTACTGGAGTACTAGAAAAGGCCATCATCGCTGAAGGTGGGAGCGATACGGTGACCAAGTATAATCAGGATCAGAAGAAAAAGAAGAGTGAAAATGAAGGAAATAACAAGGCTAGTGGTAGGGGTGTTCAAAACAGCCAGTTTTTTTGATTTTTTGGTTTTTCAGACCGGACCGAACCGGTTGGTTCGGTATAAAAAAGAACCAGTCCGGTGTAGTATAAAAAAATCGGTATATACCTTGCTTTTCTATTACTGTTTTGATTCTGACGTTTTCATGGTTTGGTTTTATCGATCCTGGACCCAGATATATAGGTTTTTAAATTTTATTATTAATAATAATTTATTAATAATAATAATAATAATAATAAAATAATTATTATAATAATAAAAATAATAATATTAATAAAAATAATAATACTATTAATAAAAGTAATAATAATAATAATAAAAAAAAAATAAAAAAAATAAAAAAAATAATTATATTAATTTTCGATAAAAATCATCTGCAGATCAATTCCAGCACGGTTCGATATATCTTAGGCTCAACCAAGACTTGGCTTCATGAAATGGGCTACTATCAGTATTCGGTTCGGTTCGGTTCGGTTCTGGCCGGTTCGGTTCGGTTTTTTACCGATGAACACCCCTAGCCAGTGGTAGCAACACGATAGGAAGTAACAATCTTAAAAGAAGGTGAACTGACAACTCGTCAACTGGAAATCAGCAAGGAGGTCAGAAGAAGAGGAATGAAGCATGTCTGACCTGCGGGAAAGATCGCCTTGGGGTTTGTATGAAAGGGAAAAAAGTTTGCTATAATTGTGGTCAGGAAGGCCACTTAGCACCTAACTGCCCTAACCTAAAGAAGGGAGCCTATTTCACATGTGGGTCGAAGGACCACTTGGCTAGGGACTGTCCCAAGAAAAGATCAGGAGGGGCAGGAATAGGAGGGAACAAAGGAAACAGTGGTGGCAATGCTCTAACTATCACGGGACAAACTGCAACCAACCGACCGACCGCCAGGACATTCAACATGACAGTGCAGGATGTTGTGCTGTCTCGCGATGTGGTGTCAGGTATCATTCTGATCAATACAGTTAATGCTTATGTATTATTTGATTCGGGTGCTACTTGTTCATTTATATCCGATGACTTTGCTAAGAACTTGGAATTGCCTAAGGACGAGTTAGAATACCTCATGAACATAGAAATTATGAATAGAGAAGTGATCCCTGTTAAGTATGTACATAAGAACTGTATGGTGGATATTAAGGGTAACATTATGAACGTAGATCTTATCCCTATCAAACTTGAGGAATTTGATGTCATTCTAGGAATGGATTGGTTATTCAATTATGGGGTTGTAATTGATTGCCAGAAGAAATGTATTAACCTTATGACTCTGTCAAAGGTTTTGTTTTATGGCAGTAAGTCGCCTAGACAAGCGAGTCGTCTGACAATGATGCAGGCCAGGAAGTTGTTAGGACAAGGTTGTGTAGGATATTTGGCCTACATAGTCGACAATAGTAAAGAGAACCCAAAGATAGAGGAGATACCAATAGTGAGGGACTTCACAGATGTATTTCTAGATGATCTTCCAGGACTTCCGCCAGACAAAGAGGTTGAGTTTGTAATCGATTTGGCGCCAGGAATGGCTCCAATATTGAAGGCACCATACCGGATGGCACCGGTAGAGATAAAAGAATTTATGGTACAACTACAAGAGTTACTGGACAAGAAATACATTCAACCTAGCGTATTGCCGTGGGGAGCGCCGGTGTTATTTGTGAAGAAGAAGGACGGGATGATGCAGCTCTGTATCAACTACAGAGATCTGAATAAGGTCACGATTAAGATTAGGTATCAATTACCGAGAATCGACGACATGTTTGATCAATTGAAGGGAATGGGCTACTTTTCATAGATAAACTTGAGGAGTGGTTATCATCAGTTGAAGGTGAGGCCAGAGGATATTATGAAGATAACGTTTAGGACTCGATATGGTCACTACGAATTTTTGGTGATGTCATTCGGTGTAACAAATGATCCTGCATCATTTATGGACATGATGAACAGGGTATTTAAACCATTTTTGGATAAATTTATAGTGGTATTTATCGATGACATTTTTGTATACTCGAAGACCAAGGAAGAACACGTAGAGCATTTGAAGGTAGTGTTAGAGGCGTTGAGAAGGGAGAAGTTGTATGCCAAGTTTTCAAAATGCAAATTTTGGATTGAGCGGGTACAATTTCTCGGACATGTGATTGATTAAGACGGAATTTCGGTAGATCCCTCTAAAGTCAAAGCTGTGATAAATTGGGATCAGTCGAAAACGCCGTCAGAAGTAAGATGTTTTCTTGGATTTCCTGGTTATTATAGAAGATTCATTCAAGACTTTTCCAAGATCGTAACTTCGCGGACGAATTTGACTAGGAAAGCTGTGAAATTTGTTTGGACGAAGAAGTGTGAGGAAAGCTTTCAAGAACTTAAGAAAAGGTTGAGTACGACACCTGTGTTATCTCTTCCGGATGACACAGGAAATTTTGTGGTTTATAGTGATGTGTCGCATAAAGGACTTAGCTGTGTGCTTATGCAAAACGACAGGGTCATTCCATATGCGTCACGAAAATTGAAGGACTAAGAGAAGGGGTATCCAACCCATGACTTGGAGTTAGCTGCAGTGGTATTTTCCTTGAAGATCTAGAGACACTATCTCTATAGGGAGAAATGTGAAATATATACAGACCACAAGAGTCTGAAATATATTTTTCCACAGAAGGACTTGAATATGAGTGAGAGAAGTGGTTGGAGTTAATTAAGGACTATGATTGCGAAATTTTATACCATCCGGGTAAAACAAATGTGGTTGCCAACGCCTTAAGTAAAAAAGGTCGGGAGAAATTAATGATGTTGACCGCTCAAGAGGAGCTAATTTCAGCTATGGAGAAGCTGGAATTGGAAGAGAAGTGTGATGCCCCCAAAATAGGTATACATCACCCATTCTGAGTTGCCAAATACATGGTACAAAATTCAAATACAACTTAATTATACAATACGACAAAAAGCGTAAGTGAAAGTTTTTACACGAATATTGTCTTCTAGACAATATCCAAACTCAACGAAGTCCTCATTACATTTATTATTATACTATTTCATAGAATAGTGAGGACTACTAATGAAACAATCTGGACCATCACTCCGTTCCCCGACTAGTCCCAGCTATATTCTCATTTCCTAAAGAGAACAATGAAAGCAAAGGGTGAGCTCAACTAGCCCAGTAAGAAATATTATGACTAAGATGATGCCGAATAAATTATCGTTAGCCTTCAACAGTGTTAAACTAATAAAATATAATAAATATCAAGTTTAACTGCAGTGGAATAAGCAATCCATTAGAAGAGTCAAGTAGAGCATGATATCTACTATCTTTTATGATTTAAAAAATTTATCATCAATTTTATCGCTGAGACTCAGCTTAATAAATAATCCACATCATCAAATCATCTCTGCACTAAGGGCCAAGGATATTCATTAGTATCACGACCACGAATTAACCATGCACTACGGGCCAAGGTTATTCGTGTTTTCATCAATGGTCATGATCATGCCAACCACTGTCCATCAATGCACTACGGGCCAATGGGGACTTGTACCACATCATTTGTAACATTACGATCATGATTATACCGAATAATCCCTGGTCATAATAATACTAAGTCCATCTATGCACTACGACCACAGATGACTTTCATCATAATATAAGCATGATGATGACGATAATGATATAAGAATTCAATTAACTGAAAGCAATGATAAATATTAAAGACTTTATAATTTAATTTATCCAGAATTCAATAATGTCCAAATTGTCAACATGATACTGCTTTGTGGAGTAAAATTCAAGAATAATATTGTATCAAAAATGATTTGGACAGAAAAGAAATCAATTTTTGTCATGAATAGTACCCCGAGTGAATAGTACCTCGTGAATAGTATTTCGTGAATAGTACTCTGTGAATAGTATCCCGTGAATAATACTTTGTGAATAGTAACCCATAAATAGTACTTTGTGAATAGTAACTCGTGAATAGTACTTTATGAATAGTACCCCGTGAACAGTACTCCGACATGAAAAGCTTAAAATTTAAGAAGAATGTTCAAAAAATATCATTGTGAAACAATACTGGATGAAGCGCAAATTTCAAGGATATTCTACTAATTTCATGGAGTATAGAAGCAATACTTTAACAGAATGAGTGTAGAATTAGGAATACGAAATGAAATAATATTACTCACATACTACAGAGTATGTAAGAAAATATTATTTCTTACGAATATTGAAAAAAAAAATAATATCCCTTACTTTAGTAGAAGACTGGATACTTGAATAGTGAAGTAGCAGAATACTCTTCTTCTTTCTCTCTATAACTTCTCTCTCTATAGCTTCTCTCTCTATAATTGCTCTTTTGAGTCTTAGTGAATTGGTGAGAATGAAAGAAGAATGAGCTTCTATTTATAGGAAAATATAGTTTCGATAATTGCATGTTTTCGGGCTCAAATTATTACTGTATAGTATCTTTATCTTTTCTTCCATTTCTAATTTAGTCCTACAGGTATTATCAAATTTGCACCACCTCCCCTAATAGTACATGAATATGAATCAATAATACATGCATGTGAATCAATAGTTCTATTCATGTGAAAAAATAGTTATATGCATGTGAACTAATAGCAATTAATTGCTCATTTATCCGATTAATTATCCGATTGGTCAATTTAACCTCCATAAATCATTTATTATCGAAATAAATGTTGATTTCCACTAACATTAATAATCCCAACACAATAGAAATATCAATTTTATCTTTAATCAACACGAACTTATTCATTATTAATATTATAACTCACAATATCTAACAACCAGATCATTCCCAGGAAAGAGGGGGCTTTCCGATAAAGATTTCTCCCTATTGGCGCGCAATTAGGTGACCAAACCCCTTTCCTCGACAGAACTTTCTAGACATCATCAATAATGAAAATAATAATATGAATAACTTTGTCGTCTTAATTATTGATTTAATAATATAAAATATTACGCAGATGATACTGTGATAATAAGTGAATCAATAATATAAGAGATATCATGCAGCAATTACTGTAGCAATAATTGAGTATAATTGAGTGACTTCTCATATACGCATCAATAATCAATACTGCGGTGTCTACTTATGCAACCACAGCCAGACATCTTGTACTTTACCACCGGGGTATTTCAACAAATTTTAATAAAAACTTTTCGCCGTTATTTTTATAAAAAGATATTTCTGTCATTTTCTAACTCCGACAATACTTCTGTTGTGGGGTCCACCAATGATTGTGGGGTCCACCAATGATTTTGTCGTCGTACGAATATTCCCTATTAAAACGAATATTCCCCGACCAATCAAATATTTTATAACAACTTGCTTACTTTGCAAAATTTATAAATATTATTCCCAACTAAAATAATATAACAAATCCACACCATAATATTCAAAAATATATTTCAAGAAAAATTAATCTTTATTCATAAAAGTTGGGGTCTTACAAGAAGTATCCTATGGATATTGACGAGAAGTTGTTCCAGATGCAAGCTGGTACAACTTTGCTGGATAAAGTTAAGCAGGTTGAACTTCAGGACGAAGAATGTGGGAATGTAAAAAAGAAGATATCTGAAGAAACTGAACCGAGATTCAAGATAGACAGTGAGGTACTACTGAGATTTGAGAGCAGAGTTTGGGTACTACCAGTGCCAGAGATTAAGGAAGATATTTTGAGCGAGGCTTGTAGCTCACGATATTTGATTCACCCTGGTAGTAACAAGATGTACCAAGATCTTCGACAACATTTCTGGTGGCCAAAATTGAAACGAGATGTTGTAGAGTGTGTTGCCAAGTGCCTGACATGTCAGAAAGTGAAAATAAAACATCAGAGGCCGAGTGGGTTACTACAACCTTTAGAGATCCCAGAATGCATGGGAACATATCACGATTGATTTCGTGGTTGGCCTTCCGATAACTCAGAAAGGCTATGACGCAGTATCGGCTATTGTCGAATGATTATCGAAATTCGCACACTTCTTTCTGATCAGAATCAGATTCAACTTGACCAGTTGGCAAGGTTATATGTAAAAGAGATTGTTTTGAGGCACGAATTTCTAGTGTCAATTATTTCTGATAGGGATCCGTGCTTTACATCCAACTTCTGGAAATGACTACAGGAATGCATGGGTACACAACTGAGAATGAGTACGGCATATCACCCTCAGACAAACGGACAGAGCGAAAGAACGATTCATACATTGGAGGATATGTTAAGAGATTGAAAAATGGACTTTAAAGGAAATTGGGATGATCATCTACCGCTGGTGGAATCTTAAAATAATAGTTACCACACAAGTATTAGCATGACGCTTTACGAAGCGTTGTACAACAGAAAATGCAGAACTCCATTATGTTTTGATGAAGTTGGTGAATGTCAGCTACTAGGACCAAAATTGGTGCAGCAGACCGTTGAGATTGTCAAGGTGATCAGGACAAGATTGATAGCTGCTCAAGACAGATTGAAGAAATATGATGATTAACACCGACATAATCGAGAATTTGAATCTGGTAGCTACGTTTTCTTGAAAGTCTCTCCATGGAGGGGAAAGATCAGATTTGGTAAGAAGGGAAAATTGAACCCGAGGTTCATTGGACCCTTTAAAGTTTTGCGAAGAATTGGTGAAGTTGCCTATGAGGTAGCCTTACCTCCGGCCTTAGAACGCATCCATAATGTCTTCCATGTTTCAGTTTTACGACAAACCCGATTACAAATATGTGATTGAATATGAACATCTACATTTTGAGAAAGACGTAACCTATGAAGAAATTTCGGTTCAAATTGTTGACATGAAAGAACAAGTTCTCATAAATAAAGTAATACCTTCTGTTAAGGTAATTCGGAGGAACCACAACGCTGAAAAAGCTAAGTGGGAACTCAAAGAGAAAATGATGAAGAATTACCCTCATTTATTTGTTTAATATACCAGAATCTTTATAAGGGGGGGGGGGGGGGAGAGAATGTAACAAGACGAATTGATTGAGTCGAGATTCTGGGGATAGAATCCTTTTAAGGGGGGAAAGATGTGACGAACGAGATTTTTATAATTAAATTTGAATAATTATTGAATTAAATAAACATTTTTTCGATGATTTAATTATTGGGTTAAATAATTAATTGATGAATTATGGGAGATTAATTTAATTATATGTGTTACATTGATTAAATTAATGTGAAGAATTTGTTATTCCAAGTATGTACTTAATTGAGCTTATTTGATTAAATGAGTTATTTAATAAGCATAATGTTATTCTAATTAATTTAATAATCAATTAGAGATTTAATAATTTGACATAATTAATAAATGAGAATTTTAATTATATGATGATGTGATTTAAGGGGTATTATTATCTTTTATTTAATTGAGTTTAAATAATATTATTTGATTAATTAAAGTGTGACAAATAAACTATATACTAATAAATTAATTAAAATAAATTAGAAGGGGATTTAATGTCCAAGCCAAACATGGCCTAAAGAACATGGGAGCAGTTAAGGCCTCGTTATGCTTAATTGCTGCCCATGACTCGCCGGTTAATTAATACGTCTTCAGTTCATTGTTCATTCATATTTCTTTACAAGTCTGAGAAAACTTAGAGAGAGAAGAGGGAGATTTGAGAGAAAATTTTTGCTGAGAAAAGAAATTGTAGTAGCAACAAGGAAGTTCCCATCGTCTTAACAGAGAAATTAAGGGTAATCCCTTAATCAAAACTTCTAACTTACGTTCTTTTTATGAAACCTAATTTTTAACTCTGTAATTGAATTTTAAGGTTAATTGTTAAATTTGTGATGTTGTATATGTTTATTAACATGTATAATTCAATTATATATGATTATTATGTGTTTTAGAGTAATTAATCCATGAAATCATGTTCAAAATGGATTTTTATAATTTACAGAGAAAAATATATGAATATGGCTTATAAGTACAAAAATTTATGTTTAAATTGCATATTAATCGGTAAATTGATAAATGATTATGTTTATACATGTAAAAACAAAAAGAACAAAACTTAAACGGACTGATGGTTGAAAAACGAGTTCGTAGTAGTTAATTTCGTTAAGAATGTTAAAAATGGAGTTTTTCATAAGAACATCAAAATTTTGGCTTTCAATCTTGTTGTTTATGTGACTTAAAGTGTTGAAAACATGCTAGAAGTGTCATTAAGTGTTTATGTTAAGTTTAGAACAGTTGGGTGAAATTTTATTAATTGTCTGTGTGAAATTTTGGCCAAAATCGGCCTTGTTATGTGTTTTTTCGTGAACTTCATATTCTAGAATGGCGTTTCCACGCTAAGGCCATTTTAGGCTTAAAATCCGAAAGCTCTGACTCCAAATCATACTGTAGAAGGCGCTGATTCGATTCAAATGGTGGAGTCAGAAGCTAGCCACCACTCTGCAACATGATTTAGTTCAAATGGTGGGGCTGCAACGCTACTTGGTAGTTTTACCCAGAAAGGAGATTTTTAATTGTTCAAGTCCAGGAAATGTAATTGTAATCTAATCTAATGAACATAAAAATGTATTAAACATATAATGTGATGTTAAAATAGATTCCTTACATGTCAATGATGTTCTTACGTGTTTAATTGATAAGTCGAATGCGTATTTAGCTTGTCGTTCGTGCAATCTAATAATGTGTGAGAATTAATATTATGATAAGAATTTAGCGAGAAGAGAATGAACTTATGATGTTAGTTATGTTATAATTAACTAGTATTGTGAATGTAAATGGTATGTAGGATTATATTGAGGAACATGAATAGTAATCGTGTAATCTACGCACGAGGCAATTTTTCTAACCCTAAACCTTATTTGAGCAAGTTTCTTTACTCAAAACTTTACTTTTATGGAATAAGTCTCTTTAAATTCTAAATTCTTCGATTGAGCAAGTTCTAGACTTATATTCTATGTCAAGCAAGTTCTTATTATTTATAGATCAAGTTCAAGATTTCATATTAGATGTTATCATTCTTTTAAAGCATGATTCCTGTTATACAATACTTATTCGATTGTATACCTCTTGAGTTTATTAATCAAACTGGATATCATTTATTGTTGAAACTTGTGCGAACCCTTATTGATTTGACTAGTCCATAGTTGATGAACATTCTAAATTTTAGAACCCTTGTTGAGGTTATCCAAACCAAACTTCCTTTGGTGAAGAATCTAATGTCAAACTGGGATGAACAACCCTGTTATAGGGGATTAATTATGCTTTAGCGTTAAGATAATGTGCACAATATGGTACTAAGGGCTGATCCCCCTAAGTACGAGAAGAAGAGTATATAGTCTTATGACTGTTAAAGATTTGAAGTATAAACACTTGACAACCTAGGACAAAGTTCAAGGTCTTATGACCCTCAGAAGTTCTTTTGATTCCTGTTATTCATTCTTGATTCAAAAGCCGAGTTTCTTTTTCAGAAGTCTCTGATTCACTCGCATGTTATTATATTGTTGCTATATTGTTATACTTGTGGGCAATCGTGTTCACTCTTGCATAATAATAACATTGCAGTTAAGAACGAAAGGTCCGACGAGCCTTCTTCTAGCAAAGGTAAGGGCAAAGTCAACAAGTGATGAAGACTTGTTGTTTATTTGAGATATTTATGTTTCAGACTTATGTTAATGTTGTGTAAGACTTATTAATTGTTATGCTTCCGTATTTGAAATTTAAGGTTAGTATGACCTGGGATTAATGTATTTATATTCAGATGTTGTAACTCCATAAGGAGAGGATTTATTTCTATCTATTTATGGTTTTTTATTTATAAAGTAAAATAATTTATCGTTAGCCTTCAACAGTGCTAAACTGATAAAATATAATAACTATCAAGTTTAACTGCAGCGGAACAAGCAATCCATTAGAAGAGTCAAGTAGGGAATAAAATCTACTATCTTCTATGATTTAAAAGGTTTTTCATCACTTTTATTGTTGGGACTCGACAAATAAATAATCCACATCATCGAATCACCCCTGCTACTACTGACCAAGGATATTCTTTAGTATCACGACCACGAATTATCCATGCACTACTACTTAAGATAATCATGTTTTCATCAACGGTCCCGATCATGCCATAAAACAATTCATCTTTACTTTACTGACCAAAGAGAATCCATAGCCATAATCATACCAAAAACTATCCATCAATGCACTATGGGCCAATGAGGACTTTTTCCACATCATTTGTAACATTACGGTTATGATTATACCAGATAATCCTCGGTCATAATCATACCAAGTCCATCTATGCACTACAGTGCCACAAATTGACTTTCAACATAATATAAACATGAGGATGATGACAATGATATAAGAATTCAATAAAACAAGTTCAAGAATTAATTTATCCAGAACTAATAACGCTCAAATTGTCAACATGATCTTCGCTTTGTAGAGTAAAATTCAAGAATTCTCGGAAGAATATTTCCATGAAAAGATATTTGGATGAAGCGCAAAAATATCAAGGATATTCCACTAATTTCATGGAGTATAGAAGTCAAAGTTTTAACTAACTCGAGTATAATAAAGAATGGAATAACAAAAGAAATCACCATGCATGCGATAGATAGCCTTACAGCGAGTTATTCCAATGAGAATAATAAATAACGGAACCGTGTCCCATGTAAAAGTACCGGCATGTGAGGATATTCCAAATGTAATAATAAAGAATGGAACAAGGTCCCGCCAGAAAACGCATGCATGTGATATTCCGGCGAGAATAATAAAGAAATGAAATATTAGAAGAATGTCACCATGTATAGGGTAGCCCGTGTATACAGGTTATTCCAACAGAATAATAAATAATGGAATAACAGAAGTTCTCTTCATTAGTACAACAAATTACATCCCTTACCGTAAAAAAAACTGAATATAAGAGTAGGGAAGGAGCAGAATACTTTTCTATAGCTTTTCTATAATTTCTCTCTCTAGAGTTTCAGTGAATTCGTAAGAAATTATGAAGGAATGAGCTTCTATTTATAGGAAAATGGACTGGATAGTAATTAATTCATGAACGGTCCAGATTGATTTACTTTTAAACGGACGGTCCATATTGGTTTACTATTAAAACTTAAAGCAACGGTCCATACTGATTTACTATTAAAACTTTAAACCAACGATCCATATTGATTCACTATTATAACTTTCTACCAGCGGTCCATATTGATTTACTATTATATCTTCAACCAACTGATTCGAAAAATTAGCACATCTCCTCATGGAATAATATTGTACCCAAAAATGATTTGGACCGAAAAAAGAAATATATTTTACTGGTGATCAATAGTACCCGTGAATAGTAACTTCGTGAATAAGAACTCGTGAATAAGAACTCATGAATGGTAACTCGTTAATAGTAACTTCGTGAATAGTAACTCATGAATAGTAACTTCGTGAATAGTAACTCGTGAATAGTACTCGACACGAAAAAGTGTCCCGAATACCCGATTGAACAATACCGAGTGACTTCTCACGTAAGCATCAATAATCAATATCGTGTCTTCTTTGTGTAACCACGCCAGATTCATCGTACTTTTAACACCGGTGTTTCAACAGTTAACGGTAAAACTTCCGTCGTTATTTTCATAAAGTATTTTTTGTCGTTTTCTCTGTCCGACAATAATTACATTGTGGGGTCCACTAATGATTGTCTTGTCGCATTTGGATATTCTACGACAAAAAGAATATTCCCCGACCAATCAAATATTATACAACCACTTGCTTACTTTGCAAAATTTGTAAATATTACCCACAACTATAACATTACATCAAATCAACACCATAATATAAAAAAAATTATTTCGAGAAAATTAAATCTTTATTCATAAAATCTGGGGTCTCACAGTTAACACATAATACATAATTCACATTTTAAGCATACTTTATCCTCTTCATACTTTGCATTTCTTCATGCTTCATGTTTCTCATACTTGACAACTATTCATGTTTCATACTATGTTTTGCATTTAAATATGATCTATAACATTAATCTATAAAGTTCACATAGAAAATTTCATCTTAAACCATCATTTAAGTATTAGCAACATTTAAAAAGTAGTTGCACGAAGTGCACATTAAAACAATTTCACATGAATTCCACATATCACATAAAATATGCACATAACACATAAACACAAGTTCTGAAAAACTTGCCTCGGTCTGTAGTTCATCATAGACATCATTCACATCCATAATTTCTTCCTTCAAATGATAACCTACATCATTCATAATGATTTACTGAATTAACTTATCAGTTATCAAACAACATATAGTCATCTTCGATAACTATTCATAACCCCGTTTAGATCTTCCGTTCATTGTACTACATCCTCGAATACCAACTTAAGTTTCATTATTTATAATCTCATGGAATAAATGACTATTTCCCCCTTACTTTATCTCACATGCCCTATTTGATCACGTCTTTACCGACAAACTACTAAATGCGTTTCCCAGAAACCCTAAAATTCACTTTTCGTAATTTCTTAAATCATATCTTTTTCATAAAACTCTCCTTGACAACTTTATTATTTTTTTCTTTTCGGCCACGCATATATGCATATAATCCATACACAAAAATATTTTTTCTGGAATTTTCCATTTTTGTTAAGTATTTTTCAAAAAATTAAATCATTTTAGTTCGTAGCTTAGCAAAATGATCTATATCTTACTTATCTCCAAAAATTCTTAATTTTTGGCACAATCTTATACGTAACAAATTGAACTTTTACTTTAAATTTTGTGGCCATCGAAGTTATAGAACTCAAGTTTTAACCATTTTCGTTATAAAAACCCTAGTTCTTATTTTGGCCATCACGTCTTTGTCCAATGTCAAAATTTATTCATCTTTCGATAGGAATTACATGATACCATATAGTTTCATTCTCCAAAAGGCCAGAATTTATTTCATTTCTTAAGTGGACCAAACTGCCCACGGAATAAACTGGGCAGTATGGTTTTCCAAATTTCTGGGTCTGGACTGTTTTGGCAAAATCTATCCCCACAAAAATCTACTAGGGATATTCCGGAAATTCTAATTGGAGATTTTTGAGGACTCATAGATCTAACTCTGGAAGTTGACCACACTCACAAATTCGAAATAGGGTGGGATTTGTGCTTGTTCAAATTTTAGTCTCCGTTTTCCCGAAAATAGTTTTTCTGATTCATAAGTTTTCTAAGAACGCTTTCTTCTTTTTATCGTATTTCCTTCGTTACTTATCCATTTTTGGTCATTCTTACGTTAAATTAAAGTTTATACAGTGTACATTGCTCTCATCTAGGTCTTGGGTCAAGGTTCTCCTTCAATCAAAATAGATTTTTACTTCTTACAACCAAGGTCAGATTATTACGAAATCTGGCCAACTTTACCCTCTCCTAATAGAAAAGTCATAACTAATTCGTTTCAATACATTTTTTTAGCGATTCTTGTGTTCACGCGAAGCTAACTTCCGGGGATACAACTCTTATGCTTTAACCATTTTCAAATTCGAAACACTTAAGTCTAGAAAATTCATATAAACAGCAGGTTTGAATCTGATTTTCTAGATTGGACAATGTTGATGTGTTTACTTTGGAACGTCATAACTCGGTCGTCCGAACTCGGAATGAATACGTTCCGGAGGCTATGGATTCCTTATTCAGTGTACTATACACCACCAAAAAACTAGAATTTTCTGGAAATATAACTAGCCCCGAAATTTCCTAAAGGCAACAACCCACTAGATTTCAATTTTAAACATGTTTTACCAAAACATTCACCATAAATTCATTTAAGCTTCTTTTTTCTTCGTTTCAATTGGGTTATTTTCATAACTCATAAGATCACAAACCATCATTAAAGAACTTAATTTTTAGGTTTGGTATATCACAACAAAATGGCCCCAAATCAGCCCTTAACAGTCCACTATTAGTCCATTTTCCATTCTTACACATAGGTTTGTGTTTTTCATTATTTGTTCCACTTTTCATGCATCTATAGGGAAGTTTACAAACATAATCATATATATATATATATATATATATATATATATCACTTTCAACCACCATCAAAGCTAATTTACAAAGCTTTAAAGAAAGATGATGAAACTAGGATTTTAGGTTTACCTTCTTAGGGTTCTTCCTTCTTGTTCTTGTTGCTAGATGATCAAAGCTTGAATCAAGATTACTCTTTCCTTCTTCTTCTTCTTCTTCTTCTTCTTCTTCTTCTTCTCTTCTATACGAGAGTCTCTCTCTCTTCTTTCTTTTCTATCTTGTTTTCTTTTTCTTCTCTCTTAAAAATGAAATGAATTCGCTAAGTGGAGAGAATTAACTCATCTCATCTCCCACCAACTAACCTAACCATCCTCTTAGGTTAAGCTAACTTATGTGGGGTAAAGGATTAAAAGGATGACACTTCGAATTTATTGGTTAAGTGGCTTAAGAAGATAAACTAGCATTCAATGCATTGTGCCACCTAATGCCCATGAGTTATCAAATACTCCCCCTTGCTCGATATATTCAGATTTCCCTCCTTCCTAGCTCCATTTTGGCTTTCTTTATCTCATGTGTTTAAACACATGACACATGCCCCTCCACTTGTCATTCATCCTATTTAGCTTCTCATTAAATCACATGCTAATTTGCTAGCAAATGACACATGGTCTCCTAATTCTTTGGCTCCAAGTCCAAGCCAACCTTTGGCTCCAAACTTACAAGAGTTGGATTCAAGTCTTCAAGCCATGTCTTCAAGACTTAAGTCACACTAACCTAGCCAAACCCCTTTCATTTCCGAACCAAGTCTTTAAAACCCTAGGATTAGTTAATTCAACTAAATTTAATTAGTTATTTTATTTTCTAGTTTCTTTTCTAATTAACTTTCATAATTCATTTAGTTAGCAAAAAGTCCATTTTGCCATTTTATACAATTGATTTAGGGTTTAATTCCCAAACTAAGTCGGTTACCCGATTTCTTTCTAGTTAGATTTTCCTAACTCGTTCAACATTTGAAAATCGTGAAAATTCTTCCGTTAATTTTATTGGAGATTACGTCTCCCGTCCTCAAATAAACGTTATGTTGCCCTTCGAAAAATTGAAAAATTGAAAAATCGAAAAAAACAAAGTTGCGTTGTTAGCGTGAATAGTGTTTTTACAGCTTTTTTCCTGAATTTTTATTATTAGAGATTTCATTTTTCCTTAAATAAACACTATGACATAAGCGTGAAAAAGTATTTTAGCGTTTTTCTCGGAAAAACCTATTTTCTCCCAAAAACTCCTAACACTCGTACATAATTACATAACACATAAACTAGGTCATTAATCGACCTAAATTACATAACACATAATAATATCAATAAAATTTTATTTATTAAATATTCTCATCAAAAAACCTAATTTCAAGGCTATCTGAATTCCCGGGTCGTCACAAGAAGTATACAGTAGCTAAAGACTCTATCACAGTTGCCGACGCGCACCACCAAGTAGCCTCCGTATGAAAATCTTAGGGTTTATCTATGGAGAGAAATTGGGAGTTTAAAGCTAAATTAAGGGTTAAAAATAGATGAACAGAGGAGATGAGAAGATATAATTAAGGCTTAAATGATTGTAGGGCTTAAATGAACAATGAGATGAAGAGGAGATGAACATTTGTCGCTGCTGCTAAATGCTAAGAAAAGAGGAAGGAAAGAATGAATGAACAAAATAGGGCTTCTATTCAATTAAAAAAAGGTTTATTTTCGATAGAATTCCGTCGATTTTAATTTATTTTCGATTGCTTATTCCGTCAAACTTAACATTTATTTCATCAAATTTAGTATGTGCGCTGATGGGAACACTTCGCGCCAAGGACTGTGCCTAATTCCGACGGAATTCTGTTGAGAATATCCTAATTCCGACAGAATTATGTTCGACAAAACATTTTGTCGAAAATATACTAATTCCAAGGGAATAAATTCTGTCGAAAATAATTTCGTCGGAATTAGTCATTTTTCTTGTAGTGGGGGTACGAATGATAAAATGTGTATACTTCGGGGTGTAATATGCAATTAACCCTAATTTGTTGCTTGTGAGCCTCCACCAAAATCTCCGTTCAATTAAAAGCTTGAAAACTTTATTGTTTGGAGTTGTTTGGATGGTAGTGTTAATTAGGTTTTCTACAGGTAATTTTGTACTCTCAATTTATTAAGTAATCACAAGTTTTAGGGTGTAAAACTTGAGAGGAATATTGTAAGCTCAGACTTACATTATTATTTTAGTAATTATCATTATTATTTTGAACTTATTTATTTTTAGATTTCGAAATTAAATTATGAAAATATTTATAATTTGTTATTAATACAGATTGAGACGAAATTGAGACGGCTTCTTTCTGTCAATATATAATATTTTAGTTATTATATTGAGACGGTTTTCTTTCTGTCTTATCTAGTACTGTCAATATATAATATTTTAGTAATTATCATTATTATTTTGAACTTATTTATTTTTAGATTTTGAAATTAAATTATGAAAATATTTATAATTTGTTATTAATACAGATTGAGACGGAATTGAGACGGCTTCTTTCTGTCTTAAAGAATGTGATATTGATGCCAAAGTTGACACAAATTTTGTGATGACTGTTGTCCGTCTCAAATTATGACGCCCAAAATGTCAAGAAGATTAGTTGTTGCCAATTTTGAGACAGAATTGACCGTCTCAAATTATTTGTACTAAGCGCCAATTTTTCCCGCCAAATTAGAAACCGATAAAATCGGTTTCAAAATTTAGCTCCCCATGGGTAAGTTTTGAGACGGATTTGGGACAGATAGTTTCTGTATCTAATATTTTGAGACGGATTTGAGATGTATATTTTCTGTATCTAGGATTTGAGACGAATTTTTCGTCTCAGATGCCCAAATTTTCGGTAGTCTCCTCATCTTCACACGTTAAGGGACTCTCTAAGTAGACATATCCCTAATAAGTCGAAAAACCCTATTCTAAAATAAAAACATAAAGATATGAAAGAAAATATAATATTAAAGAATATGAATACTAATTAATTTCATGAATTAAAATACAAACAAAATAAAATTTAAAATTACTTACACCTATTGCCTCTGCCTTATGTGGGTGCTTAAGGTTAAGTCTCTCCCTGAATAGGTCGTAAGACTGAGACCATGTGTAGTGGGGTACACGACTCTACGATCTGGCTGTTGTATGCTGTGTCGACTTCTTATTAAAAGGGGAGCCCTCCCAAAGGCTTCACATTCGCTCCCAAACCTCAGTGCCGATAAAATCAAGACGAACATCTCTATGTGTTTGTCTGTCTTTCATCTTGTTATGCGCCTTCTTCTTCTAGTCGTAGACCCACATATGTTAGTTAGTCTCTAAATATTGCATAAGAACGGTCATACCATAAGCTTCTTTCTCGTCCTCAAATCGGTAGTAGCGCTGCACAAAACACATTACAATATTGGTAAATAACATAAAGTTACATGTGAATGATAAAAAATAACATGAAAATGACATAAAGTAACATATAAATACCATCTTACCCGAAACTCATATACCATCTTACTCGAAACTCATCTATAAGAAGTTGGCATGTGCATGCGCTCGTCCACATCTGCCCATCTAATCTAAGTGTTTGAGAATCGGTTGCGCACGATCCCAAGCAATGTGTTACGAGGAGTAGCGTCTAGGATACTACACTTGAAATTAATACATTTGAAAATTCTAAATTATATATACATGCATCATTTTATATAAAACAAATGTTAAATGCTACAAACATAATCTAAAATAACCTGTTACTCTCAACATGATATATATATATATATATATATATATATATATATATATATATATATATAGGCGCTTTGGGGTGGATTCCTTAGCAAATCACGTGTTAGTCCTCTGGAGGCCTACGCCGATCACATATGCACTGCAATATATGAATATATTTATATAAATGAATATCCTGACGATACTATAAAAATAACAATAAGATGTTATTGTACCTGAATCTCTATCCCACTCATCACAACCACGACCCCCACGACCTGTACGACAACCACGATCTCTGTGGAGTATGTGCCATATTTATATAACTTTAAAGTCATAAACACAAATAGAAAACATTTTTAATAAAGATAATTTTGCACCTTAAATTAATAGAATAATATTAGTTACCAAATGGTTTACAACTACAAATAAAGTCTTCAATGGAAGAAAAATTACGTACAACTCCTGCTCATAAGTGGATCACTTTTACGTTAAATCATTAAGTTACTTTCAAAAAAAGGCAATTGGACGACCTATTTGAGAAAGTACCACTTCAAGAATATGCCTCATAGGTGACAGTTAATACTATTATTTTTTTATATTAAAAAAAGTAACAATAAAGACATTGATTTTGAAATTTACAGTACCCAAACTTTGTTGTAGTTAATTATGTGTGATAGTTTTTAGTTTCCAAGAGTCAAAAGAAATTAATTTGGTTATCTTTTTATTTGCTTGAAAAGACTTTGGAGTTGTTTTAATAAGACCTCTGCGGCGAATGTCAGCGGTCAGAGGCAGTGGAAACCATGGAGACAATTTCGAATAACAATTTAATATTTGATTGGGAAACAAGGGTATAACAATAAATTGATACAAATAAAAATCGATAAAACAATGTCTAGGCTAATCCTTTATACTGTTATTCTAAACCAGGGCTTTAAGTAAATGAAGCGGAATTTTCTCTTGCATTCGATCATGTTTGCATGTTGAATGTTCACTTTAACTCCAGGCTTGGAGAGTGTAAAGTGGGAATCAAAATCAAGTTATTTTTTCTTGTAGCAGTGGCACCATTGGATTCTTCCATGTCTACATCTTCTGGCTTCATATCATTGGGGAGTTTCCAGTCGAAGTAGTAGAGTAGTTGAGCCAATGGAAGCTCAATAGTTGCGGCAGCAAATGCGATGCCAGCACATACTCTCCTTCCCGCACCAAACGGGATATACTCGAAGTTAGTTCCAATGTAATCCATGGAGCCATTTTCGAATCTCTCGGGTATGAAACTATCAGCATCTACCCAGTGTTCCGGATCCCTTGCAATTGCCCAGGCGTTCACAATGACTTTAGTTCCTACAGGTATAGTGTATCCATCAATCTCACACTGCTTCCTGCATTCTCTAGGGACTAACAAGGGCACGGGTGCATGCAAGCGTAGAGTTTCTTTAACCACCAGTTTTAGGTAACCCAATCCTTGGATATCAGCTTCATATATTATCGTCTTTCCCTTGAGGGCTTGTCTCACTTCTGCTTGTGCCTTCTCCATCACTCTAGGATTTCTCATCAACTCCGACATTATCCATTGCAGTGTAGCTGAAGTACTATCAGTTCCGGCCGTGAACATATCCTGGCAAATTTCATGTGAAAGGTTTTCTGTTATTTATTGTATTGTGAAGAAAACATCAACTTCTCTACGTGATTTGTCACAAGCTAGTTCTACGATATTAGAAACAATAGAAATATAATTTGATGAACGAATGAATGCTTACCAAAGTGATGCCTTGGATGTCGTTGGACGTGATGGGAAACTCAAGGCGTTGACTCTCGTTGATTCTTAAAGAACGTCAATTAGATCTTCATCTGCATCATGTATATTTTGTTCCTTTCTAGTTGCCAACTTTTCTCTATGCTCATTGATGATATGCCCAAAGATATGGTCAAGCTTCCGCCTCATGTCCTCCAACTTAGGCCTCATTCCAGTGATGTATTCAAGAAATTTCAATTTAGGAAATAAATCAGCCATAAAAATCCGGAACCCCAATAGGCTATATCTTCAACCACCTCAATGAGTTCATCTTGATACTTGCATTTCTTTCCAATTGTCGCCCTACAAATTATGGCATTCGCCATTCCGGTTACCTTTGGTACTATAATTGATAGGTGATCCTAACGACGATCGGATGGAGTCAATGAGTTGCCAAGACTCCTCCTCTCTAACATTGCGAAAGGACCGGACTTTATTGGTACTCAGGAGTTCCGATGTGGATATTTTACGCATTTGCCTCCAGTAATCACCATAGGGAGCCAAAACAATGTCTCTACTGTTGGCCAACATTATCTTGCCAAGTAGCATATCGGGCCTGTCCGCGAAGGCAAGATCATGGGTTTTTAGTACCTCTTTGGCGACTCGAGGCGATGAGACAACAATAGCAGGAATTTTACCAAGTTGTAGATGCATGAGAGGTCCATGTTTCCTTGACAATTCAAGGAGACCACGATGTGGTATCGGATTTGAAGCTGCCACTTGCATCAAATTTCCGATCAGAGGTAGCTTCCATGGCCCTGGAGGAAGTTTATGAGCTGCTTGTGAGGATCTTTTCATTAACTTATTGATCAACAAAAAGAAAAAGAGGATGCTGGCTAGGGAAGTACTGATGATAGAGAAGAGGGAATATTGGAACTCCATTATAGTATTTGTTAAACCAATTGATTCACAAATTCTGTGTACTTGTTTTTGTTGAAGATATTGCCATTTTATACTCGAATGGATTAGCCAACTCTCGAGTATTAAATTAAAACAAGAACTTTTTAGGTGGAGTTGCCTCTCGAGGAAACTTCAAAACAATCTGGTCCCTTTGAACATTCAAACTAAGTTGCTACTTGCTACAATAGAAATAGTATTTCAAGCAAAGTGGACCAAGGGAATTTTTCAAACTTCGTAAATAAACTACTAAATCAAGTCATCACCATGACTTGACTTAAAATATAAAAAAATTACAACAAGTGCATTATATTTGCGTAACATAGTTCTAGTACACATGCGAGAGTGCAATATTAGCTCACAAAGGTCTGTAATCAAGCCGCTTTTAAGTATTGTTTTTGAACATCATCTTAATTATTCTATCCGTCCGAATTATTAGATTAATATTTATATTTTAAAAGTTAATTTGAGATATTTTCAAAATTAAAATAAACATAATTTTTAAAGTTTTAAAAATAATAAATATCATAGGTTGATTCCAATATTATCCCTCCTTGTTACCATCCAATTTTAATTTGGTCTTTTAAGTGACAAAAATCTCAATTGAATCCTTCACGTGACTAATTTGATTTAATAGACTACTCATGTGCTATTTTTTAAAGATCATGGAAATTTACGTCATTTTTGTTGAATAAAATTGGGCACTTGAAGGACTCAATTAAGATTTTTGTCACTTAAAGAGTCCAAAGAGTATGAAAAAATGGAAGTTGTTTTGAAGGGTTAGCTAACTCGCTGGCCATGCATTTCATTTATATAACAACTGTGACACCCCCAAATCCCGGTATTTCATTACCTCAAGATTTGGTGTTTACGTAATCAAAACATTTATATTTAACTACCCAATTATAATAAATTGAATAATAAAACCTGCCCATACATGATTACATAAAAAAAACATTATCTCCCAGGTTCTCAAACCTTTAAGACAATCATTCAAGTGCGGAAATTAAATTATTACATCACGTCATTATTAAAAGTCTATCATCATAACGATAAAACAAAATTACAAGTCTTCATCACTGCTACATTTTTCCCTTTTCTTTGTTAGTTGTAGGTTTATCTACCTTCTCAACCATAGCTGCAATAAGTGTATAAATATGCAAGAGTGAGCAAACAAAGCTCACTTGAAATAAGAATAAATATCTTTACATCATTTGCAAAATAATAGACTCATTAGAACTGAATGATATGTTCTATTAATATTACAACATTTGCCAATTCATAGGCTCAATAGAACTAAATGATATGTTCTATTAATATTCTTAAATATACTACTGAGGGTCAAATGACCATGAACCATGTCCACAATTATAAGTAATCTTTCAACTTTAACTTTAACAGTCATATGACTATAAGGACTCCACGTACTTAGGGGGATCAATCCTTCGTATAATGTATTGTGCACAACCATTTCAACGCTAAGTGTAAACTCCTAATAATAGGGTTGTTCATCTCAGTATTTAGAGTACAAGTCCGCACCAAAATAAGTTTGGTTTGGATATATTTTAAGGTAATTTGGAATTCAACGAACATCAACTAAGGATTAGTTGAATAAAAAGGTAATAACTCTATGTTACGGAACAAACTATAACTGAATCAACATTGTATACTAAGTTCATGCTTTAGGAATAATTAATAGCATAAAGATTGAATAACATATCATACCTTGCTTTGAACAACATTAAGCTAAGGTTAAATCTTGGAATTGAATATTAAGCATGCATAATAAGTAATAACTTGAACGATAAACTTGTTCATCAGAATAAAGATACTTGCATGCTAGAAATAACAAGTTTCGGTTTAGAAAAACATGTGCAACATAATAATAGAACTAGCTCAACGAAAGTGTTGAGTTAGGAAAACTTGCATAATTGTAATTGAATTAGAAGCAATAATTTGTTCAACGAAATTAACTTGCACAACGAAGTTTTAGGGTTAGAAGAACTTGCTCAAAGAGAGTTTAGATACTTGCACAATTATAAAAATAGAGTTAGAGAACTTGCCTTGTGCGTAGGTTAAACAATCACTACTCACGTTCACTGTGACGCCCCCAAAATAGGTATACACAACACCCATTCTGAGTCGCCAAATACATGGTACAAGAAGCAAACTATAACTTCAATAATACAACTGTCGTGTGAAATACGACAATATATACTATGAGTTTAAATATAATATTGTCTTCTAGACAATATCCACACTCAAATAAATCCCCATCATAATTATTGATTCATTATTTTACAAAAATGGTGAGGACTACTAAACAACTCTCTCTAACCTTCATTCCATACCCCGACTAAGTACTCGCTACATTCTCGCCTCCCGAGAAGAAAAATGGAACAACAAGGAAAAGGGTGAGCTCAACTAGCCCAAAGAAAGAATATTACGACTAAGATAATATACAACAAATTATCGTTATTCTTCAACAGGAAAAATCGATAGAATACAATAAACAAGTTTCGAGATCAATATTCGCAGAATGAAATAATAATTCATAGAAAGAGTTACGTGAGAATGAAATCTACTATAATCTATGAATTTAACAAATCCATCATCAATATTTATCCCCGTAACATCAATCAATATGCATCTCGAATCAAATATTCATCTTTTTACTACTGTGTCAAAGATATTCATCACCGGTCATGTTCATTTAAACACTGCTCATCTTTGCACTACTGAGTGCCAAAGATATTAATCAATCGGTCATGTTCATC
This sequence comes from Panax quinquefolius, assembly GCA_020205615.1. Taxonomy (NCBI): domain Eukaryota; kingdom Viridiplantae; phylum Streptophyta; class Magnoliopsida; order Apiales; family Araliaceae; genus Panax; species Panax quinquefolius. The sequence continues at coordinate 2,568,552 of CM035174.1, read as the reverse complement.
TCAACACTGCTCATCTTTGCACTACAGCCAAAGATATTCTTCAGAAATCATTCATCTTTGCACTACAGCCAAAGATATTCAATAATATCATCATTTAAGACCGAGGATGATGAAAATATTTTTAAGAAACGAATCCAAAGAAACAAAATGACAAGGATTAAGGATTAAGGATTCGTACTTGGTTTTATCCACGCCCAAAAATACCTCAAAAATAATCATAGTGGTGTAAAATTCAAGAATGATCAAAACATGGATACAATCGAGTTAGTATCCGAATAGATGTTTTGACCCGAAAAAGAAGAAATTTTATTTTTCTATTGAATAGTACCAGATATCGTGAATAGTGGTCAGATATCGTGAATAGTGCCGTATATCGTGAATAAGAACTCAGACACCAAAAGATAGAAATTCCACAAAAAACATCTTCACGCTTCATGAATAGTACTTTCGTGAATAAGAACTCGTGAATAAGAACTCATTAATAGTAACTCGTGAATAGTAACTCATGAATAGTAACCCATGAATAGTAACCCCGACATGAAAAAGTTCCAAATTTGATAAAAACTTCAGATCAACATTTCAAAGATAATGATATTGAAGAAATAATATCATTACTGAAAAAATAATATCCCTTACCTCGAAAGATCAAGATTTAAATTTGAAACACCGGATATAGGCTATGACTTGGACTTGCACCGTATAGCAATACTCAAAGTATACTCAAAATACTCACAAGAATACGCTCGATAATATAGAGAGAGAAAACTTCAGTTTCTGGTGTGATTTTCAATTCTAACCTAAGCACCCTATTTATAGGAAATTGCTTAGAACACCAAAGCATAAAATTTAATAAATTAATAATATAATTATATTATTTTCTACACATGTCTAGAATCTGATTTCAGCCATCAAACACATGCCACCTTCTAGAAAAAAATAAGAAAAAACGTTTTTCTAATTTTAAATATTTTAAACTTCCAAAAATCAATTATTTCGGAGCTTCGGAACTTCAATAATTCATAATAAATAGCCCTTTCATCAGAAAATTCGAATCTCATGAGTTTTTATAGGAAATTCAATTCTCTACAACTTTACAGAAGAAAGTTTTTCCAAATTCCAATCAGAAATTGACCGAAATCCACAAACGGGCAATTTTACAGGCTATAATCAAATTTCAGTCAATAAATGGGGTCCACCGACATGTTTAACATGTTTTAAACATTTATTGCAACAAAAATACTCTTCCTCCTCATATACTCATATATCCCACATTCGTTGTAAAAATATCACCGTTAATATATTATTAAAATAATATATTTAATTGAATTATTTTATCGTAAAAGATAAAATATTAATTTTCAACAATTGTCATTTTAAAAATTTTCTCCATCTATATCCACATAAAATCAATATTTTCCTCATCATATAAATCAATAATTAATTATTCACAAATAATATTACGTAATCACAATATTGACAACCAGCGCCTCCTGTGAGAAGAGGGGCTTTCCAATAAGAATTTCTTCTTCCTAAGCGCAATTAGGTGACCAAACCTCTCCTTAGATGTAACTTTATAGACATTGCCAATAATGTTATCTAATAATATTATTCGGATAATATGAATTATTGCTCGATAATGAAAGATACTTCGTAATGACAATTATCAAAACAACAAAGAATATAAAATATCAACGCAAAGAATTATTAACTCAATAAAATAATCGAATAAATTATCGTAACCATTATTGAGTAGTGCCTTCTTCACGTAAGAATCAATAATTGGTGCAATACCGCAGTCTACTTGTCAACAACGCGTATTAGTGTGTTTTAACCACCGGGTATTCCAACAAGATAATTCAGAATAACTACTGCTATTATTTAAAAACAACTTATATTTGTCGTTTTCTTCATCCAATCGCTTTCAGTTATGGAGCCCATACATGGTCATTTGGCCGTCGCATTTAATATTCCCCGACGATCATTTAATATTCCTCGACCAAACGAATATTCCCCGAATAACAATGAATATTTTATAACCACTTGCTTATTTTGAAATATTTGCATATTTAACCCTTAACTATCCACATTAATCAAATCAACCCTTACTATTTCAAAATAATAAATAAAGGAAATTCCTTTTATTTAAAAATTTCGGTCTTACAACCTCCCTCCTTATGAAATTTCGTCCTCCTCGAAATTGACGACGCGTACTGGTGTTTGAAAAGGTGAGGATACCTCGCTTTCATTTTCGCTTTCCAATTCCCGTGTCATTTCCTCTATAAGCATGATTCCTCCACAAAACTTTAACTTGTGGTATGACCTTTCAGCGTGGGACATGCTCCTTCCTATCCAAAATCTTGACAGTACCTCCTCATACGTTAAGTCTTCGGCTATCTCGTCCTGGTTCTAACTCAATAACGTGGTTCGGTCTTTCACATATTTACGAAGTACGATATGTGAAACACATTATGAACACGAGACATACTCGAGAGGTAACGCAAGTCTATAGGCTACATTTCCTACTCGGTCAAGAATTTGAAATGGACCAATAAATCATGGATTGAGCTTTCTCTCTTCCCAAATCTTGTAACACCCTTCCATGGAGCAACTCGCAACAATACATGATCCCCTACATTAAATTCCACGTCCTTTCAATGAAGATCCGCATAACTCTTTTGTCGATCTTGTGCCGCTTGTATACGTTGTCAATCATTAGTCATACGTATTAACTCGGGTCCCAACAATGTTGCTTCACCCACCTCATCCCAATATATCGAGAATGACATTTTCGTCCATATAATGCTTCAATGGAGCCACACCTATATTTGCTTAATAACTGTTGTTGTAGGAGAATTCCACCAATGGTAAATACTTATCCCAACCGCCTTTGAAGTCTAGGACACGTAGTCTTAATAAATCTTCAAGAGTTTGAATAGTCCTCTCTCGATTGTCCATCCGCTTGGGGATGGTATGCCAAACTAAATCGCAAATCGCGCCCATAGCTTTTTGCAAGCTAACCCAAAATCTTGAAGTGAATCTTGGGTCACGATCCGAAACTATGGATACAGGGCATGCCATGCAACCTCACAATCTCATTTACGTATATACTAGCAAGACGCTCAAGGAATAAGTCTCCGTATCGGCAAAGAAATGAGCGATTTGGTTAATCTATCAACAATAACCCAAATAGCATTGATGCCTTGAGAAACCGTAGGAAGACCCATAAACGAAATCCATATTAATGTGTTCCCACTTCCATTCCTAATCTCAAGTGGTTGCAACGAACCCTTAGGTACAAGATGCTCCGCCTTTTTACACGCTGGCAAGTTAAACACATCGAGATAAACTTTGCAATCTCTCTCTTCATATTGTTCCACCAAAATGTATGTCAAGATCACAATACATTTTAGTACTTCCAGATGGATTGCAAATGGCGATTGTGTGCCTCCATCATAATCTTGTACTTCAAATCGTGAGTCGTTAGAACACAAAGTCTAGAGTGGACTCAAGTATTCCTTCTTCATCAATTCTCGCTCCTAATAGCTCCTTCAGTACTTTCTTCTTCATACGCATCAACTCCGAAGTCGGTGGCTTGAGCAATCTTAACTTTTTCTATTAAAGTTGGCTCTATCGCGATACTTGACATCATCGCACTCATTCCCCGCATATGATCTTCTACTCATCGCGTCGCCTACCACGCTCGCTTTTCCAGATGGCATGATCGTAACATGTCTTTGAAATGAGTCTCCTCTTGAGTTCTTCAAGCTCTTCCCACATTCCTTGCTCCATTCGAATTTTGTATCTCTACGAGTCACCAAGTTAATGGAATAGCGATTCGAGAATATCCTTCAACGAATCTCCGATAATAACCAACTAAGCCTGAAAGCTACATATTTCGATTCTCGACTTAGGTTGCTCTCAACTCGTGACTCATATCCCAATCTTGGATAAAGACGTCACAATGACACCTATCGCTTTACTATCGCATCTAATATGACGTCCCTACAGAGAGAGTCGCTTAGGTGAATTCCACAAAGGAAGTCACAAGATAAAGGCTCAGTACCAAATTCTATAGTTGAATTTTTAACTCCTCAAGTTCAATAGAGCCATTCGATATGAGATTTTAGAAATGAGTTTTACCTGGGGTTCAAAGTCGATACAAAATTTAATATCGTGCTTTGGGAGTAAGCCAAGAAATTCTTCAGAAATACGCCGGAAAAAAATCAATAACAACAGAATATTATTCAAATCGGCGTGTCTTTATTCAAATCCATAACATGGACTAAGAAAATTTGACATCCGTAATAAACGAATGACTTCATGGCTTGATATGAAAATGTTTGACTACAATGGTTTGATTGCTTGAATTCAATAACAAAGTTGCTTAGGAATATGAAAACTAACAACCTTACGAAAATAATCAATTTCGGCATGATGAGTAGTTAACCTTAAAATCACATCAAAAACAAATATCTCTATAGAAATAAGGTTAACAGGTAATGTGATAGTGCCAACCTGAATCAAGCAAGATTTATAAACAGTGGATGTGATGAAAGTTTCTCCTAACGGAGTTTCCACAGATAGGTCAAAGTCTAATTTCTCCGGAGTCAAGTTTAAACGTTGAGCGCAAGTAAGAGAGATAAAAGAATGGGTAGAACCGATATCTATTAAGGTATATACTTCGCAAGAATTTATAATTAACTAACCCGTGCTAACTTCGTTCGGGTTCCTTGCATTTTGACCGGTCACGACAAACGCTCTTCCAAGAACCGTTGACTTTGACTTTTCTGGGACATCCTTTTGAGTCACCATTCCCGCTGGATTGGGTTTCGATATCGTACAATCTCGAGCGATATGTCCTTCTTTTCCACAATTATAGCATACCTTAAACTGTTGTGGCAGTTTGGGCTGATATGTCCCTCTTTCCCGCATTTGTAACATACGACCGGTGGTCGTTCTCCTCCCTTAAAACTAGTTGCTACTGGCGCTGACGTCTTCACATGGTCGTTGTTGAATCTCCTCTTTTTAAAATCTCCTCCCGACTCGCTTCTTCTATTTTCATGGCCACGATTACCACAAGTGGTGGTTACCGCTTTGTTCAGTATTCTTCTTTCTCCGCCGGTTATCATTATTCGATGATCGCTATCTTGATATGATCCTCGGTTATGGTCCCTCGGTTGACGTACTCGTTATCTCGCTTCTAACAATCGAGCCTCATTGACAACATCTCAATATAGAGAAAAATTTATGAGAAATGAGATATTGACGTATGTCGGGTTTCAAACCTCTCGAAACATCCGCGTCATACGCTCCTCATTCTCCACCAAATGAGGTGCAAACTCGATAACTCCGCTAACTTCGCCTCATCGGGACACCGCCATGTTATTCTACTCTAGTCTAATAAACTCCACTTCCTTCATATGACGAATACTTTCGGGAAGTACTTGTCATTGAACTGCTTCAAACGTCTCCCACGACATCTTTGAGTGCAAATGGATGGGTACGCTTCACGATTCCCACCAATGAATCCGCCTTTCGCCACTTTAACATAAAAGGCGGCGAATGGAACTTTCTGTTCTCCGCATCCCAAGACATCGAATATCTTGGTAATTTGTTTGACCCACGCTCTCCGCTTTAATCGGATCCGCTTTCCCACTCGTGGTCCCAACTCTTTGAACCGCTCACGTGTGACCACCCGTGAATTGCTATCATTTCCTCCTCAGATTTTGAACACGAGTCTCCTCGTCGATTTTGCATGAACTGCAAAAAGCTTCTAAACATCCCTCGCTCATCATCTCGCTCAATTGGTGTTGTTCACAGGAGGAACATTACCACTGTTGCACGTTCTCCCTCGTTGGTGAGTCTGAGCATCTCCACGGTCTCATTTACTCCATCATTAATATTCTCAATGACATTCTCAAATCATCGCATAAAATAAAGGTTAATTAAGGAAATCAATATATCACATAATATCCCTATATCTTGACCAACTAACAAATAAGCTTAGGTAGACACACTTTAGCGAAGGATTTACTCTGCCTCCCCTCCTAGTTTTATTCCCCGATCTCCGCCAGAGATCATATCCCTAAACTCGATACCAATCAGTAACTCTCCGACACCAACTTGTGGTCAAGACCTCACATTGATACCTATCGGTTTGCCCACAGTGAATTCAGGCGTCCCCCCACGGAGAGTGCGGCGGTGCATCCCCATCAACAGAAGTCACCAAAGAAGAGGCTCGGGGCTCTTACTTATAAACTCACGATACCAAATGTGACGCCCCAAAATAGTATACACAACACCCATTCCGAGTCGCCAAATACATGGTACAAGAAGCAAACTACAACTTCAATAATACAAATGTCGTGTGAAATACGACAATATATACTATGAGTTTAAATATAATATTGTCTTCTAGACAATATCCACACGCAAATAAATCCCCATCATAATTATTGATTCATTATTTTACAAAAATGGTGAGGACTACTAAACAACTCTCTCTAGAACCTTCATTCCATACCCCGACTAGTACTCGCTACATTCTCGCCTCCTGAGAAGAAAAATGGAACAACAAGGAAAAGGGTGAGCTCAACTAGCCCAAAGAAAGAATATTATGACTAAGATAATATACAACAAATTATCGTTAGTCTTCAACAGGAAAAAATCGATAGAATACAATAAACAACAAGTTTCAGATCAATATTCGCAATGGAAATAATAATTCATAAGAGTTACGTAGAGAATGAAATCTACTATAATCTATGAATTTAACGTACCATCATCAATATTTTATCCTCGTAACATCAATCAATATGCATCTTGAATCAAATATTCATCTTTGCACTTCTACAGTCAAAGATATTCATCATTAATTCATGTTCATTTAAACACTGCTCATCTTTGCACTACTGTGCCAAAGATATTAATCAATCTGTCCATGTTCATCTCAACACTGCTCATCTTTGCACTACAGTGCCAAAGATATTCTTCAAATCATTCATCTTTGACTACAAAGTGCCAAAGATATTCAATAATATCATCATTTAAGACCGAGGATGATGAAAATATTTTTAAGAAACGAATCCAAAGAAACAAAATGACAAGGATTAAGGATTAAGGATTCGTATTTGGTTTTATCCACGCCCAAAAATACCTCAAAAATAATCATAGTGGTGTAAAATTCAAGAATGATCAAAACATGGATACAATCGAGTTAGTATCCGTAATAGATGTTTTAGACGAAAAGAAGAAATTTTATTTTTCTATTGAATAAGATGCAGTATACGTGAATAGTCGTCAGATACGTGAATAAAGGCCGTGATATCGTGAATAGTAACTCACACACCAAAAGATAGAAATTCCACAAAAAATCATCTTCACGCTTCATTAATAGTACTCGTGAATAGTAACTCGTGAATAAGAACTCATGAATAGTAACTCGTGAATAGTAACTCATGAATAAGAACCCATGAATAGTAACCCCGACATGAAAAAGTTCCAAATTTGATAAAACTTCAGATCAACATTTCAAGATAATGATATTGAAGAAATAATATCATTACTGAAAAAATAATATCCCTTACCTCGAAAGATCGAGATTTAATTTAAACACAGGATATAGGCTATGACTTGGACTTGCAAGACCAGTATAGCAATACTCAAAGTATACTCAAAATACTCACAAGAATACGCTTTCGATAATATAGAGAGAAAACTTCAGCTTCGGTGTGATTTTCAATTCTAACCTAAGCACCCTATTTATAGAAATTGCTTAACAACACCAAAGCGAAAAAATTTAATAAATTAATAATATAATTATATTATTTTCTACACATGTCTAGAATCTGATTTCAGCCATCAAACACATGCCACCTTCTAGAAAAAAAAAGAAGAAAAACGTTTTTCTAATTTTAAATATTTTAAACTTCCAAAATCAATTATTTTTTGAGCTTGAACTTCAATAATTCATAATAAATAGCCCTTTCATCAGAAAATTCGAATCTCGCGAGTTTTTATAGGAAATTCAATTCTCTACAACTTTACAGAAGAAAGTTTTTCCAAATTCCAATCAGAAATTGACCAAAATCCACAAACGGGCAATTTTACAAAAGCTATAATCAAATTTCAACCAATAAATGGGGTCCACCGACATGTTTAACATGTTTTAAACATTTATTGCAACAAAAATACTCTTCCTCCTCAGATACTCATATATCCCACATTCGTTGTAAAATATCACCAAGTTAATATATTATTAAAATAATATATTTAATTGAATTATTTTATCGTAAAAGATAAAATATTAATTTTCAACAATTGTCATTTTAAAAATTTTCTCCATCTATATCCACATAAAATCAATATTTTCCTCATCATATAAATCAATAATTAATTATTCACAAATAATATTACGTAATCACAATATCGACAACCGTGCGCTCCTCAGAAAGAGGGGCTTTCCAATAAGAATTTCTTCTTACTCAAGACGCATGATTAGGTGACCAAACCTCTCCTTAGATGTAACTTTATAGACATTGCCAATAATGTTATCTAATAATATTATTCAGATAATATGAATTATTGCTTCGATAATGAAAGATACTTGTATGTAATGACAATTATCAAACAACAAAGAATATAAAATATCAACGCAAAGAATTATTAACTCAATAAAATACCGAATAAAGAATTATCGTAACCATTATCGAAAGTGGCTTTCACGTAAGAATCAATAATTGGTGCAATACTGGTGCTACTTCTTCAACAACGCGAGATTAGTGTGTTTTAACCACCGGGTATTCCAACAAGATAATTCTGTAATAACTACGCCAGTTATTTAAAAACAACTTATATTTGTCGCTTTCTTCATCCAATCGCTTTCACATATGGAGCCCATACATGGTCATACATTGCGCATTTAATAATATTCCCCGACGCATTTAATATTCCTCGACCAAACGAATATTCCCACAACAATGAATATTTTATAACCACTTGCTTTTATTTTGAAATATTTGCATATTTAACCCTTAACTATCCACATTAATCAAATCAACCCTTACTATTTCAAAATAATAAATAAAGGAAATTCCTTTTTATTTAAAAATTTCGGGTCTTACAACCTCCCTCCTTATGAAATTTCGTCCTCGAAATTGGCGTCGCGATACTGGTGTTTGAAAAGGTGAGGATACCTCGCTTTCATTTTCGTTTCCAATTCCCGTGTCATTTCCTCTATAGCATGATTCCTCCACAAAACTTTAACTTGTGGTATGACCTTTCTTGCTGTAGGACATGCTCCTTCCTATCCAAAATCTTGACAGTACCTCCTCATACGTTAAGTCTTCTATTATCTCGTCCGGTTCTAACTCAATAACGTGGTTCGGTCTTTCACATATTTACGAAATGCAGATATGTGAAACACATTATGAACACGAGACATACTTCGGGAGGTAACGCAAGTCTATAGGCTACATTTCCTACTCGGTCAAGAATTTGAAATGGACCAATAAATCATGGATTGAGCTTTCCTCTCTTCCCAAATCTTGTAACACCCTTCCATGGAGCAACTCGCAACAATACATGATCCCCTATATTAAATTCCACGTCCTTTCAATGAAGATCCGCATAACTCTTTTGTCGATCTTGTGCCGTTTGTATACGTTGTCGAATCATTAGTCATACGTACTAACTCGGGTCCCAATAATGTTGCTTCACCCACCTCATCCCAATATATTGGAGAATGACATTTTCGTCCATATAATGCTTCGAATGGAGCCACACCTATACTTGCCTGATAACTGTTGTTGTAGGAGAATTCCACCAATGGTAAATACTTATCCCAACTGCCCTTGAAGTCTAGGACACGAGTCTTAATAAATCTTCAAGAGTTTGAATAGTCCTCTCGATTGTCCGTCCGTTTTGGGGATGGTATGCGAACTAAATCGCAAATCCGCGCCCATAGCTTTTTGCAAGCTAACCCAAAATCTTGAAGTGAATCTTGGGTCACGATCCGAAACTATGGATACTGGGCATGCCATGCAACCTCACAATCTCATTTACGTCGTACATACTAGCAAGACGTTCAAGGGAATAAGTCTCCGTGTCAAGAAGAAATGAGCAGATTTGGTTAATCTATCAACAATAACCCAAATAGCATTGATGCCTTGAGAAACCGTAGGAAGACCCATAACGAAATCCATATTAATGTGTTCCCACTTCCATTCCTAATCTCAAGTGGTTGCAACGAACCCTTAGGTACAAGATGCTCCGCCTTTACACGTTGTAAGTTAAACACATCGAGATAAACTTTGCAATCTCTCTTCATATTGTTCCACCAAAATGTATGTCAAGATCACAATACATTTTAGTACTTCCGTGATGGATTGCAAATGGCGTATTGTGTGCCTCCATCATAATCTTGTACTTCAAATCGTAGTCGTTAGGAACACAAAGTCTAGAGTGGACTCAAGTATTCCTTCTTCATCAATTCTCGCTTAGGAATAGCTCCTTCTTGTACTTTCTTCTTCATACGCATCATCTCAGCCTGGTGGCTTGAGCAATCTTAACTTTTTCTATTAAAGTTGGCTCTATCGCGATACTTGACATCATCGCACTCATTCCCGCGTATGATCTTCTACTCATCGTGTGTCGCCTACCACGTTCGCTTTTCGGGATGGCATGATCGAACATGTCTTTGAAATGAGTCTCCTCTTGAGTTCTTGAAGCTCTTCCCACATTCCTTGCTCCATTCAATTTTGTATCTCTACGAGTCACCACGTTAATGGAATAGCGATTCGAGAATATCCTTCAACGAATCTCCGATAATAACCAACTAAGCCTAAAAGCTACATATTTCGATTCATCGACTTAGGTTGCTCTCAATCGTGACTCATATCCCAATCTTGGATAAAGACGTCACAATGACACCTATCGATTTACTATCGCATCGAATATGACGTCCCCTACAGAGAGTCTCGCTTAGTGAATTCCACAAAGGAAGTCACAAGATAAAGGCTCGGTACCAAATTCTATAGTTGAATTTTTAACTCTCGAAGTTCAATAGGAGCCATTTGATATGAGATTTTAGAAATGAGTTTTGTCTTAGGGTTCAAAGTCGATACAAAATTTAATATCGAAGCTTTGGGAGTAAGCCAAGAAATTCTTCAGAAATACGTCGGGAAAAATCAATAACAACAGAATATTATTCAAATCGACGTGTCTTTATTCAAATCCATAACATGGACTAAGAAAATTTGACATCCGTAATAAACGAATGACTTCATGGCTTGATATGAAAATGTTTGACTACAATGGTTTGATTGTTTGAATTGAATAACGGGTTGCTTAGGAATATGAAAACTAACAACCTTACGAAAATAATCAATTTCGGCATGATGAGTAGTTAACCTTAAAATCACATCAAAAACAAATATCTCTATAGAAATAAGGTTAACGGGTAATGTGATAGTGCCAACTTTGAATCAAGCAAGATTTATAAACGATGGATGTGATGAAAGTTTCTCCTAACGGAGTTTCCACAGATAGGTCAAAGTCTAATTTCTCCGGAGTCAAGTTTAAACGTTGAAATGCAAGTAAGAGATAAAAGAATGGGTAGAACCGATATCTAGTAAGGTATATACTTCGTAAGAATTTATAATTAACTAACCTGCGTACTAACTTCGTTCGGGTTCCTTGCATTTAATTGGTCACGACAAACGCTCTTCTAAGAACCGCTGACTTTGACTTTTTTCGGACATCCTTTTGAGTCACCATTCATTTGGATCGGGTTTCGATATCGTCTAATCTCGAGCGATATGTCCTTCTTTTCCACAATTATAGCATACCTTAAACTGTTGTGGGCGCTTTGGTGATATGTCCCTCTTTCCGCATTTGTAACATACGACCGGTGGTCGTTTCTCCTCCATAAAACTAGTTTCTTCTTCGGGCGCCGACGTCTTCACATGGTCGTTGTTGAATCTCCTCTTTTAAAATCTCCTCCCACTCTAAACTTCTTCTTTTTCATGGCCACGATTACCACCGGAGTGGTTACCGCTTTTCTCAGTATTCTTCTTTCTCCGTGGTTATCGTTATTACGATGATTACGCTATCTTCTTGATGATCCTCGGTTATGGTCCCTCGGTTGAACGTACTCGTTATCTCGCTCTAACAATCGAGCCTCATTGACAACATCTGAATAGAGAAAATTTATGAGAAATGAGATCTTGGCGTATGTCGGGTTTCAAACCTCTCGAAAAACATCCGCGTCATCGTTCCTCATTCTCCACCAAATGAGGTGCAAACACGATAACTCCGCGAACTTCGCCTCGTCTTTGGGACACCGTCCATGTTATTCTCGCTCTAGTCTAATAAACTCCACTTCCTTCATATAGACGAATACTTTCGGGAAGTACTTGTCATTGAATCTGCTTCAAACGTCTCCCATGACATCTTTGAGTGCAATGGATGGGTACGCTTCATGATTCCCACCGATGTCTGCCTCGCCACGGAACATAAAGGCGGCGAATGGAACTTTCTGTTCTCCGTGCATCCCAAGACATCGAATATCTTGGTAATTTGTTTGACCCACGTCTCACTTTTAATCGGATCCGGCTTTCCCAGAGACTGCGTGGTCCCAACTCTTTGAATCGCTTGGCTGTGACCACCCGTGAATTGCTATCATTTCCTCCTCAGATTTTGAACACGAGTCTCCTCGTGCGATTTTGCATGAATCTGCAAAAAGCTTCTAAACATCCCTCGTTCATCATCTCGCTTCGGTGGTGTTGTTCACAGGAGGAACATTACCACTTGTGTTGCACGTTCTCCTCGTTGGTGAGAGTACAGCATCTCCACGGTCTCATTTGCTCCATCATTAATATTCTCGATCGACATTCTCAAATCTTTGTCATAAAATAAAGGTTAATTAAGGAAATCAATATATCACATAATATCCCTATATCTTGACCAACTAACAAATAAGGTTAGGTAGGACACACTAGCGAAGGATTTACTCTCCTCCCCTCCTAGTTTTATTCCCGATCTCACTTGGAGATCATATCCCTAAACTCGATACCAATCTGTAACTCCGGACACCAACTTCAGGTCAAGACCTCACATTGATACTATCGGTTTGCCACATGAGCAGCGTCCCCTACGGAGAGTCTGGCTTCGGTGCATCCCCCATCAACAGGAAGTCACCAGCGAGAGGCTCGGGGCTCTTTACTTATAGCTCTGATACCAAATGTGACGCCCCCAAAATAGGTATACACAACACCCATTCTGAGTCGCCAAATACATGGTACAAGAAGCAAACTACAACTTCAATAATACAAATGTCGTGTGAAATACGACAATATATACTATGAGTTTAAATATAATATTGTCTTCTAGACAATATCCACACGCAAATAAATCCCCATCATAATTATTGATTCATTATTTTACAAAAATGGTGAGGACTACTAAACAACTCTCTCTAGAACCTTCATTCCATACCCCACTAAGACTCGCTACATTCTCGCCTCCCGAGAAGAAAAATGGAACAACAAGGAAAAGGGTGAGCTCAACTAGCCCAAGAAAGAATATTATGACTAAGATAATATACAACAAATTATCGTTAGTCTTCAACGAGGAAAAATCGATAGAATACAATAAACAACAAGTTTCGAGATCAATATTCGCAGATGGAAATAATAATTCATAGAAGAGTTACGTAGAGAATGAAATCTACTATAATCTATGAATTTAACGGTCCCATCATCAATATTTTATCCTGTAACATCAATCAATATGCATCTTGAATCAAATATTCATCTTTACACTACAATTCAAAGATATTCATCATTGGTCATGTTCATTTAAACACTGCTCATCTTTGCACTACAAAGCCAAAGATATTAATCAATCGGTCATGTTCATCTCAACACTGCTCATCTTTGCACTACTGCCAAAGATATTCTTCAGAATCATTCATCTTTGCACTACAGGGCAAAGATATTCAATAATATCATCATTTAAGACCGAGGATGATGAAAAATATTTTTAAGAAACGAATCCAAAGTGAAACAAAATGACAAGGATTAAGGATTAAGGATTCGTACTTGGTTTTATCCACGCCCAAAAACCCTCAAAAATAATCATAGTGGTGTAAAATTCAAGAATGATCAAAACATGGATACAATCGAGTTAGTATCCGAATAGATGTTTTAGACGAAAAGAAGAAATTTTATTTTTCGGTGAATAAGAATAGTGATAATCGTGAATAGTGCCAGATCGTGAATAGTCTACCCGATATCGTGAATAGTAACTCCAGACACCAAAAGATAGAAATTCCACAAAAACATCTTCACGCTTCACATGAATAGTACTAAATGAATAGTAACTCGTGAATAAGAACTCATGAATAAGAACTCGTGAATAGTAACTCATGAATAGTAACCCATGAATAGTAACCCCGACATGAAAAAGTTCCAAATTTGATAAAAACTTGGATCAACATTTCAAAGATAATGATATTGAAGAAATAATATCATTACTGAAAAAATAATATCCCTTACCTCGAAAGATCGGATTTCTAAATTTGAAACAGGATATAAAGCTATGACTTGGACTTGCACCGTATAGCAATACTCAAAGTATACTCAAAATACTCACAAGAATACGCTTCGATAATATAGAGAGAAAAACTTGAGTTTACGGTGTGATTTTCAATTCTAACCCAAGACCCTATTTATAGAAATTGCTTAGAACACCAAAGCAGAAAATTTAATAAATTAATAATATAATTATATTATTTTCTACACATGTCTAGAATCTGATTTCAGCCATCAAACACATGCCACCTTCTAGAAAAAATAAGAAAAAACGTTTTTCTAATTTTAAATATTTTAAACTTCCAAAAATCAATTATTTCGGAGCTTCGGAACTTCAATAATTCATAATAAATAGCCCTTTCATCAGAAAATTCGAATCTCGCGAGTTTTTATAGGAAATTCAATTCTCTACAACTTTACAGAAGAAAGTTTTTCCAAATTCCAATCAGAAATTGACCGAAATCCACAAACGGGCAATTTTACGTGTATAATCAAATTTCGGTCAATAAATGGGGTCCACCGAGAGATGTTTAACATGTTTTAAACATTTATTGCAACAAAAATACTCTTCCTCCTCGTATACTCATATATCCCACATTCGTTTGTAAAAATATCATCATTGTTAATATATTATTAAAATAATATATTTAAATGAATTATTTTATCAGAAAAAGATAAAATATTAATTTTCAACAATTGTCATTTTAAAAATTTTCTCCATCTATATCCACATAAAATCAATATTTTCCTCATCATATAAATCAATAATTAATTATTCACAAATAATATTACGAATCACAATATTGACAACCAGCGCCCTCAGAAGAGGGGCTTTCCAATAAGAATTTCTTCTTCTTGGTGGCCTTGATTAGGTGACCAAACCTCTCCTTAGATGTAACTTTCTAGATATTGCCAATAATGTTATCTAATAATATTATTCGGATAATATGAATTATTGCTTCGATAATGAAAGATACCGTAAATGACAATTATTGAAACAACAAAGATATAAAATATCAACGCAAAGAATTATTAACTCAATAAAATCTTTGAGCGATAATTACAGAACCATTATTGAGTAGTGCCTTCTTACGTAAGAATCAATAATTGGTGCAATACCGGTGCTATCTTTTGTTCAACAACGCGTATTAGTGTGTTTTAACCACTAGGGTATTCCAACAAGATAATTGGTAACAACTACTACGCCGTTATTTAAAAACAACTTATATTTGTGGTTTTCTTCATCCAATCGCTTTCAGTTATGGAGCCCACACATGGTCTGGCATGGTCAAATACGAATATTCCCAAAAGATTTAATATTAAATCGACCAAACGAATATTCCCCGACAACAATGAATATTTTATAACCACTTGCTTATTTTGAAATATTTGCATATTTAACCCTTAACTATCCACATTAATCAAATCAACCCTTACTATTTCAAAATAATAAATAAAGGAAATTCCTTTTTATTTAAAAATTTCGGGGTCTTACATTCACCACAAGTCCTACACATACCATATGTATTGACAATACACATTAGTTACACTAATATTAGTTTCATATAGCTCACTAACAACATCACATCTTTTCATGAACATCACTATTTAGCTTTATTACAACTACTTAAGTGATCAAGTCATTGCACCAAATACACATTAAAAACTTGATACAACATCCTATTACATGTCCAACATGTTACCATTAGGTTATACTAATACATAAAGGATTGTACTTGCATCCGCGCATCCCGACTCCCTCCGATGGTCTCCAAATACACAATAGTCCTAAAGATAGCCGTTTTGACCCTTCATAACGATTTCAAATTGAAATACTTAAAGAATAAACGTTATAGGCTTATTCGTCCTCGTTCCGAATCATCTTGAATCGCATCTATCGGAGTTCGTATGAAAAAGTTATACTCATTTTAGTAAACTATGTCCGGTCAATTATTTTTTTTCCAAAATTTTGTCTTGACAGAATACCCTCGCCGGGGCGGGGTTTTACTAGGGGGGGGCTCACGTAAGGCGGGGTCTCTGCTACGACTTCGCGATTTCAGCTCCAGAACACTACGGAAAGCCAAATTAGGCCTCCAAGCTCCTTTCTAACAACCATACCAACCTACCAAAGGTGTAATAGGTTTACAGAAACAAAATCTAATGTTTTCTAACGCGTTTCTAGCCATCTAAACAACATAAACATTGAATTTACAACACCCAATTTTACTGTTTTTGATAAAAATTCTCTTTTTGATATTTTTAATGAAAATCATCACTGTAACTTTGTTTTTCAATCAAAACAGTTAATTCAAAATATCATGTTTGTGTTTATTCATCCTCTTTCAAATTCAATAGCTAATTTATGAATTAAACAACTAGTTAAACCTTAATTTTACTTTAAACTAAGCCATATTCATATATTTTCATATAAACACACTGTTATATGGGTTTCTTCACAAATTACAAACATACATGAATTAATTGACTAATCACATATATAACTTATGAAAACAATCTTATAACAAACAATTATCATATAAAACTATAAACCACACACAATTTATCCTTCACAAAGTTTTTACCTGGAATTTTGGAAGAAGAAGACAACTAAACTTTAAAGAATTTTAAAAAGGGTTTAGATGATACCGTGTATGCTAGAAGATGATAACTTTCTTCCTTTGTTCAACAAAACTTCTTTTTCCCAAATTCTTTTTACAACACTCTCTAGAATTCTCTCAATTTTTCTCTGTATTCTTCTTCTTCTTCTTCTTCTTCTTCTTCTTTTGAGTCTTTCTCTTAACTCTTTTCTAACTTACGTACTAACCAAAACGTATAATAATAATAATAATAATAATATAGGTATTAAGTATAAAATTTTAACTGACATCAGTTATAAATTATTTGAAAATCAAAAGCCATAAGGCTTGTTTGGCTAGCTAACTAAAAATAACCCATTAACTCTTACACCTTGTTTGGTAAACCTAATTAAAATAAATCAATTAATCCCTATACCTTGTTTGGTAAAACACCATTAGATTAAAGACTTAATATGCATTAAGACTTGTTTGGCCAAAACTAAATTAAACTCCTTTAATTTATTTTAATAACTCCTTTATATTAAGGTTATTTGTCACCCTTTTATTTAATTAAATTTTAATAATCAATTTAATTAATTCTAATACTAATTTATTAAATTACTTTAACACAAATCAATACCACATAATTATAATTTCTTTTATAATTATAACTTTTATTTAATCAACTAACACTTCATTTTAACTACAAATTCAATTCAAAATATAATAATTCATTTAATTATTATAAACTCTCTAACTTAACTATTAAATTAAATTAGAATATTATCTCATAACAATTAATTTTTCTTAACTCCTGAATTATTTACTTAACAAATAATTTACTAAATCAAATCAGATCAAATTGAACAATTCTTTATTCAACAATAAACATATCCATTAAATACTTATATAATTCAATAAATATTTAATATTACACTTTAAATTTCTGGAATGTTACAACAACTAGCTCAAAAGCCCATGCCAAGCACGAGATTGTTTAATATAGGACGTACAAGGGTTTTTATTATTTTTGGGTTGTTTGACAATCAATATAATTTTACATTTACAAATGTAGAGAAAAAAATTTGCACAACAATTCAGCAAAATCAATAAGAAAAGTTGAGCCATAAGAAAACGTCATCCTAAAAAGAACTTTATTTTCATTAAGGTAAAGCAATTATTTAAATTTAAATTAATAACCCTACTAAAATAACAATCAGTTCATATATATCTAACAAAATATTAGATTTATCACTAATCATACCACAATATTTTTTTATTTTTTTTATATTAGCTCACACTTTGAGAGGATATATTAGTACAACTACAAATGGATTACATACTGGAATATCAAGAATATCTCAATTCCTTACAAACTCATATGTCATCAATTTCGGTTGGTTTTTATATTTTGTAATTTTAATGATGACAATATGCTAAAGTATGAGTTATTAAATGGGCTGAAATTAACTTTGTAATGGTGTATTGAAAATAATTAATAACCAGTTTAATATATGTTGATGCAATTTGTCTATGCTTGTTGGTTATTTAATGGATTGCATGGATTATATTTTGGGTTGATGGGTTGATTAAATAATATAATATATTGCTTTGTATGGTGACCCATTACGTGTCACAGTCTTTTATGGAAATTGATATAGCTAGAGAATATCTTTTAATTAATATGGCTAGGATATATCTTTCTAATATATGTGTTATCTGCTGTTTTTATATATATATCTTAAATTTGGCCCGCAATCCCAAAACTGTGTATTAACAATGTGATTTATCTCAAACTTTGAATGGCCCAGATGATTTATTGAGTGAACGAGAAATTCAAAATCATTTGTATTTTATTAGATATTTAGAAAAAGTAGTTTGTATAGGCAATATTATCAATAAGAAAAGTTGAGCCTGTTATCATTGATATTCCTTAATATTAGCCTGTTATATCTTTTAATTAATATGGCTAGGATATATCTTTCTAATATATGTGTTATCTGTTGTTATATATATATATATATATATATATAGAAAAAAAGCAGTTTGTATAGGCAAAAACCCAGTTGCTTCACTTTCCTTTTCCTGGGCATTGTTTTACATGTTTCCTATGTTTGCTGGTTTCTGTTTCCTGGGCAATGCCGCATTAGTAAAACATGCTTCCTCTGTTGCATGTGACATTGGTTAAACATGTCTCATCTGTTGACGGCTTGATTACTTGCCTTGCCTTCCGCATTGTTAAACATGTTACTTCAGTTAAGGGTGTTTGAGATCGCTTGCGTAAGACGAATATATAGGAGAAATATTTGAATATCAATCTCATAAAATTATTTCCTTCTTAAATTATATTACTAATTATTTTGGTTGAATTATACATATATCTATCCCTCGAAGTTGTCAGCCAATTTTTAAGTACCTCATAAATTAGCTATGTGAACACTTTCGTCGTTATAGTTGACATTTACGCTCAATTCTGTTCCTTGGGCTGATTTTTATCCAATTTTGAATCACGTGTTAGTCACGTACCCATTTTAATAGTAAGTGTATAGTTATCTTTTGACTATATAAAATCTCTAGAAAGCTGTACCAATGGACGAAAGAGGCTTCATGTGCTTCATGCTTTCAATTTTGTAACTTTAGTTGTAGTATACATGTATAGTTAGATAGTGTATGTATAAACTAGTTGATCACCTTGCGTGACAACACTTTCTAGATAGGTAACAAACCAGTTAGTGATTTCCGCACCAAAAGGTGTTCTTCTAATTTGGTGGCTGAGATTTCTTTTTCCTGGGAATTGTTGCATTGGTTAAACATGTTTCTTATGTGACCCGAGACTACCCGAAAAATCGGATAACCTTATAATAAGTTTTTATTGTGAATATCTAATAAAATAAAATTTTATTAATATTATTATGTATTATGTGATTTAGGTCGATTAATGACCTAGTTTACGTGTTACGTGATTATGTAAGAGTGTAGAGAAATTTTGGGGAAAAATAATTATTTTCGAAAAAAACGCTAAATCACTATTCATAAAATGTAGAAAGCACTTTTTCGTTTTTTCGAACTACGGCATAGCATTTATTTGGAAAAAGGAGACGGAATCTCCAATAAAAATAATTTTTATTAGAAAAGGTGTAAAATCACTATTCACGCTAAAAACGTGTTTTCGTATTTTCGAATTTTCGAACTTTGACATATTGTTTGTTTGAGAAATAGGGATAGGAAGTGAAATCGAAATTTAGAAAAGAGGTGAATCAGCTCCGAAATATGAGTAATACGTCTCACCTCTTTTTCTGTGAGAACTACCCATCTGAGGAATTCAAAGTGGTGAGAAGCTGTCTATTTCATGGATTGTACCCATATCAAGCGATGATTCATTCCTAGTAGAGAAGTGATCGTTCGTTCATCTAGAGGGTTGCTTAACCTGAAACTTTGTTCAACAGCTTAATGGCCCTCTTTCGGGATGTTGTCATCTGTTATAATGGAACAGTGGGGAATGTCCGCAGTAATCCAATTAACTTATTATTCTAGTATGGGAAACAAATATATAGGAACTACGACCCATATTTTTTTTGCTGCCGATGAACCAGTTGGAGTATTAGCTGCAACTGCTATGTAGAATCCTGCATACAAGGAAGTCCTCGACTCTTCTCCTAGTAGTCATTACTCATGGACGATGATGAATGTATTTGTTTTACATTATAACTTGAAGTTTCCATCTAATTGTGACAAGTTATCTTAAGTAAGTGCACACTTTCTTCTTTCTCCAATTTGTGGTATATATTTCGGAGATACTGTTTTGTGGAGTCAAATTCAAGACTAATTAGGTTTATCGCAGATTCATATTATACTTTCATGATAGAGATTGTGAGAGAAAGTATTTTCCAAGAAAATGTTGATATTTGGTTACAAAACATTCGAAATGAGTCGGTCTTAAAGATGCTGCAGTTGAGTTATTGCACAGTATGTTCTCTTTTTTATTTATTTTAATTAAATCATTGTCATTCTTTTTTTTAATTAAATCGTTGTCATTTGAGTATATAAACATATATATCTTTCAGTATTTTATATAAATATCTTGACGATATTATATTCTGTGAACAAACAGATTGCGACTTGTCATTCACTATAGTTTTAAGACTAGCACGATAAAATTTTTCCCCAATACTCATTGAGAAGTGTAAAAGCTGGTTTTTCCCACCACTCCATGAAATCGGGAAACATCCTTGATTTTAAAGCCTTAGGCCTTTAAGCTATTACTCCCGTTTTTGCAAAATTAACTGCCATAGAGTGAAGAGTTATCAACTGAGACATTTTTTACTCATAATCTTATCTAACTCAAGGTTTGCATGTACTAAATGTGCAGTAGTAATTGTACCCAATGTATCATTGATCAGATAATTATTCAACAAAGAACTTTTTTATTTCCTGCAATATAAGAATAATTAGGAAATGTGAGAGACAAAGGGAGAGTTGCATGAAATTCAACAATTCCCAATAAGTGGTTCAATTAAGTCAACTGTACTTCCTCTTGAATTCTTGAACAAAGTGGTTAAAGCTGGGAGGAGATTAGGATCAGAAGTTGCATATCAGAACTGGGCAGAGAAGAAAAAGCGAGCTGCGGAGCATTAAAGAGATGGCGAATTCCAATAACACGACTTCACTTATTTCTCGATTTGGTGGAGAAAATTATGATTGTTGGAGAGACTGATAAGTTGGTTTTATACCTATTTATCCGGTATCTTTTACTTGAATTAGTTGCTTATATTCATGTTTCTTAGTTACTTTTCATGCATTTTGTGTTTATTTTGTAGATCTTATGTTTGGGAGCGGTGTGAGCGACTATTGGTAAAGAAAAGCAAGGAAAATGCAAAGAAAAGCAATTTCAGACATCATTTGGGCTTTCATGTTTACTTCATGTTCTTGGTTTGGAACTTAGCTTACATTGTAGAGCGTCTTCGTAGCTTTCCGGAATATCTTGAATCATTCTAATCGGAGTTCGGATGCAAGAGTTATGATCTTTGTACCAACGGACGTCAAACTTCGCTGTTTTGGTTAGCCATTTTCATAGAAGTCCCTTCCAGCCCAATTTCAACCTTCATCCATCCAGAATTTCTCAATCATCAAAGAATCAAAGTTGTAGAGCTCGTCGATATCTTCGATTTGATAGGCTGCACGCCCCGTAACTCTTCCCGGATCAAAGGTTATGGCCATTTTACCAGAGTACACTGCAGCAGGAAATCAACCTCGCGGGCGCGCGAATTCCTACGCGGCCGCCCGACTTACAGTAGCAAAAAACGTGATTTTCAGCTTTGCGGCGCGCCAACTTCAGTCAATTCTTTCGCGCGCCGCGACTTCGAGAGTTGACCAAAACCGACTTTTCATTAAACAAAGATTGCAATTGAAGCGTAACGGAGAGGGGATTCAATTAGAGCTTATATATTAGACGTATTTCCATTATGTAAAGGATATACCACCCCTTGAAATTGAAACCATCATTACTTTCTTCTTCCAATATTCGATTAGATTAGATTAGAACCCTAGATTAGCTAAGATTTGGGGATTGAAGCAATTGAAGAACATTGGAAGTTCAGAAGTGAAAGAAGAGAAGAAACTCAGATTTGCTATTCTTAATCCCAAACTCTCTTACTTCTATTTGTATCTTTCAATGTATATTCAATTGTGGATCATGGATTCTAATTCAACTATGAGTTAAATTCTATTTTGGGATTGCAATGGAATCTATTGCCTAGTTTATTTTGACATACTTCATTGTTAGCCTTATATATTGCTATGGGATTGTCTATTAAGATTCATGCTTATTTGCTTAGTTGATTGGCCATCAATTACTGGGATAACCCATATGAACTTGAAAGACGGAGTATGGGTTTAGATTTGTTCTTGATAGCTTGTGTTTGTATGTTCTACATGGTGATGGAATATATGATTTGTGGTTAGGATAGACATATACCGAAGCACCATTTGTAGTCAATTGAGAACTTGGGCTTAAACCCTAATTATTTGTAAATCACATAGACATATAGTGATTTAGGTAATTTGGGTGTTCATGTGTATTCTTTCAACTGGGGATTATATTTGATATGGGTATGGTACATCGAGAGATGACTATATTTCACTTTTGTGTTCTCGACTAGCAATCCAGTGCAAGTAATTTGGCTTAACAGGGAGTGCGTTGATTTAAATTATTCAATAGATGAAATTGTAATCTCAGGTCTTCATTATCTAGTCTCACTCTAGAAATAGTTAGGTTTATTTAATTTAATAGTTTAAATATAAAATATAATATCATTCGTTTAAATAAGACCGAGATGGTTATGAGTTAATGCTTGGTGAATTTTATTAGTTAATTCTCCGTGGGAACGATACTTTACTTACTCTTTATTACTTGTTAACCACGTATACTTGCGTGTTGTGCGTAACTAGAATTTACCCAACAGAGACAATATGATGTTATTTCTCAAGTCAATGGATCTATGGAATATTTTGGATGAAGGATATGAGGATACAGAAAACGAAGATGCTTTTACACAAGCGTAGAGAAATAATTTAAAGGAAAATCAAAAGAAAGACAGCAAGGCGCGTTTCCAAATTTATCAAACAATTGAGATGCCGGTGTATGAAAGAGTTGCTAAAGCTAAAAGTTCAAGGGAAGTCTGGGAGATTATTCAAGTTATATACAAAGGTGTGGAAAAGGTAAAAAAGGTACGCCTCCAAACCTTAATATCAACAGAATTTGAAAAATTAGAAATGAAGGAGAATGAAAGTATTTCAGATTATTTTACAAGAGTTACTTCAGTTGTAAATCAAATGGCATCCAATGGTGAAGTTTTAGATGATGAGAAGTTGAAAATATTCTTCATAGTTTACCATCAAAATTTGATTATGTTGTGGTAGCTATTGAAGAATCAAAAGATCTATCATTTCTTACTATTCAAGATTTGCAAGGGACCTTGAAGGCTCATGAAGTAAGGATAAATCAAAGAAATCCGTCTCCTCTTCCTAATCAAGCTCTTAAATCCCAAGTTTCATTTACGGGAGGCTGTGGTTTTCACTATGGTTGTGGTTCTGGTGGTAATGGCAGCTTCAGAGGTAAAAACTTTCATTTTCAAGGCAGAGGAAGGGTTATGTAAACAAAAATGATTCAAATGAAGGTGGAGAAAATCTGATCAAAAACTTCCAAAGAGGAAGAGGTCGTGGCTGTTTCGAATGTTACCATTGTCATAGAACCGGTCATACATATAAAGAATGTCATTTTAGAATGGAGGGAACACAAAATGAGATTGGATTGATGCATGAAAACAAAACTGATGAAAAAGATGTGCAGGATACTCTGTTGCTGGCATTTCAAGGTGATGATAAGGATGATGTTAGGCATTTAGACAGTGGTGCAATCAAACATATAATCGGAAAAAAGAACTTATTTTTAGACTTGGTTGAATCTAACCATGGACATGTAAAAATTGGAGATGACAGAGCCTAAAAAATTCAACGTGTTGGTGAAGTTATTTTTCAAACAAAATCTGGAAAAGTGGAGAAAATTTCTGAAGTTTATTATGTTCCTAGTCTAAAAAATAATTTGCTTAGCACCGGTCACCTTTTGAAGAAGGGGTTTGATATTCATTTTCATGATAATGCTTGTTTTTTGTCGAAGAGAAATCAGCTGATAGCAACAATTGGAGTAACTTAAAAAATCATTTTCCTATAAAACTTCAGGTTGCTAACATTTCTTGTTTCACTACTATTGATAAAGGAACTTCCAAGTTATGGCATGACAAGTATGATCATTTAAATTATGACAGCCTAAAATTGCTAGCAGCAAAGAAGATGGTTGAAGGACTTCCTTAAATTATTCAAACAAATCAGATTTTTGAAGCATGTCAACTTGGAAAACAACATACAGAACCGTTTCCTCAAAAATCTTCGTGGAGATCAAAAAGGCTGTTGGAATTAGTTCATTCAGATTTATGTGGACTAATGCCGATTACTTCTCATGGAGGTAACAAATATTTTATAATTACCTTTGTTGACGATTTCTCGAAAAAAGTTTGGGTTTATTTTCTCAAAGAAAACTCTGAATCGTTTCAAGCTTTTAAGGAATTCAAAGCTGAAGCTGAAAAATTTTCTGTTTCTCAAATTAAAACAATAAGACTTGACAGAGGTCATGAATATATATCTTCAAATTGAGAAGTATTGCAAAAATGATAGAATTAGGC
Organism: Panax quinquefolius; assembly: GCA_020205615.1. NCBI lineage: Eukaryota > Viridiplantae > Streptophyta > Magnoliopsida > Apiales > Araliaceae > Panax > Panax quinquefolius. The sequence continues at coordinate 2,543,148 of CM035174.1, read as the reverse complement.
ATGAATTGATAGTAAGGCATACACCACAACAAAATGTTGTTAGTGAAAGAAAAAATCGAACCATCATGGAAATGGCAAGATGCATGCTGAAAATGAAAATGCGAGATAAAGAGTTTTGGGTAGAAGCTGTATCCTGTGTAGTTTATTTGATTAACAGGTCTCCTACAAAAAGTCTTAACAATTGCATATTTGACGCCCCCAAAATAGGTATATATCATCCATTCTGAGTCTCCAAATACATGGTACATAATTTAAATACAAACTTAATTATACAACATGAGCTGTGAGGTTTAATACAAATATTGTCTTCTAGACAGTATTCAAACTCAAAATAATTCCTCATTTATTATCACACTATTTCACAGAATAGCGAAGACTACTAATGCAAACATTTGGACCGTCACTCCATTCCCCGACTAGTCCCAACTATATTCTCATTTCCTGAAGAGAACAATGAAAGCAAAGGGTGAGCTCAACTAGCCAAGTAAGAAATATTATGACTAAGATAATGCAGAATAAATTATCGTTGAAACTTCAACAAAGTTAAACCGATAAAATATAATAAATATCAAGTTTAAGCTGCGGTGAACAAGCAATCCATTAAAGAGTCAAATAGAGCATGATATCTACTATCTTCTATGATTTAAAAAGTTTATCATCAATTTTATCGCTGAGACTCAGCTTAATAAATAATCCACATCATCGAATCATCCCTGCACTACGGCCAAAGACATTCATTAATATCACGACCACAAATTATCCATGCACTACGGGGCAAGGATATTCGTGTTTTCATCGATTGTCATGATTATGTCAACCATTGTCCATCAATGCACTACGGGTCAATGAGGACTTCTACCACATCATTTATAACATTACGGTCATAATTATACCAAATAATCCCTAGTCATAATCATACCAAGTCCATCTATGCACTACGACCACAGATGACTTTCATCATAATATAAGCATGAGGATGATGACAATGATATAAGAATTCAATTAAATGAAAGCAAATGATAAATATTAAAGACTTTAACAATTTAATTTATCCAGAATTCAATAATGTCCAGATTGTCAACATGATACTGCTTTGTGGAGTAAAATTCAAGAATAATATTGTATCAAAAATGATTTGGACATCAAAGAAGTCATTTTTTATCATGAATAGTATCCCGGGTGAATAGTACCCAAGTGAATAGTACTTCGTGAATAGTACTTTGAGAATAGTACTCTGTGAATAGTATTTTGTGAATAGTAATTTGTGAATAGTAAAATATAAATAGTACTTTATGAATAGTACCCCGTGAATAGTACTTTGTGAATAGTACCCCGTGAACAGTACTTCGACATGAAAAGCTTAAAATTTAACAAGAATGTTCAAAAATATCATTGTGAAATGATACTGGATGAAACGCAAATTTCAAGGATATTCTACTAATTTCACGGAGTTAGAAGCAATACTTTAACAGAATGAGTGTAGAATTAGGAATACGAAACGAAATAATATTACTCACATACTACAGAGCATAGAAGAAAATATTATTTTTTGCGAATGCTAAAAAAATAATACCCCATACCTTAGAAGAAGACTTGATACTGGAATAGTGAAGTAGCAGAATACACTTCTTCTTTCTCTCTATAATTGTTCTTGTGAGTCTTAGTGAATAGGTGAGAATGAAATAAAAATGAGCTTCTATTTATAGGAAAATATAGTTTCGATAATAATTGCACGTTTTGGGGCTCGAATTATTACAGTGTAGTACCTTCACCTTTTTCTCCATTTTTAATTTAGTCCTACAAGTATTATCAAACTTGCACCACCTCCCCTAATAGTACATGCATGTGAATCAATAGTTCCATTCATGTGAACAAATAGTTATATGCATGTGAACTAATATCAATTAATTTCTCATTTATCCGATTAATTACCTGATTGGTCAATATAACCTCCAGAAGTCAATTAATATCGAAATAAATGTCGATTTTCACTAACACTAATAATCCCAACATAATGGAAATATCAATTTCATCTTTAATTAACACGAACTTATTCATCATTAATATTATAACTCACAATATTTAACAACCAGATCATTCCCAGGAAAGAGGGGGCTTTCCGATAAGGATTTCTCCCTATTGGCGCGCAATTAGGTGACCAAACCTCTCATTGACAGAACTTTTTAGACATCGCCAATATTGCAAATAATAATATGAATAACTTTGTCATCTCAATTATTGATTTAATAATATAAAATATTATGCAAATGATACTGTGACAATAATTGAATCAATAATATGAGAGATATTATGCAACAATTACTGTAGAAATAAGTAAGTATAATTAGGTGACTTCTCACGTAAGCATCAATAATCAATACTGTGTGATACTATGCAACCACGAGTATTACTGTTCTTTTACCACCGGGTATTTCAACAATTTAACAGTAAAACTTTCGCTGTTATTTTTATAAAAAGATAAATATGTCATTTTCTAACTCCGATAATAATTCCGTTTGTGGGGTCCACCAATGATTTTGTCGTCGTACGAATATTCCCGACCAATCGAATATTTTATAACCACTTGCTTACTTTTCAAAATTTGTAGATATTACCCACAACTATAACATTATATCAAATCCACACCATAATATTCAAAAATATATTTCGAGAAAAATTAATCTTTATTCATAAAAGTTGGGGTCTTACAGCACACCTCATGAAGCATGGTTTGGATTGAAGCCAAAAGTTACTCACCTAAGGACTTTTGGATGTGTTGCGTATGCAGACATTCCGGATGCATTGAGGAACAAATTGGATGATAAAGCAGAAAAATGTATTTTTATCGGCTACAGTGAAAGGAACAAAGCTTACAAGTTTTACAATTCAGTGACACAGAAGATAGTGATTAGTCGAGATGTTCGATTTGATGAAAATTCTTCATTTAATTCAGGAATTAATTTTCCTGAAAATTGGCCAAGTTTTTGTGATACTAATGATGATTCTCAAGATAAAAGTGAGCCTATTTCTCCAAGATACTCTTCTCGTGGAAACTTCACCGAATCCCCTCAAATAACTCCTCAAAGAAGAACAAAGAGCTTAAGAGAAATTTATGAGTCAACCGAGCAAATTGATCCGGATGATACTGTATTTTTTGCTTTCTTTGCGGGAGAAGATCCAATTTCTTATGATGAAGCATCAAAAGAAGAAAAGTGGAAACAAGCCATGAAAGAAGAAATGAAAGCCATTGAGAAGAATGAAACGTGGGAGCTTACAAATCTGCTTCCGAACAAGATTTCTATTGGCGTAAAGTGGGTATATAAAAAAAATTGAATTCAGATGGCTCCATCAACAAAAACAAGGCGAGACTAGTAGCAAAGGGGTATAAGTAAAAGGAAGGAGAAGACTTCACTGAGGTATTCGCTCTAGTTTCTAGACTTGACACTGTTCGTTTGCTTATCTCGCTTGCAGCTCAAAATAATTGGAGTATATTTCAAATTGATGTGAAATTTGCATTTTTGAATGGTTTTTTGGAAGAAGAAGTTTATGTTGAGCAACCACATGGTTTTGTGAAGAAGGGAGAAGAAAATAAAGTTTACAAATTGAAGAAGGCGCTTTATGGGATCAAACAATCACCGAGGGCTTGGTATAACCGAATTAATTCATATTTTGAACAAAATGGTTTTTGGAAATGCCCATACGAGCCCACTCTCTACATCAAAGGAACATCACAAGAAAGATTCATGGTTATAAGTTTTATGTTGATGATCTCATTTTTACAGGAAATAATTTGAAAGTGTTGAAAGATTTTAAAGCCTTCATGATGAAAGAATTTGAAATGACAGACTTGGGAAAGTTACATCATTTTCTTGGCATTGAAGTTCATCAAACCAAGAAAGGAATTTTCATTTCACAAGAAAGTTATTCAAAAGAATTTTTTAAAAAATTCAGAATGGAGAATGCAAATCCTGTATCAAATCCATGCATCATAGGGTTAAAATTAAGTAGAGAATGTGAAGGCAAGCTTGTGAATTCCACTGTGTTTCAAAGTTTGGTGGGAAATTTGATGTACTTGACTGCAACAAGACCAAATATCATATTTGCAGTAAGTTTAGCAAATAGGTTCATGGAGAAACCATACTCTAATCATTGGAAGTCTGCAAAAAGAATTCTGCGATATGTCAAAGGAACCATTTATTGTGGTATTTTTTATCAAGCTAGTATTCCGATTAATCTTGTTGGATATACTGACAGTGACTTAGGAGGAAGTGTTGATGATAGTAAAAGCACTTCAGGCTATGTTTTTAGACTTGGAAGTGACCCAATTTCATGGTGTTTAAAGAAACAATCTGTTGTTGCTCTTTCTATAACAGAATCTGAATATATCGCTGCTTTTTTAACAGGATGTCAAATTGTTTGACTCCAAGGAATTTTGGAATGTCTGAAGCATATGCAGATCTATCCAACAACACTATTTTGTGACAATAGTTCAACCATTTTAGTAACAAATGATCCAGTACTTCATGGAAGATCGAAACATATTCTTATTCGATTTCATTTCTTAAGAGAATAGGTAAAAGAAGGCATTATTCAAGTGGAGTATTGTAGGGCGAAAGATCAGTTAGCAGATATTTTCACAAAACCTTTAAGCGAGAAAAAGTCTTCAAGAGAAATGTTGCAAGTTTTGGAATAAAAAAGTAAATTTAGTTTACAGGAGGCATTCTTTGGGAAGCTAAACCAAATTCTTGGTTGTCTACATTCATAGATTAATTTGGTTTTTGAATATCTCTAAACAAGTGTTGAAACATTTAATATTTTGTCTTTGGGTATATCAATGGTCATTAGAAATCTCTAGAGTTTTATTCTTCTAAGCTAAGAATTCTAGAATGCTCTTATAATCCTATAAATACCAATGGTTGTAATAACTTTTATGTTCAAGAGAGAAATAATAAGAACAAATGTTTAGTTTATATAAATCACTTTTCTCCTTCTTGACACTACACTATATATATATATATATATATATATATATATATATATATATATAAGTCCTTAATTATGATACAAACAAGATTAGGAAAATTTTAAGCTGCGGTGGAGGATTCAATCCCATATCATTGTTATACAAAGATCGGATAATACCATCTTAGCTCAAAGAATTAAAGATGACAAAAAAGTCATCAATTTCTTACATTATTTGACCTATTCATTTGATTACATATTTTTTCTTTCTTCTTCTACAGTTTCATGTTTTGTTGAATATTAACGTGCCTTTAGTACATTAGTAAATTATGGCTAAACAAGCATTTACATTTCTTGACTATAGTATAATGTTGGCTATTATTACATATCGATTCTTTGATTAATATCTGCGAGTCAAAATCATTGAGTAAATCATATATGACTAAGTGTACATTTATAATTTCTATACAATTTTGATGATTTAACTTATAATTTCCCATAATCCAATTGTTAAGTCATGTAAAATTTAGTATTTTAACATAACTTAAAAGTTAAAAGATTCGTGGTGTGAGCTAATCAAAACAAATGGTATCTAAATCTCCAAATTGTCAGCACTGACACTGCAATAGCTATGTTATCATGAGATTATGTGTCTTACACTTCTAATAAAAAGAAAGAAAGAGAATATGCAATAGCCATGTTGCAAGTTGGGCTTTTGCTTATTTCATTTAATTTATATTATCATCAGATTATGTGTCTCATACTTGTAGTAATAGGAAATCTTTTCTTTCCTTCTCTTTTGGTGCCCTTCACAGCAATAGGCTTTTGATTTATGAGTTTCTAGTTAGTGTTAGTACACTTACAAATACGGAGTATTATGAAAATATGATTATAGATTATGAAATCATATATTTGTTTCTGAACCACTGCTATTAATTATTCTAAAAAAAATCATTAAAACTATGATATTTGGCACATGGAAGTTTGGAACTTCTAGGATATTGAGGACCAATAGAAATTTGAATAATGTTCATTTATTGGTAGCAGACTTTGATTAATGTAATCATTCATGCTTGTTCTGATCTGGGTTGGTTAGTATTAACATATCTTAGATATTTTTCTGTTTAATATTGTTTTAGGATGCCGATCCGTTTTCGACTGCAATTTCTTGACAGCCTCTTCGGACACTATGTTCTCACAACTGCCACCATCAATGATTAACTTGCAGACTTTATTTTTTATGGTGCAAGTTGTTTGAAAGATATTGGTTCTCAACCAATCCTCTTCGGAATCACCTTTATGAGTTGGTAGACTCTTGCGAACGATCAGGGTCTCCTGACTATCTTCATACGATATATTCTCCTCTTCGTTGCCATCATCATATTTGTGATACTCAGGTTCTTCATAAGGTTCTCCTTCATCTTCACATTCGTCATAAGTTTTTTCTTCATCTTCATATACATCGTACATTTCTTCTTCATCTGCATATTCATCATAAATTTCTTCTTCATCCGCATATTCATCATATACAAGTTCTCCATACTCATTTACTTCTTCCTCAACCAACTGTTCTTCATCAAAATCGGAATTAAAATTATAAAATTCCTCATCACGATCAAGGTGTCCACGAACGAGAATAATACCCTTCCTCGTCATAATCAAGGTGTGGGACTTCCTCATCCAGAAACTGTCCACAATAGTGATCAAGGTGCAGGACTTCATCCTTCAGAATCTGTCCACGTCAACCCCGAGTCAGTGCCTTAAGACGCCTTTGGTTAACTCAGAATCGCTTGTCTCATGTAATTCTTCAATCATCGCGTCTTAAATGTTACGATCCTGGTTTGGGACTTTCTCAGCCGAAATTTGCCCTCTATAACCACGACCCCGACTATAAGCCATTAAAACCGATGAGTCAAATCCCAGATCAAAGATGTTTGAACTTTGATACCAATTGACGCCGGGCGAGATAACGATTATCCTGCGAGCTGGTAAACAATTGAATTCACAAATAAAGGAACAATAGATTCACCAGAAAACATAGTGAAATCTCTCTGATGTGTATAATATGTTTTATTAAAAATTCAAGTCCCCTAATTCAACCCACAAGTCGGGTTTATATATAGCTAGCAAAACTTTCTCTCCAAGTCACTCTTAGAATCTTCTTAGAGATATGAAAATAAAATCCTCCTAGAGATACAGAAAGATATCCTAACTAACTTCCTAAAAATACTGAAATAAAATCTTAACAAATAACAACTTGCTAAATATAAAATAATATTAATTAAAGAACTAATTAATAATAATAATAATAAAGTCCATCGACTTCCGAAGTTATGACGCCTCTTCAGAAGAAGTTAGCGATACCCAAAGTCATGACGTTATCCGAAGATGAAGTCATGACGCTATCCGAAGATGAACTCCGACCCCGAAGACACGAACCGAATGCCTGACCCTGAAGTCAACCGATACCGTTGCGCTGATCCCTTAGCTTTTGGTCCTTCAACATCATCATCGTACTATCCGACCATTCAGAATCTTCGACCAGAAATCATCCTTCATCACTTCTCTATATTCCCTATATTAAAAGAAGTTTTAAATCTATTGGATGAGAATGTCTCATTGATCGAACCTTTTGAGCCACTTGTGTACATTGACTTGGTCAAGCAGTTTTACATGAATATGTTTGTGGGAATAAATGAAACTAGGGAAATATTCTTTACAACTCTAATTAAGTTAAGTTTTTATTTCTTGATCAATAGAATGTATGCAAGGATTTGTCTTTAAATACCAAAATGCCCATTCTTTCTTTTCGTTTTGTCTGGCATTGAATTAGGCTCCTTATATACATATCATGTACTCTGCCTTTACATATGTTATTCATCCTTGAGTTAATTGGACCTGATCTTGACTATATGTAACTAAATTTGTGTTAATTGTGACTCTGCCATCCCCGAGTGCTTTTCCATGAGTGGCATCTTCAATAGTTGATGCCCAACAACATGTGTTTTCTTTTATGGGCGTGTTCAAGAGTATGCAAACAATAGTGTTGGGTCATGATATTTCCCCTCTTTGGGCCGAGTAAGTTGGGCTTACTTATTAAATTAATCCATTGGGCCTTCATTATTGAACCTTGAAAGTCACTGGGCCTAGTCACCATATTACTTCTATTTTAACCTATAAGACCGGGTCGGTTCATTGGACTAACCCATTGGATCATTTAATATCTATTACTTTGACTTGTAATGATGAAAAAGCATGACAGTTGACTAAGACACCTGCCATGCATTAATGTGGATGTGATTATAGCCGGCCGGCGGCATAAACAGTGACTAAAGGTAGTGAGTAGACTACGTGCAGTCGGCAGATCCCATCAGATCACGGGGGCTGTGTCAGAGGTAGTGGGTGGCATGGTAAACCGGGTAAAGAGAGTACAACCTATCAACTAAGTCTTCACATACAGGTACGTTCTCATTCATATTCACACATACACACAACGGAGAATTATTATCTCTCTCAATACACTAGACATTAGATCCTCCATTGTTAACCTTGTGAACACTTATACTTACTCTCACGCCTGAGCTATCCTCCGGCGGTCCGGCCGTCAAGCTTGTGGTGTTTATCGTGTTTACTGTGCAGGATCAGGGCGTCTTACGTGATTGGGACGTTGGAGAAGATCTCGGCGTTAGCATTGGCGCTAGAAGGAAGGCTGAGTTCTAGTGTCCTAAGTATTTTTCAATCACAGACTGTGTTTGTTCTACGTCAGTATTCATGGTGAAGAGTATAACACCTACACCCGAAGGGCAGCCGATGGCTGTTAGTGAATCAGCACCACGAGTGTCTACCAAAGATCGTTTGGGGCCTACAATAAGTGTTCACGCCAGCACAACGTCCAAACGTTCACCTGAAGATTCTTGGCCGAAGGCGGTGGGCAAAGCTAAGCGTAAGCTAGTTTTCACGACAGAGAAGGAGTCTGGCCATGGTCGCAAACGAGTAGAAGGAACCTCGCCTAGAACTCGATACCAAGATGACCAAGACGCAAAGGCCTCCCGATTGGCTAAGATGGCAGATGAAGCAGATAGAGCTATGGAAGTACTTATGAAGCAGCGACAGGATATAGCTAAGCAGATGGCTCGAATGACAGAGTTAAGGGACGAAGAGTTCAGTTATGTTCAGTCCGAAGAGCGAGGGCATCGGAGTGGGAAGGAACCTACTCATTCAGGACGAGAGTCTCGGGGCTAAACCCGAGAAAGAAGAAGATCCCGAAGCCCTACTCCTCAAAGATCGAAGAGGGCACATCACCCTGTCGATTCTAAGGAACAGGGTCGAAGCGAACGAAGAGGTCGATCTAGAGATCACACTCCTGAGAATACAAAGAAAGCACTTGTTGTTGCACATTCTCACCATAGCGCCCGAGTTTAGAGATGAAGTATATCTAGAGGTCATACTCCCGAGAGTCTACTGAGGGTACACCACCCTGTGGATGCTCGTCATCGGAAAAGTCCCTCTAAAGTTGGAGGTTCTATTGTAAGAAACTGGTCCACTCAGAAGAGGAAGGAGTCACCGGAAAAAGAAGCATCATCTCAACCAAAAGGTGTGGAGTATCTGGTTAAAGAATTAAAGGAATTTCGGAAGCAGCTTGCCGAAGTGCAGAAAACAAAAGATACTTCGGGAAAGAAGGCATCCCCTTTTTCCACGGAGATTCTAAAAGAGAAGGCTAACCCCACCAAGAAGTTGCCCTACATTGAAAGTTATGATGGATCAGGGGATCCCTACGACCACAGTTAGGCGTTCGACCAACTGATGGATTATTATGACTTTAGCAATACGGCTAAGTCTCATACTTTTGTCACGACGCTCAGAAAGGATGCCCGGAAGTGGATGGGGACTTTGCCCTCGTATTCAATTTCATTTTGGGCAGACATGTGCAGTAAATTTCATGCTCGCTTCGGGAGCAACAAAAGAAGGGGAAAACCAACTGGTTCGTTGGCTCAGGTTCGACAGTATTCGAATGAGTCTTTGGGCCAATATGTGAAGCAGTTTTGTGAAGCAGTCGGCCAAGTGATAGACCTGAACGATCTAAAAGCTGTTGGACTGTTTCAGAATGGGTTAGATTTGGTTAAATCAGAGAAGTTGGTGAAGAAGTTAATGTTTCACCACCCGAAGAGTCTCGCTGAAGCCTTCGACAAAGCTGAAGGCTATATCGTAAGTGGAGGAAGCCATGAAACGACCTCAAACGCGTCCTTCTTGACTGAAGCAAGGAGATAGATCGGACAAAACCGATGGGGACCGAGAAGAAGAATGAAGGGAATAAAGACCGCTATGAAGGCGGGTCAAGAGATCTGAAAATTGGAGATGAGGGTGGAGGGCGTTAAATCCGCTCCGATTGAGAGAGTGAATAGGATGTACACAGCACTCAACACAGACATGGCTGTTATCTTGGACCAGATTAAGAATCAACCTATCTTTGAGCCACCTCGAGATAACATTAAGCCTGGAAAAGGGAATTCTCGTAAGTATTATGATTACCATCAAGCTTCGGGTCACGATACGAACGACTGTGCTAGTTTGAAAGATTTCATTGAGACAAAGGTACAAGGTGGGGCTTTAGTCCAGTATGTGGCTGCTAGAACTAATCAACAGCAGGACGGAGGACCTGTTCCGGTAGCTCAACCAATTCAGCAAGCATTGCCAGCCCCGGAACAACCTGCAAGGCATGTGATAGATGTCATCACTGGGGGTACTTCTGGCAAACTTGTTGGAAAGAAGCACCGAATCCAACAAGCGCCGAAGTCACTTGGATTCGGTCATGTCAGTGGCGGGTACCCTCCCGAAGACTAATAGACTTTATCCGAGTACGGTAATCTCCTTTACTGATGAGGATTACCCTTCGAAAACCATCGAATCGCATGAGGGATCATTGGTGCTGACTGCGCAGGTGGGTTCGGTGGATATAAAGCGAATGATGGTAGATAATGGGTCTTCTGTAGATATTCTGTATGCACACGCTTATCAGAGGATGCACCTAGATGGGCGGAAGATGGAGATAGGGCAGGAGGCTCCTTTGTACGGTTTTAGTAATGATCCGGTCGAGGTGGCTGGAACCATTGAACTACCAGTCATCTTCAGAACGGCCCCTCAACAGGTAGAAATTATTTGCAAATTTTATGTTGTGCATGTAGATTCTGCTTATAATGCTATTTTTGGGAGGCCTACTTTAATTGCTTTACAAGATGTGACCTCAATAACTCATTTCAAAATCAAATTTCCTACGGCTCATGGGGTTGGTAAGGTGAAAAGAGATTTGGATCTGGCCAGAAGTTGTTATAGAAATGCTGTGATCACTTCGGGAGTGGGGATATCGAAGAAAAAGCAGACTATGGCGATAGAAATCGAACCCTTCACTGAGAGTAGTTCTGAACCAGTGGTCATGCCAGCTAAAGAAACAGAGGAGATAGAGCTCATCCCGGGCAAGGTGAACAAGATAGTGAAAATAGGTTCGGGTCTGCCGGAACCTCTCCAGACGAACCTCATGGAGCTCTTGAGATGCTATGTTGACATCTTCGCATGGGAACCTCAGGATATGCCGGGAGTAAGAAGGGATATTACTAAGCATCGGTTGGAAGTGGACCCGTCAAAGAAACCAGTTCGACAGAAGAGGAGGATCTTTGCACCTGAACGTCAGCGAATCATTGATGAAGAGATTGCAAAACTGTTGGCAGCTGACTTCATCTTTGAGATCGACTACCCGCAGTGGATGACAAATGTGGTGCAGGTCCAGAAGCAGAACGGTAAATGGCGGGTCTGCATCGACTATACCGATCTGAACAAAGCTTGTCCAAAGGATTTCTACCCACTGCCCCACATCGATCAGCTCATTGATGCCACTTCGGGGTACGCTTTGTTGAGCTTCATGGATGCATTCTCTGGATATCATCAGATTTCCATGTGTAAAGAGGATATACCGAAGACGGCGTTTATTACGCATCGTTCGGTATATGCCTATAAGAAAATGACTTTCGGCCTCATCAATGCCAGGGCCACATACCAGAGGATGATGAACTAAGTCTTCAGAAACCAGTTGGGCAAGAATGTGGAGGTGTACGTGGATGACATGATTGTCAAAAGCATGTTGGTGCATAAACATCTGGATGATTTAGAAGAATGCTTTCAGACAATTCGTCATCACAACTTGAGATTGAACCCTACTAAGTGCACCTTCGGTCTAGGGGCTGGCAAATTTTTGGGTTATCTTGTCAGTCAAAGAGGAATTGAAGCCAATCCAGAGAAGATTCAAGCGATCCTGAACATGAAGACTCCTCAGTCATTTAAAGATGTTCAACGTCATTTGGAAGGATTGCGACTTTAAGGAGGTTCATGTCCAAGTCGGCGAGAAAGATGTTTGCCATTTTTGATCGTTGAAAGGGTAGAAGAATGCAAAGACGTTCCAATGGACTTGGTGTGTGTGAGGGCGCCTTTCAGAGCATCAAGTCCTACTTATCTTCGGCGCCTTTGTTGGTGAAGCCCGCTCCTGCTGAGCCTCTATATTTGTACTTAGCAGCTAGTTCGTTGGCGGTAGGAGCAGTTTTGGTGCGTGAAGTTGGGGTAAGCAAAGACCCCAGTTTATTATGTAAGCCATGTCCTTCGGGATGCTTTGAAACAAGGTACCCAAACATTGAAAAGTTTGCTTTTGCTTTAATAACTGCTAGTCGAAAGCTTAGGCAATACTTCTAGGGTAGATTGGTAATAGTATACACAGATCAGCCTTTGAAGAAGATTATGGGCAAACCTGAGGTATCGGGAGATTAGGCTGCATGGACGATGGAGTTGTCCCAATTTTTATTGAATATCATCCCGAACCGCCATCAAAGGGCAAGCCTTGGCTGATTTTGTAGTTGAATGCTCGTTTTCGTCGAAAGTTGTGGCGGTGTCAAGGATCCGACAGAGCGATTCGCGATTCTCCGGTGACGAGTTCGTGGGATATTTGTATGCAGATGGGTCTTCTACTACGGACGTCAGTGGAGCAGGGATTATTCTGACGAGTCCGGAGGGATTCAAGGTGCGACAGGCCATCAGATTTCAGTTCAAAGCGACGAATAACGAAGTTGAGTATGAGGTGGTACTCGCAGGGTTACAACTAGCGAAGAGTCTTGAAGTGCAGAGAATAGTCATCTTCAGTGATTCTCAGTTAGTCGTTAAGCAATTCTTTAGGGAATACGAAGCTCGAGGCCCAAGAATGATCAAGTATTTGGCAGAATTAAAAGAACGACTTCAGTATTTCCAATCCTACGAGTTTCAGGGGTCGAGCGTAATAACAATTCCATTGCTGATGCAATCTCCAATTAGCCACTACGGATGTTAACGTCTTTGAGGGGTCGGTTTACTTAGAAATTTTACAACATCCTAGTGTTCATCATGAATCGGTAATGTGCGTTGACCGAACCAACTGCTGGTTGACCCCATATCTGGAGTATCTGGCAGATGGCGTTTTACCATCGATAGGATGCTAGCCAAGAAAATCAAGTACAAGAGTGCTAATTTTGTTCTGATTGATGGGGATCTGTTCCGAAGGGCTTTCTCGTCTCCACTATTGAAATGTTTGACTCCATCTGAAGCTGAATACGCTCTTCGAGAGGTACATGAAGGCATCTGTGGCGACCGTATAGTCATGCTAAGTCATTAGCCTACAAAAAAGTACTTCGTCACGGATACTCTTGGCCTACCATCTTCAAGGCGGCCCGAATCGTCGAGAAGTGCGAGAAGTGTCAACTCAACGGTCGATACCACATCGACCACCGGAAGAGCTATACTCGATCTTATCTCCTATACCCTTCATGCAGGGGGTTGATATCTTTGGGTCCGATTCTTGAAAGCAAAAGGTCAAGTCGGTTTTGTTATAGTTGCCATCGACTATATGACCAAATGGGTAGAAGCAAAGCCACTTAGGTTAATAACGAACAGAATGCTTGAAATTTTTGAAAGAATCGGTAGTATTTCGTTTGAATTCCTAAGGTGGTAATATCGGACAAATGGACGTCGGTTTGTGGGATCGAAATTTGAAACATTTTGAAAGAATCGGGGATCCAAAGACAAAAGACTTCAGTAGCTCATCCTCAGTCAAACGGACAAGTTGAAGTGACCAACAGAACGCTGCTGAATGGGATCAAGCGCAGATTGGACGAAACTAAGGGCAGATGGCCAGAAGAGCTACTTAGCGTGTTATGGACTTATCGAACTACTCCGAGGACTACAACGGGGGATTCACCTTTTAGACTGGCCAATGGTACTGATGCCTTAGTCCCAGTTGAAATTTGATCTCCAAGTCTTCGAGTTAGTCAATTCAAAGAGATCTATAATGAAGAAGGTCTGAAGGCCAATCTTGATTTGCTTGAAGAAGTCAGAGAAACAGCCTTAATCAAATTGGCAGCCTATCAGCGAAGAGTGGCCAAGCATTATAATAAGGGGGTAAAGTTTCGCAGATTCGAAGTAGGGGATTTTGTCCTCAGAGAAGTCGAAGCATCTACACCTCAGAATCTGGGAAAGTTGGTGCCAAACTGGTAAGGACCGTATGAAGTCACTGAAGTGCCGAAGCCGGGGACTTATCAATTGAAGGCATTAGACGGGTCAGCAATTAAAAATACTTGGCACGCTGGCAGGATTAGGAAGTACTTTCGATAAAAAAGCGATGTCGATTACATCGAAGTCTCAGTAAATATTCACGTCATCATCAATAAAAGTTCCTTTTTTTTCCCTCAAACAAATCTTGTCTTCGTTGCTGATCCGTTCAGTGGTGTAAGGAGGTTCGGGGGGACTCGCTGACCATTCGATGGTAGCCTTAATGGTAGGTGGACCTTATGGGTTTGTCAGGCCCTTCGTGGTAGGCAAACGCCATCCTTAAGACGTTGTCAGGCCCTGCGTGGTAGGCAATTGTCGACATAAAGACCTTATCAGGCCCTTTGTGGTAGGCAAGCGTTGTCCTTCAGACTTTGTCAAGCCCTTCGTGGTAGGCAAGTGTCATCCTTAAGACGTTGTCAAGCCCTGCGTGGTAGGCAATTGTCGATATTTAGACCTTGTCAGGCCCTTCGTGGTAGGCAAGTGTCATCCTTAAGACGTTGTTAGGCCCTACATGGTAGGCAATTATCGACATTTAGACCTTGTCAGGCCCTTCATGGTAGGCAAGCGTTGTCCTTCAGACCTTGTCAAGCCCTTCGTGGTAGGCAAGTGTCATCCTTAAGACGTTGTCAAGCCCTGCATGGTAGGCAATTGTTGACATTTAGACCTTGTCAGGCCCTTCGTGGTAGGCAAGTGTCATCCTTAAGACGTTGTCAGGCCCTGCGTGGTAGGCAATTGTCGACATTTAGACCTTGTCAGGCCCTTCGTGGTAGGCAAGCGTTGTCCTTCAGACCTTGTCAGGCCCTTCGTGGTAGACAACTGTCGTTCTTTAGACTTCGTCAGGCCCTTCGTGGTAGGCAAATGTCATCTTTTGGTTTTGTTAGGCCTTTTGGGGTAAACAAATTCCCAATGAAGCGAGATCATCTCACACTTGATAACTAAATAAGTATCTCTTTACTTTATTACCTAAATTTTTTCTAAGTGTCAAGTTTGGAATGCCTCATTCTTTAACTTCATCTTATCTGTTATATGACATGCTTAGTTGTTAATTAACAGTTCGAGTTGAGTCCATGAAAGAGTTTGTACATTTTTCCAGTTGAATTAATATTGAAGTATCGGCAGAAAGTAAATGCACCGAAGTCATAAGGGATGAGACCACCTTTCATTAATATTTAATTTGATTACAAAATTAGAAAATTTTTACACAAATCCTATAAATTAAAGAAAGTAAAATAAACAGAAATTTTTATAAATATTCTTAAATAAAACTCAGGGAAAACAAGAGCATTCATTTCAGGCATCATCCTCGCCATCTAAAGAGTCGAGCAAGGATGGATCCACGTTGGCTGTAATCAACTTCTCCTTGCCAAGACTCCGGCAGAGCTCATAGCTTTCAGAATATATCTTCATGATCTCTCCGTTAATTTCATCCGAGTTCCGATACTCTTCACAGATCTGCTTGCGAAGGTCATCGGTTAGAGGAGGCCCAAGGTCCCGAAGGGCCTTGAGTTCTCGGATTTCTTCTTCAAGCTTTTGGCGCTTATTCAGATGACGAGTTTCTGCTAGCTCTAGCTTATGGATCGTTTTAGTCAAGATCTTAGCATCAGCCTTTAGCTCTTTGATCTTCTCCATCCTTATTTTGCTCCTCTGAACCAAGTCAACATTCATCTTGACGATCTCCTCATACTGTGCTTTAGTTGACTTCAGTTCTTCATTGGAGGTCTTCGCATCTCCTTTGGCTTGAGCCAACTCTTTCCGAAGACCCTCATTCGTGTGCAGAACGCTCTCACGTTGAGTGCTCTCCCGAGCCAGAGAAGACTTCAGGATGGCATTCTCCTTCCTCATTGCCTCTTCTTCAGATTCAGCTTCGATAGACCTTGGACGCAGACGTCCGAACACAGCATTCGCCTACGCATGTCCAGTATTATTTGATCAGTTTCAAATGTATAAGTATGAAGATAAACACGGAAATAAATGAGAGAACCATTTACCTTCGCCAGGTAGCTCATGCCTTCGCTAAGCAAATCCCCGTTCGAACTGTTCCCGAATCGATGGTCATTGGTTTCACGGACGTAGGCGTCGAACAGTTGAAAGGGAAAGTTAGCATTAAATCGAGGCCACATGGTTGGAGAGGCCATAACGTCATGCTGAAATTCAGAAGTTGACTGTCTTGGAGGAGAAGGCATGGATTGATTGCGAACTGGCGAGGGATCCACATGTATATTTTCTAGAGAGGGAGATCGAACAGGATTAGGTTCGTGGACTGGTGAGGGAGCCGAGGATGAACCTGGATGACTATCTGATGGATGTTTCCTTTTGCGAGATAAGATGGGGACAGATCCGACCAGTTCATCATCAGGCACTTGAATTTCAGTTGGGACTGTTGGGGGAACGTCAGCTGAAGACGATGGAACTCAGAGCTCATCGGCAGTCAAAGGAGTAATCTTTGTCCTTATCTTCTTAGCACGGAGGACCTTCGCCCGATCATGGAGAGGTATGTCAAGTAGGATTCTTTTAATTGGGGCAGATTCGGAAGGTGCAGAGCTAGGGTTGGATGAAGGGGTTGCTTGAGGAATCGTTTCAGGAATTGTTTCCGGGTCACTTTCAGGATTTGTTTCCGGCTGGGTGGATTTGGATTTCTTGGCGGCTCTTTTCCTTCGGCGAGGTCTGAGGGATTCTTCGGGAACGATGGGTTCATCAGTTTGGGGTTCATCATTCTGAGGAGGAATAGGGAGTGGATCGGTAATGGGGGGATCAGTTCGGGAAGATTCTTCAGTCGGAGGCTCTTCACTTGCATCCGTAATCTTCCCTGCCAAAAAGTCTTCCAATTCTTTTACTTCCGAAGAAGTTGGTTTGATCAGAGACACTGCAGATAACCATATATCAGAACCCATGTCACTTAAATATCTCAAAAAATTATGTTACAAAGTTGTTCGAAACTTACATTTATGGTCATATAGCCAGGCTTACTTAGTCAGAAGTGCAAAACTCCATTCCTTTGGAGGAATCTTCTTCAAAAAATCTGCCATCTCCTTCACACGCTCTTCGAGGATATCTCCAAAGTCAACAGAGACCCGGTCAGAGATAGTTCAATCTGGAAGAGAAGAGATTTCGGGTCCTGTAACGAAAAACCATTTTTCGTGCCAACCCTTGTTGCTTGAAGGGGTATCCATCAAGGATCTCTTCTCAAATCTGGTGTTGGGTCGAGGAGATTGTTTGCTCAACATTTTGAAACCTCGTTCTTGGGACCTACCGGCTGAGAAGAGGGTGAAGAAGATGTCGACAGAGGGAGGAATCCCTAATTCGTGACAAAAGGCAATGAATGCCAGGATGTGGATATAGGAATTAGGCACCAACTGGACAAAACCCACTCCTATGAACCCTAGGAGGGTAACGACGAAGGCATGGAGGGGGTAGACGAATCCCCTTTTCAAGGAAAGTAACTAGCATAGTGACACAACCATCCTGGTCATTTGATACATGCGCTTCTTCAGAGCGGGGAGCCCTTATAAGCGTACATATCCTAAATCGATAATGAGTCCGGAGGATATGTATCTCGATTCCGTAATGTGATGGAGGGATATTGGCATGAGGAAACTGTTCCCCATCCTCAAGAAGTCGGAAGGAGGCATAGAAGGAATCGGTGGATTCTTCCCGTAGTTCTTTGTGGATTGGGATTGGAACTCGAACCCTCTTGGTTAGGGTTTGGATTTGGGGAAGCAGTACACCGGAGTCACGCCAAGGGGAGAATTTCGCTGAGTTCACAACCACCATTGTTGAGATTTCAGAAAAAGCGAGAGAAGGAAGTTACGGGAAGGAGAGAAGAAAGCTCAAAGGTTCAAAGTTCAAATTGGCAGGTAAAATCGTCAAAAATGGTAAAGTTTATCTTTTATACTGACGGTTACACGGTATACGAGGCCGGCACATTAAATGTTAATAATGATGAGAATTCGAATGGGAAGCGTCTGGATCAATCCTTAAATATTTTATTAGATTGGGCCTCTCGGTTGGATTTTCGGTTTTCAGACCATCTTGTTCAATTTCAAACCTTTATTGACTGGGCCATTTTACTCTGGACATTCAGCCATCCCCTATCTCAACTTGTGGACCAAATTGGGTATGTCTCAATTACTTCCTGTTATGGGCCTTTAATAAATTCTAATATCATGGACTATTTATAGTTTTCTATTAAACATTCTGTTCAACAAAAAACTAGGGGGCAATGTTGGATCATGATATTTCCCCTCTTTGGGCCGAGTAAGTTGGGCTTACTTACTAAATTAATCCATTGGGCCTTCATTATTGAACCTTGAAAGTCACTGGGCCTAGTCACCATATTACTTCTATTTTAACCTATAAGATCGGGTCGGTTCATTGGACTAACCCATTGGATCATTTAATATCTATTACTTTGACTTGTAATGATGAAAAAGCATGACAGTTGACTAAGACACCTGCCATGCATTAATGTGGATGGGATTATAGCCGGCCGGCGGCATAAACAGTGACTAAAGGTAGTGAGTAGACTACAGGCAGTCGACAGAACCCATCAGATCACGGGGGCTGTGTCAGAGGTAGTGGGTGGCACGGTAAACCGGGTAAAGAGAGTATAACCTATCAACTAAGTCTTCACAAACAGGTACGTTATCATACACGTTCTCATTCATATTCACACATACACACAACGGAGAATTATTATCTCTCTCAATACACTAGACATTAGATCCTCCATTGTTAACCTTGTGAACACGTATACTTACTCTCACGCCTGAGCTATCCCCCGGCGGTCCGGCCGTTAAGCTTGTTGAGTTTATCGTGTTTATTGTGCAGGATCAGGGCGTCTTACGGGATTGGGACGTTGGAGAAGATCTTGGCGTTAACAAATAGTATGCAATTTTTCTTAGCTCATTCTTAATTAATGCCAAACATTTTCATAAATGAAATCTCAGAATTTAGTCAAATCACGGATGACACATATTTGATGTTCGACAATGTGAATGTTACTGTTGGTTAGAAAGAAGAAAGGATGATGATGACTGGATTGCGTGATGTGGTTGACATATTCTGTGTGAATTGTAGCTCGATTGTGGGGCGGAACTATGTAAGATTCTTTTTCATCAACTCAATGGCTTGATTTTTCTTTAAAAAATTGCACACCAAGTAGTTATGTGGTAAAAATTATTTTTTGGCGAGAGTCCGTGTAAATGAGAAGAGCCAAAAATGCTAAGAAGGAAATTTATTCTTGAGAGGTATCCAAATTTCTATAATTTTTCGATTCTTTCCAAGTGTTTGAAGCAATTTAAATTGTGGTTCCTTTTTAAGCGAGTTCAAGGTATTCGGTCTTAATGGAAGCAGACTACTCAGGGATTTAGGAAGGTCACCCAGCTGGAAGTGATGTTGATGAATGATGATGCTTGATTAGTGTCTTCGATTTTAGGTTCGACAAATTAGTTTAAAAATTGATCTACTGAAATTAGTTGTACATCCTTGGAGATTTCTTGTTCTTGTCCTGTCATGGTAGTTATTATCTTATTTGGTATAGTTGCAATTACAGACTCGTTTTTAGAACGCGTCACTGATAAATACAGGACAATATAAATTTAATGGTTTGTAATAGTATTCATTGATAGATGTCTTATCTAGTACTGTCAATATATAATATTTTAGTAATTATCATTATTATTTTGAACTTATTTATTTTAGATTTTGAAATTAAATTATGAAAATATTTGTTGTAAGACCCCAACTTATTATTAATGAAATTTAATTTTCTATTTATTATTTTAAAATAGTAAGGGTTGATTTGATTAATGTGGATAGTTAGGGGTAAAATATGCAAATACTTCAAAATAAGCAAGTGGTTATAAAATATTCATTGTTGTTTAGAATATTCGTTTGGTCGTGGAATATTAAATCGCTTCGTGGGAATATTAAATGCGACCACGCAGCGCAACCATGTGTGGGCCCCATAACTAAAGCGATTGGATGAAGAAAACGACAAATATAACTCGGTTTAAAAATAATCTAGTAGTAGTTATTATCAATTATCTTCGTTAAAATACCCTATGGTTAAAACACACGAAAGCTTACCAGTATTGCACCAATTATTGATTCTTACGTAAGAAGGCACTACTTAATAATGGTTACGATAATTACTTTATTCGAAGATTTTATTGATTTAATAATTGTTTGCGTTGATATTTTATATATTGGTTGTTTCATAATTGTCATTACACAATATTTTCATTATCGAAGCAATAATTCATATTATCTGAATAATATTATTTTAGGTAACATTATTGGCAATGTCTAGAAAGTTCTGTCTAAGGAGAGGTTTGGTCACCTAATTGCGCCGCCAAGAAGAAGAAATTCTTATTGAAAGCCCCTCTTCCTGAACCTGCACGGTTGTCAATATTGTGATTCTCATAATATTATTTGTGAATAATTAATTATTGATTCATATGATGAGGAAAATATTGATTTTATGTGGATATAGATGGAGAAAAATTTTAATGTGACAATTGTTGAAAATTGAAATTTTATCTTTTCGATAAAATAATTCATTTAAATATATTATTATATTTTAATAATATAATAATGGTGATATTTTACAACGATCGTGGGATATATGAGTATACGAGGAGGAAGAGTATTTTTGTTGCAATAAATGTTTAAAATATGTTAAACATGTGGTGGGACCCCATTTATTGACCGAAATTTGATTATAAATTTAAAAAATCCTGCTTGTGGATTTCGGTCAATTTCTATTTGGAATTTGGAAAAACTTTCTTCTGCAAAGTTGTAGAGAATTGAATTTCCTATAAAAACTCATGAGATTCAATTTTCTGATGAAAGGGCTATTTATTATGAATTATTGAAGTTCCGAGTTCAAATAATTGATTTTTGGAAGTTTAAAATATTTAAAATTAGAAAACGTTTTTCTTACTTTTTCTAGAATGTGGCATGTGTTTGATGGCTGAAATCAGATTCTAGGCATGTGTAGGAAATTTATATAATTATATTATTAATTTATTAAATTTTACTTTTTGAATTCTAAGCGTTTTCCTATAAATAGGGTGCTTAGGTTAGAATTGAAAATCACACCGAAGCTCAAGTTTTCTCTCTCTATATTATCGGCGTATTCTTGTGAGTACTTTGAGTATACTTTGAGTATTGTTAGGCGGTCTGCAAGTTCCCTTCAAAGACTATACCCTAGTATTCCAAATAGAAGTACTAATCTTTCGAGGTAAGGGATGTTATTTTCTTCTCAAATGATATTATTTCTTCAATATCATTATCTTTGAAATATTGGTTGGAACTTTTTATCAAATTTGGAACTTTTTCATGTCGGGTTACTATTCATGAGTTCTTATTCACGAGTTACTATTCATGAGTTACTATTCACGAGTTACTATTCACGAGTACTATTCATGAGCGTGAAGATGTTTTTTTGTGGAATTTCTATCTTTTGGTGTCGAGTTTACTATTCACGTATCTGAGACTATTCACGATATCTGACTGACTATTCAATAGAAAAATAAAATTTCTTCTTTTTGTCCAAAATATCTATTCGGATACTAGCTTTGATTGTATCCATGTTTTGATCATTCTTGAATTTTACACCACTATGATTATTTTTGAGGTATTTTTTTTTTACATGGATAAAACAAAGTACGAATCCTTAATCCTTAATCCTTGTCATTTTGTTTCAATTTGGATTCGTTTCTTTAAAAATATTTTCATCATCCTCGGTCTTAAATGATGATATTATTGAATATCTTTGGCAGTAGTGCAAAGATGAATGATTTCTGAAGAATATCTTTGGTAGTAGTGCAAAGATGAACAAGTGTTTAGATGAACAAGACCACCGATGAATATCTTTGGCTGTAGTGCAAAGATGAATATTTGATTCCGGATGTATATTGATTGATGTTACAGGATAAAAGATGAGACGATGAACTTTTAAATTCATACATAGAAGATAGTAGTTTGCATTCTCTACTTAACTCTTCTAATGAATTATTATTTCATGCGAATATTGATTTAAAATTTGTTGTCTATTGTATTCTATTAGATTTTTCCCTCATTGAAGACTAACGGTAATTTGTTGTATATTATCTTAGTCATAATATTCTTTCTTGGGCTAGTTGAGCTCACCCTTTTCCTTTTTGTTCCATTTTTCTTCTCGGAGGCGAGAATATAATGAGTACAGCCTGGGTATGAAATGAAGGTTTTAGAAAGAATTGTTTAGTAGTCCTCACCATTTTTGTAAATAATGTATCAATAAATGTGATGAGGATTTATTTGGGTATAGATATTGTCTAGAAGATAATATTTGTATTCAAACTCACAGCTTTCTGGTTGTAATAATAAAGTTGTAGTTGTTTACATACCATGTATTGACAACTCGTAATAGGTGATGTATACCTATTTTGGGGCGTCCACAGATTAGTATCGTAGCTTAGGGATATGATCTCTGGCGGAGATCGAGGAATAGAACTAGGAGGGAGAGACGAGTAACTTCTTCGCTAGTGTGTCCTACCTAAGCTTATTTTTAGTTAGTCAAGATATAAGGATATTATGTGATATATTGATTTCCTTAATTAACCCTTGTTTTATGAAAGTATTTGAGAATGTCGATCGAGAATATTAACAATGGAAATGAGACCGTGGAGACGCTTTGACTACTCACCAACGAGGAGAACGTGCAACAGTCGGCAATGTGTTCCTCCCGTGAACAACACCACCGAAAGCGAGATGATGAGCGAGGGGATGTTTAGAAGTTTTTTGCGATTCATGCAAAATCGATTTAGGGGAGACTCGTGTTCAAAATACAAGAGGAAATGATAGCAATTCACGGGTTGTCACAACCCAAGCGATTCGAAGAGTTGGGACCACCGAATTTAAGGAAAACCAGATCCGATCATGGCGGAAACATGGGTTAAACAAATTACCAAGATATTCGATGTCTTGGGATGCACGGAGAATGAAGGTTCCATTCGCCACCTTTATGTTCCGTGGCGAGGCGGACTCACTTGGTGGGAGTCATGAAGTGTACCC